>CM040805.1:34266597-34436597 GCA_022829025.1 Squalius cephalus
GTCCACTCAACGCAGCCGTCTACCAGGACATTTCCAGAGCACTTCATGCTTCCTTCAGCAGACAAGCTTTATGGAGATGCTGACTTCATTTTCCAGCAGGATTTGCACCTGCCCACACTGCCAAAATAACCAAAACCTGGTTCAATGACCATGGTATCACTGTGTAATTACTGTGTGATTTCATGTAATATTCTAATTTTCTGGGATTTTGATTTCGTGGGTTTCATAAGATGTAAGCCATAATCATCAAAATTATAACAAATAAAGGCTTGAAATATCTCACTTTGCATGTAACGAGTCTATATAATATATTAGTTTCACCTGTTAAGTTGAATTCTTGAAATAAATCAACTTTTTGATGATATTCTAATTTTATGACCAGCACCTGTATAGTGCATCTGTAAGTATGAATTTCATGTGAGTTCTGGTCCATTAATTTTCCCTTCCTCTTCCGCTCTAGATATCAGATCCATACGGGTCTCCAGCACTCGATAATCCGCTCCCGCCAGCCCAGCTGTTTGCCCTTTGACCTCCGCACTTTACCTCAACGTTTGCAGGATTCGGGATACTCCACACACATGGTTGGGAAATGGCACCTGGGTTTCTACAAGCGCGACTGCCTCCCGACCCGCCGCGGATTCCACACGTACTTCGGCTCTCTGACGGGAAGCGTGGACTATTACACCTATAAATCGTGCGACGGGCCGAGAGTTTGCGGATACGACCTTCACGAGGGCGAGAGAGTGGCGTGGGATCAGGGAGGACGCTATTCCACACACTTATACGCGCAACGAGTACGGAAAATCCTCGCCGCTCACGATCCTTCATCCCAACCTCTCTTTATTTTCCTCTCCTTCCAAGCCGTTCACACTCCCTTACAAGCCCCGAGGGAATACGTCTATCCGTATCGACGGATGGGAAACGTGTTTCGCCGGAAATACGCCGGGATGGTTTCCGCCGTTGATGAGGCGGTGCGAAACGTTACGTACGCGCTACGAAAGTACGGCTACTATAAGAACAGCGTAATCATTTTTTCCACGGATAATGGCGGACAGCCTTTGTTTGGAGGGAGCAACTGGCCTTTACGGGGAAGAAAGGGAACGTATTGGGAAGGAGGAGTCCGTGGGATCGGATTCGTACACAGTCCGTTGTTAAAACGCAGGAGAAGAGTTAGCAAAGCTTTGCTTCACATCACCGACTGGTACCCGACGCTAATGGGACTCGCAGGAGGGAACGTTTCCCAAATGGAAGGGCTTGATGGATATGACATGTGGGAAGCCATTAGCGATGGGAAAGAGTCGCCACGATTGGAGATCCTTCATAATATCGATCCGCTTTACAACGCCGCGCGACACGGATCTTTAAAAAACGGTTTTGGGATCTGGAATACCGCCGTACAGGCAGCCGTTCGAGTCGGAGACTGGAAACTTCTGACGGGAAATCCCGGATACGGAGACTGGATTCCTCCTCAGGTGCTCGGAACCTTCCCAGAATCTTGGTGGAATTTGGAGCGACACACGGAGCAAAAGAAATCCATGTGGTTGTTTAATGTGGCGGACGATCCGTACGAGCGCTACGATCTCGCGGAGAGTCGGCCGGATGTTGTTAAGCAACTTTTGGCTCGGTTGACGTTTTACAACCGGACCGCCGTTCCCGTTCGATACCCTTCGGAAGATCCCAGAGCCGATCCCAGCCTAAACGGAGGAGCTTGGGGTCCTTGGGAAGGAGACGGAGAGAACTGGGAGGCGTTTTATCCTAGAAAGAGAAAAGTCAAGAAGCAAAAGCGGAAGTTTTGCAAAATGAAGTCATTTTTTAGGAGACTTAACATTAAAATGATGTCAAACAGGATTTGATCCGACTCATCCTGCATGATGACTGACTATAGGGGCTTTCGCACCGGATAGTTCTAGGAACTAGCCACCAGGATGGTTCCCCTAGGAACGTTTTCCTGAGGTGCGAACGCCCTTAATCACAGATGCTGCTGACCGAGACGTGTTATTATTACACTGCTAAAAATATTTTTCTTACTTAATATTTTTGTCATGTTTCCAGTCCAGATATCAAACATTTCTTAAATCAAGATGCATTTAAGTAGTATTTAAGATGCATTTAATTTTAAGAATTGTCTGATAATTTAGCTTGTTTTAAGCAAAAACTCACTTAATTTCCCCCCCCCGGAAACAAGACTTAATATCTCATCTCATTTTACTACTTTAATGCATCTTGATTTAATAAATGTTTGATATTTGGAATGGAAACATGACAAAAATACTAAGTAAGAAAGCATTTTTTTCAGTGTTTTAGGGACTTTCACTGTAAAAAGTGAATAGTTGGAAAGTGAACTTAAAAAAATTACTTCAATTGGCAACACCTAAAGAAATTAAGTTTTCTCAACTTAAATTATCAAGTTTTATCATGAAAAACGTGATAATTTAATTTGAGAAAACTTAATTTCTTTAGGTGTTGCCAATTGAAGTAATTTTTTAAGTTGATACAACTGTTCACTTTTTACTGTGTTGATCACATTCACTGAATCATGTGTTTCTGCTTACTTGATTTTTAACCATCCACATAATTTCTTTGCGCTTTCTGATAAAGTGACCTTGAATCCCTGTGCAACGAGTGTTGAAGGAATGACTGAGTTTTGATCTGGTGTACACCTCTTATTTGTTAAAACATAGTTAGCTGTAAGTGAATCTGTTCATTTGTACTGTATGTGACTGTCTGCGTTTGTTTGCTGCTTGAATCTATAGGGTTTTAAAACACAATGTTTTGTATTATTATTATATATGATAATAGTTCCAATAAAATGATCTCTTTTTCAAAAGTTTCCAGTGGACTGATTGCCCTCTAGTGGACACCTGAGATTTCTTCATTGAGATCAGAGGACAAATTAAAGTGCCTGTACATTTGTTAGACTCACTAATAGCTGATTTCTTGATTTTGTTCAAAACATATGTAGGAACACCTTCTGGGACTGTGCTATACAGTAACTACACACACAGTATAAAGGTCTGCTTGTTATGTGTGTGTGTGTGTGTCTTTCAGAGAAACGGGGCGCTAGAAACCTCTGACTCTTAACCACTTGACTTCATTTTATTGAGATGCATACCAGAGTATGTCTAATAAGAAGAGAAGTTTCACTCTCAGTAAACTTCCGGCTTCTGAACTGGCTGCAGTTCCACTCTGATTCCATATGAGGGCGCTCACAGGACGAGTGCAGAATGAATGGAGGTCTATGGCGCCATTGATTGTGTGAGTGATTTATGGGAATTGGAGTAGGTAATGATTAATATTCCTGGGACGGATCCCTCTGGTGGTGAGGAGGAGGCGGTACGGGAGCCTCTTCTGTAACAGAGCCCTCCCCCTGCGAGCAGCTCCTGACGCGAGGAGGAAAACGACGCCGGGGTCTCCCACGAGGTCGAGGGGCCGGCTTCCCTGGGTGCGTCCGGTGAAACTCTTCAGTGAGTGTGGGATCTAGGATATCCCCAAAGTTGACCCAGGATCGCGAATGACGTCCTGGTTCAGACGTTCCGTCTGTCCGTTAGATTGGGGATGATAACCGGAGGTGAGGCTGATATTAACGTTGAGATGCTTGAAGAAGGAAATCCACACTCTGGAGGTGAACTGAGGGCCTCGGTCGGACACTATGTCGTCGGGTAGACCGCAGAACTGGAATACATGGTTGCAGAGGAGTTCCGCTGTTTCGAGGGATGTGGGAAGCTTAGGTAAAGGGATTAAGCGACAAGCCTTGGAGAATCGGTCAACTATGGTGAGTATGGTAGTGTATTCTTGGGAATTTGGTAGGTCAGTGATGAAGTCAATGGCAATGTGAGACCAGGGGCCGAAGGGGTGTAGGTAATGGAGTCAGGAGACCGGCGGGTAGTTGTCTGGGAGATTTGGTGGTGTTGCAATTGGCACAGTTCTGGACATGTTTAGTGGCGTCAGTGGATAAAGTAGGCCACCCGAAGCGATTACGGAGTAGATGAGTGGTGGCGGTGATGCCGGGATGACCTGAACTCGGCGTTGAGTGCACTTGTTCGAGGAGTCGAGGGCGTAGAGGTTCCGGAACGAACAAGAGGTTAGCAGGGCAGTCGGAGGGAGGTGTCACTTGTTGGTTGGCGTGCTCGATCTCAGTGATTATGTCCCATTGCACGGGAGCCACCAACAGGGTTCTGGGAATGATAGTTTCAGGGGTCTGGGTTGCGAGGGTTTCTTCGGCCTGACGGGAGAGAACGTCGGCTTTGGTGTTCTTGGTACCTGGTCGGTAAGTTACGGTGAATTGAAATCCGGTGAAGAAGAGAGCCCACCTAGCTTGGCGTGGGTTTAGGCGTTTGGCTGACTGAAGATATTCGAGGTTCTTGTGGTCAGTGAGTATGATAAAGGGTTGTGTTGCTCCCTCCAGCCAGTGTCGCCACTCCTCGAGAGCCTACTTCCTCTGTACTTATCATCGTCGAATTTAAATCATCAAATTCCCTCACCTCTTCCAGGCTCACCTCAGAACTCTTCCTGTCACTCTACTTCCTTTATTGGAGTTTTACTAACGACTTTCAAGGTATTATACTTCCTTTCCATAACTTTTTCATATTCTTGTCGAAATTCCTCTCTGTCTTTATTATTCATTAATAAGTTTATCTTTAGAAACTTTTCCTCTGAATCACTAATTATTCCTGATATTATTCCTTTAACCACAGAATGCTCAAAAGGTCCTGACCCTACACTGTAAAAAAATATTTTTTTGGTGAAGTAAATACTACTGAAAAAAAAACAATGTAATTTACATGAAAAAGTTAGTTCAGGCAAGAATTAAAAAAAACTAAGTAAATTCCATATCAGTACTTAATTCAAGCGAGTAGAAATGAAAGCGTAAATATCAACTCAATAAAATTAAGTAAAAATTACTCAACTTTTCTGATACGGGGGTTCCCATCATGCACTGGACCTTGAATAATTAATGAGGTTCATTTTTAACTGGTTTCTAGCTGTATTTACACTGTTTTATCATTGCTTTTGTTGTCAGGATTAGTAACTTGCCATTTTGTGACATTTAGAGAAATTTTTTTGCTCAAAATGACACATTCAAACACAAAAATGATCCATCAAATGTTACCGTCATTGTGTATTGTCTACCAAGTATTGAGGTCTTTGCATTCACATGATGCTTAACATCTGACATGATACAGTAAAAATTGCTTAGATAATATAAGTACAACGCATACTATAAATGACTGGTATTATTCAATATTATTGTTTGAGTGAAATGTAATGCAAAGGAAATTTAAACTAAATTGATATTAATCAACCTTTTACTAGCCAAGTTAAAATTACTTATTTTCTTTGATACTTTCACTTAACTAGGTTAAGTAAAGTTTACTTAATTCCATATTCCAAGTAAATTTTTAATTAAAGCTACTGATAAATATGTTTAGGTATTTACTTGGCAAACTTTGTAAATTTACTAGCATTTTCTGAGTGAAAAAAGTTTCCTAGGTTTTTTCAAGTAAATCCTACTCCAAATTTTTTTCAGTGTATTAAAGTCATGTGCAATTCTTTCACTTCACTACTAGTTGCTATAGTTATTAAGGAAGACATTTGCTTCGATTTCTTTTTCCATCCTTTGTATTGTACATCATTTCTTTCTACTATCTGTAATTATCACATGAGCTATAAATTGCCAGTGTGGATCACCTGAAGTTATTCTCACTGACCCTGGGGATTTTTGTCTCAATTTTTCCTTCACATCATTAATCTCTTTCTGGGCTTGTGCTCCTAACATGTTATGAATTACTTGTGCAGCTTCGCTTTCTTCATTACCATTCAGGACTATTATTACACCTCTGGTATCTTGTAATAATCCATCATAAATTTCTACTTCTATTTGTCCTATTTTTATTCTTTGGTTATTTTGTTCACTCGATAATTTTGATTCCTCTATATCTTCATTTGTTGCTCCCTGCATTATCAGAGCACTTCCTTCTTTATTTTCAAAATTAATAATTTCCTCTATATATTTCTAAATTTTTCCTTTATCTGCCTGTTCTCCTGATCTCTTGTTTAACCTTTTATAATCAATATCGTATATTGTTATTGTTTGTTCTTCAGGACTCTTCGATAGTATACTTTCAACTTCCTTACTTTTGCACTGTATATATATACAGAATTGTTTCTGGCACCCTCTAACTTTTGTGCCCACTGTATTACCGCTGAGGCTATTTCTGTTTCATTAAATTCTCCTTTACTCAGCTGGTTTCTGGATGGAAGCCAAAGTACGAACAAATTGCAATCTATTTCTATTGCCAATTTATTTGCTTTCAACGCTTCTTCTTCCCATATAATCACCCTAGGATCACTCCAAGTATATATTCTAATATGGATTTGATTTTGTCCTGTAATCTCCATCCAGCGCCGTGGACTTCGCTGGACAGTTTTTACAGCCTACACTAAATCTTTTCTTGGTTAATATCTACTATTCATGCGTATTAAACTTGTTTTCTTTATTAGGCCTAACATTTGTTGTAATTCTTTTACTTATTTATTTTTTCTTAAGTTTGTCATACGCATCCAACCTTTCTTTTAGGTTATAATTCCTATTTGAATTATTGAATTATTATTTTTATATTTTTTTATAGGATTTCCATTCTCCTATATTAAATTTTCACACTGCAGAGATGTTTTAGTAGTGTTGTGCATGCACTTATAACCCTGACCAGGTTATTTTAATAATTCTACGATTAATTATTTTTTTGTCTATAGGATTACCTTCTCCTTTTTAGACTTATCTCATCCTCTTGAGACCATAACACTACTACTTTTATAACCCTCCCTTTGGGTTTTTCCAATAATTTGCTTTAAATTATTTTCTTCTTCTTTATTAAATCTTTTTAGGATATTTCTCACTCCTATTTAAGCTTACTTTTTATCATGTAATTATTTATTTAATTATTTTACATACAAAATATCAAGAAATCAAAATAAAATTCAAAACTAAAAATAGTTAGTTCACAAGCTTCAACATCAGGTGTCAGGCTTGGACCATCAAACAAGGGAGAGACTGTCCAGGTCTTTTACAGCTCTCGTCTCACTGTACTTTTTATAATTCATCTCATATCACACCCCTTCATACATATTCAATCACATATAGACAATCTATCCAATCCCAGACCTTGAACTATTATTAACTCCTTCAGTCCTTTTACCACTTTATAATAAGCCTTGCGTCTCCTTGTCTTCCTCTTGCGAGCTCGGATTCTCAGCCCTCTTCTCCTCTTGGTCTAGAACACAACAACCAGGTAATACTTGCATTTCTACCTCACATGCTTTCTAATACATATTATTTCTATCTATACTATTTCTTTATTTATAAAAACCTCTTTACAGTGTTTTCTTATATAAAGGTTTTCGTGGAGTATAGTGTACTGAGAGATATATGCGTGCTTGCTGATTCACTGGAACATCTGTTAGTGGGGTTGTTTAGGTTGCATCTCCTCATTGATGCTGAGTTTGCTTGCGTCATCTGTTTATTATTTATATATGACATTACGTGTAACATTTAGAATGGTTAGTACATGGTTTAATGCTGTTTTTTCGTTACTGTTCATGAACACAGTAATGCATAATAAATAATAGATGGTTGAAATATACACATATAATACACACACACATACATGTATATAGACATATGCATACACACACACATATATATATATGTATATATTTGAGTTTAATTGCAGACAAAGCTCTCATCACAAATGGTTTGTGTGTCATGAGAATATAGTGACTTGTATTTATTCCCTCCTGAGAAAGACATTCATATGTGTCTCCATGGCACCTAAAACCAAACAGACAAAAACAGATGAGTCCCTCACATGACAGCAGGGGCCTGTTTCAGAAAGGAGGTTCAACCAACTCTGAGTTAAAACTTGAACTCTGAGTTGACTTACCCTGAGATGGGAAACTCTGAGTTTTCGGTTTCAGAACAGCTGAAATTAGTTAGTTCAATCAACTCTGAGTTGACTGACTCTGAGTTAAGATCGTGCACCACAACTATAAAAAGCCATTATCAATGGAGCGCAGATATTATGAGTCAGCATGGCAACAGCGCCAGACAAAAGGAGGTCTTCATATTTCTCACCAGCAGAACTGGATGTGCTTCTGCAAGCATATGGAGAGTACGAATTTGTTACTGTAATTTTACAGTATTAGAACATTAATACTGTAATTTAATTAAAGGGATTACTCTTAAATCTTCTGTAATTTAAAGTAAAATCTGATGTATTTGCAGTAGACTATAGAACAATTCTGTATATTTAACATACATTTTTAAAAGGTATATTTTTAATGTAACCTTCTCCCTCTACACACTTTGGTCAATTCAAAAATAATTCATGCAATTGTATATTGTTTATTTGAAAGCATTAAAAGTGCAGTGTCTTGTCTCTCCTTGTATTGTTCTAGTGGTTGAGGTTGATATGGGATTTAGTAATTAGTAATAAGTAGACCAATACTTTCAAAAGATAGTCATTATTACATTAATCTAATTACACTGTTGAATATGTCATTTGTAGTTAGTAATACAAGTAACTTACCCAACTGTTATAATATCAGAGTTGAAACTGGAAGAACAGTATGTGTTATTCAACCTAATTTTAATGTTCATGTAGGTGCAATCCTGCAGGTATTAAAAGAACATGGCAGCAGCTGAAAATTAAAGGGTACATAACATGTACAGTTTCACCTAATCTCATGTTAATCTTGAGTACCTATTGAGTAGTAGTGCATCTTTAATATCTCCAAAAAGTGTTTAGTTTTATTATATTTAGAAAAGAAAAATACAGCTTTCCGATTCTCTCCGGAAAAAGCCGAGCTCCTGGAGGCGGAGCTATAGAGTCAAGCGGTAGTGCATGATTTCCAGCAAAAGACAGAAATCTGATCCAGTTGTACTTACATGAATGGGGTCTTTTATCACTGGGACCGCTCCACGTTTTAATAGCAAACGATTTGCAAATCCAGCGTCGACCTGAGCCTTGTTAATAAAACATTCGTCACTGAAACGACCAGAACACACAACCGCACTTCCTACACTCCGTTGCTGCCCCGGAAAAACAAACTGCATCCACTGTTCCTGTAACGCTGGGTTCTTTGGAAAACTGAACACGGTAAGCTTTCCCTCACATCCAAAAACACACTTTTTTGGAGACATTCTTGAACAAATCCTATGCAGCGCTGGCTGCCGATGATTTCCTGTTGAAGCGCGTTGATGTGCGCGGTCTCGCTCTCCTCTAGTCGACGTGCTCGCGGGCGAGCTTTTCCGAGAGAAATGCTCATATAAGGAGTTCCACTCTCATCTACGTCATTAGATCCACGATCGGAAAAAAAACAGCCGAAACTTGTACCAACCCGGAAGTAAGATTTTCGGCACAGAAATTCTCCGTTATTCGTCCAAAATATATTTTTTAAACTTTGCCCATGTTTAGCATGAGAATCCATCTCTTTAACACTGTAAACAACTCTGAATACATGAAACACCATTGTACCCCCCCTTTAAATATAAAAACATATTTCAATCAAGTAAGGCTTGAGCATATCATGGGTGTAGGCTACCTGACTTTACAAACATTTGACATATTAAATAACTAAAGCATCCAGTGTCTAGCAGTGCAGCAGCATTTACGGCTGAGGGAATTCCTGGAGGGACTTCAGAGCCAGTCACTCCCGAAGATCCAAGGGCCTTCATAAAATGTAAGAGGTTTACATGTGTTATTTTTTAGATAGGCTATTTTTGATATTTCCATTTATTTTACTTTGGGTTGGGTTTTTTGTTGGTCCCAACAGATTCTGATGGTAATATCTGTCTTTTGGAGCCTCCTGTCCAACAGAACCCCAGTCAGTCGTAAGTCGCCTACTCAATACACCAGAAATTAAATAGTGTTATAAAGTGCACTCGACCAAATGCTCCTCTTCACAGGACGATGGGATAAATAGTTTCTGCTGCCACAGAGAGGCCTATAATTAAGGTAATGTTAATATTATGTGTCTACACATCAAACAATCTACACATTCAGATTTTTTTCACATTTTTATGTGGAGAATCTAAGTTTAAATCTAAGTATAAACAGGTATTCTTATCTCTCCCCCCGCCCCCAGAGTGTGGAAGAACAGCAGGAGGACGGTCCATCAACTTCTGTTGCACAGATGAACACAGTTCAGTGATTTCCAGTAAATGCCACAGTTTAATTCTGTAGAATTTGTTTAGAACTACATTATGTAACTCTAATCTACTACTGTATTTTCAGTTGCCAGTTAAGGAGTTATATAGACTTCATCTTATTAACATTTTTTGAAAAAAACTGCAGTAAAAATAGCAATATTTTATTAATTAATAAAAGATTAATTTTATTAATAAAAATGTACTGAAAGAATGAATGAGGTGTTTAAACCTTTTACTTTTACTTTTAGTTTTTCGTTTTAAAAGTTTATTTAATTAATTTATTCACGGGACCTATATACCTGTCGAGGGGCTTGCGCAAAAATGGATATATTTTATCTCATTGTCCTGTGGACTTTGTGGCGTGTTTGTGACTCTAATGACTTCGACGGGCAAAGTCGGTTGCACTACTCAAGAGAGGTGCTGCTACAGTTAAACGGTATGCGTCCAATGTGCGTGGTGGATTTTATACCACAGCTTCCGGACTTTATTTTGAGACGACAACCATACGAAAAACCGGAAAAACCGAGGGGAAGGAGAAGGAAGCGAGGAAAACGAGGTGGTGTAAAGTTACGCCTGAGGAAACAGCGTCTGTCCCGGATTCCTCTGCCCTCGGTGATTATGGGGAATGTTCAGTCCTTGAGAAATAAAACGGATGAACTACAGGGCTATGTCCGATTCCAGAAGGATTTTAAAAACTGTCACCTTGATACATCTACTTTTGAAACATCTGGAGGGGAAGGGGTCTCATGCAAGGCTTCTATTTGTAGATTTTTCCTCTGCGTTTAATACAATGCAACCTCACATTCTAGTAAGTAGACTTTTAGAACAGTTCAAACTGAGTAATAATTTAGTCGGATGGATTTTAGATTTTTTAACTGAGAGAACACAAAGAGTGAAAATAAATAACACAATTTCTGCACAGGTTATGTCCTCCACTGGTTCACCACAAGGATGTGTACTTTCTCCATTACTGTTTATTCTTTACACAAATATGTGCCAAAGTCATTTGGAAAATCGTGTTGTTTTGAAGTACGCAGACGACACTGTAATTGTCAGTTCGTCAGTTTGCTTCAAAATAATGAGAATAGTCATGGACATATTATTAATGACTTTGTTGAGTGGTGTGAGGCGTCTCACCTTCATTTAAATATACTGAAGACCAAAGATATGGTTATTGATTTCAGAAAGAAGGTCTATATGCATGAAGTCACGTGCATTAATGGTGAAACAGTGGAGTGTGTGCAGTCTTACAAATATCTTGGGACAATCATTGATTCAAAGTTGAATTTTGAAGCCAACTGTGAAACGGTGTGTAAAAAGGGGCATCAACGTCTGTTCTTTTTAAGGAAACTGTGTAAATTTCAAATTGAGAAAACTCTGTTGAGTATGTTTTATCGTGCTTTTATAGAAACCGTACTTTCTTTTTCACTGGTATCTTGGTATGGGAACTTGACTTTAAAGAACCGGAACTCTATCAACCAGATCGTGAAATGGTCCAGTAGGTTGATTGGCGAACCATTACTGAACCCAGCCTCGCTGTATACCAGGCAGGTACAGCGCTTGGGTACTTCAATTCTGAGCGATCAGCTGCATCCGCTGCATTATGAGTTCCAGTGTCTGCCGTCCAATCGACGGTTCAGAGCACTGCGGTGTACAACCAAACGATACAAAAACAGCTTTGTTCCAGTAGCGATTAATTTTATGAATAGTACTAAGATGGAGTAAATTGTTTTAGTGTGATTTCAATGTCTTGTTTTTGTTTGTATGTTGTTTTATTGTTTATATGTTTGAGAAACTGCCTAAACTTGTTCTCTGGAACTTAATTTACCTACGGGTACAAATAAAAGGAACTCTGAACTCTGAAACACCGCTTCCTCTTTAAAAAAGGGGAGGAGACCGAAAGAAACTCTGGGTTTACCGAAGAAAACCTGCTCCCGACCAGAACCCGACTATAAACTCAATTGCATTAGGTAGACCTCAGCATTAAAGGGATACTCCACTTTAAAATGAAAATTATGTCATCATATATACTTAACCTCATGTTGTTTCAAACCTGTATGAATTTCTTTCTTCTGCTGAACAGAAAGGAAGATATTTAGAAGAATATCAGTAACCAGACAGTTTCTGGTCTCATTGACTTCCATAGTAGGAAAAATATATAGGCTACTATGAAAGTCAATGAGACCAGAAACTGTCTGGTTACTGATATTCTTCTAAATATCTTCCTTTCTGTTCAGCAGAAGAAAGAAATTCATACAGGATTGAAACAACATGAGGGTGAGTATATGATGACAGAATTTTCATTTTAAAGTGGAGTAGGCTATCCCTTTAACCTGTTGTTGTCGTCTGAAAGTTGCGTCATACGGGTGAGATTGTTATTAGGCTTGTTTGAGATAAGCCTTGCCTCGCCTGAAATGTAGGCGAGAGTAGGCGGCTGCAGTGAGAGGAGGAGTGAAAAAAGCGCAGGCAAGCCGGACAGTTCTCTCTTCTCGCAGTGGATCTGACCAGGGTCGGCGCCAGGACATACGGAACGAGGGGGCCTCGTTGTGTCACTGGGGGGGCATACCTCTCCCACCCTCAATAATAATAATACACCCACTTTTAATTAAAACAACAACAACAACCTCTATAAATCCATGATTGCTTGAATGATCAAGCACGTTAGGTGTTTTAGACGAATACAGATTATTATGAATAAAGAGTAGAAGTTGACTGAAAAAAAAATACTTAACGTCATGACGTACAGTCATATTTCAATCAATTACATACAAGCTGCTAGTGATGTAATTTATTTAATCGCCTGTCGCGAGTGAAAATGCAAAGTTGCAAAACTGATTTTATTCTAGTAAAACTAAACTAATTTACAAAAAAATATATATATATATATTTTTTTTAAAATAGGCCTATATATCGTCGCTGTCGGGCGGAATCCTCGTATCAGTCTCAGGAAATTAAAAAAACGGCATATTTTTTTAGTTATTAAACACTGTATCGTTAAAGTTGGTATTATACCTTATATTGCTATCCTATACTGTTGTGTACCAACAACATTAACACAACATTTCCCCAAAATCATGTTTAATCGGAGATACGAGATTTATGACTTGGGAGCAGGGAGATACGAGGTTAATTTACGCTGATGTTGAACGGTACGACACAGACTTCGCTGCTGCCAGCAGTGTTCATCAAAGTCTGCGGTCGTGTTGAGCCTTTTGACAAGAGATAAGGCTTTAAGAGCTATTCAAATCTAATGATTGTCGTTACATACATCTTCCTAAACTTCACTTTAAATGTTTAAGAGATATGAGTGATGCATGCAAGCAATACCAAAATACTAGGCTGTCTAAAATAGGCGGAAATTAATCTGCACGCAAACAAAGTCAGCGGTCGCGTTGAGCCTTTTGACAAGAGAAAAGGCTTCAGTAGTTAACCAAAGCTAACGATTGTGGTTACATACATCTTCCTTTACTCCATTTTAAAGGTTTAAGAGCTATTAAGTGAAGCAGAACAAAAAACGATGAGCTGACAAACGTTAGGCTGTCTAATAGGCGGAAATTAGACCAGTAGACCTACCTTTTTCTCCCATAAATAAACTACTTGGGGTATTTTACATGCACAGTGCCAAGTTCGAGTCAGTAAAATAATAATAAAAACAATAATTTAATGCTGGTATCCAAAACATTTAATTCAATTCAAGTATTATATTAGATACATTTTAAAACTTCAATGCACACGTATAATAAGCCTAGTATAAGTAGGCTAGACGTTTAAAATACATCAATAATTGATATCATAGTTTAACACAGATAAAATCAGAGTTAAGGCTTGCTTTACGTGTTGCTCGACGAGGAGGACTTCTTAATCGTTGTGACTTTCAATCCTGAGGAGACAAAATGCCGCGAGGCTCCCGCCGCCGCCAGTGAAGAAGAGGTGGAGTTATGAGGATTCTCAGACAGTTGAAGTGTCCAATGGAGTTAAGAGATTTGCTCTCAAGCTATTTTCAACACTTTAGATTGGTTAAGAATTTGTAAAAATAACAGTACCACGTGGGGACTGACCAGTAGCATCGATTTGTGAAAAAATATGAAATTGACCAAATTTGGACATACGAGGTTTCCACCCGACAGGCGAAAGCGACGATATGTAGTTAATTATATGTCAGGAATAGAGAGCCTAAGTCCCGCCCCTCCGCTTCCGTCACCGTGCCTGTTGCTGAGTCTCAACGGATGAAATCGCGCTCCGAGGCACTGTGGTGTGCTGACCAGAGGTGAGGGGGCACAGTAACCTAGGTGGCCGGGCCAGGCCCCCTGGGGCCCCCTCGTGGCGCCGACCCTGGATCTGACACCTGCGAGATCAAAGGCGGATATCGCGGGATTCACCGGATTCACGCTCGTGCACTGGATGGAATTTAAGTTCTGTTGCTTTTATATGAAAATAAATATAATGAACAAGACACCCAAAGTAGCCTACTTATTTAATTCCATTCCAAATACATGTTTATCAGTCTTTTTTTCTTTAATACAGACATGTTTTTTTTTTTTTTTTTTTTTATAAAAAATACATTGCATTACCCATAGAGATCGCACTGTTAGATAGTTTGGGAATATTCACACATAATGTATACACATAAAACATGATATCAGAGTTTTAAAATCAAACATTTTAAAAGAGAACAAATACATCACGGTTGTTTAAACCAATGAGCATTAAGTGTCGTCAGCAAGTCGTTTCCCATCATGCTTTTGATCAGCGCAGTCGGTGGAGAGCAACTGCGCGCGACTGCAGAATCCGACAGGTGTGCCTTGCGCTCGCGAGAGATTTTTGACATACGTCAGCATGACATCAGAGCAAGGCGGACCGCACTCGGACACATTTCTAACCGGCATGCATCTCGCGCTGATCACCGGTGATCGATTCTGCGCAGATTTTGCTCATCTCAAACAAGCCTAGTGTTTCGACACATCTGCGCTTCGGGATCTCGCAAAGCTTCGGAACGACTGTTTCGCGTCAGCCATCCTTATTTATCTCTCCATCAGAATCAGGCAATAACTGACTATGTGACCGCCGTAAGAGGAAGTCAAGACGTGTGTGTGTGACGAATGTCTTAAATTCCTCCAGTGTTGCCAGTACGATAATTATCGTATTTGTACGATAATTTTGACCTCTGTACGATGTACGATCAATAATGGAAAAAATCCTATAATGTACGATAATTTCAGAACTGTGTGACACTTCAAATGATGGTCGTTGTAATAGGACTTCTCATTGATCTAGCCGTGGATTCTACGTCTACCGGGGGAAGAACCTGTAGAGAGAGGGAGCGAGAGACCTTGCGTGTGTGTGCTAGTGTGCCTCACGAAGCGCATGTAAGGACCCAACCAATCAATTGTAAGTGCAGGCTTTTATCTATACTCCCGAATCAGAACCGAACCTTTTTCTCCCAGGTTTGCTGGTGGGTCACACACATGCACTGAACATTTCACAAACTTTTAGCCTTTTATGTTCAAACTGAAGTCAGAAAGATGGAGAGACAACATGTAGACAACATTTCTGAATGGTTAGTTGATTAATGTATGTAGCTTATGTGTAGTTATCTTCTAGTCATTGATTAGCATATTCTGTCTTGATAATCTATAAATCGTGTTCAGGGGGCGGGGTTTATGTAAATGTTAGGGTTGGTGATGTCACTAACCCGGGAGGAATGTGGTGTAGTCTCTACCAGCCGTTTGTTGTAGTCCTTAAAAAGCGATTTCTTTAAAAGCAAATATCTCCCTTTGCTCTGAACTTTGAGCGTTGTAACTTTGCAGATGTTGTTTATGATCAAACAGCAACATTACACACTAACTAAAGTGAAATCATAATCAACCGCCCCTTTAAACTCGCCATGAAACGGAAGTTGAACTAGTCTTTTCTGTCCTATTGTGACCTATATACCTAGAGCCTAAAATTAGCACTCGCAAAGCACCAAATGCAAGTAGAAATATGAAACTCGCCAGTTGGCCGGTAACATTTTTATGAATTCTAACAATGCAATGTTGTGAGAACATGAACGTAAACAAACGTGAACGACGCATTCGGGGCGGTTGATGGGCCAGCGCTGCATCATCACAAAAGTTTAATATATAAATATAATATATTATATTATATAAATATATTTACTAAATATAAATATTCATGCGCAAGAAGACACAAAAGGTGCTCATTTAGTTATTTGTGCTCTGTGTGGCAAGTTGTGTGCATCTGAAGCACGCACCCAGAAAGCCGCGTTTCAGTCAGTGCGAATACAAAACTGAGCTCGCTTTCACGTCGTCTTGCGCTTGAACGGACAAATTACACAATAAATTACATTTATTAACTTAGATTAATAAATGCTGAAGACGTATTGTTCATTCTTAGTTCATGTTAACTAATGAACCTTATTATAAATTGTGACCAGTCACGGAAAGTAGGGACACAAGTCGGTTCTGGGGCATTTTGATTTATTCACAGATTCTGAAAGTGTAGTCTCCAAGCTTTCCAACGATGTGTAACACATGGAAATCTGATAATATTTGGAGAAGTTGTGGCCATTTGAAGGTAGGTGTTACCGGCCTCAGACCTAGGGGAATCTGGGCAGGTACAAAACCACAGGCTGGATAGCACTGTGGGTTGGAAAGAAGTGGAGATACAAAAATTATGTCTTTCTCAAGCGCTGGATGTTTATTTCTCTTTCTCTTTTGGATTAAATATCTCAATAATACTACGAGATCATAAACCGTAACGTCAGCCATTACATGGACCATATAATATAGAAATGGTCTATAATACTGAATACAATAAACAAACCAATATGAAAAGCATTGGTATATATCAGATAAAATACAAAACCCATTAATAACATATTGTGAAATAGATACAAGTCTTACTGTAACGTTATAATATATCAAATATACATCAACAAATGACACCATATATTATATTATATCTTGAAACAATTGCTTTAGCACATTCAAATATGTAGACATTACACCATATACTTTAAACATACCGATGTTCACTTGACACTACTGTTTACAGTCAGTACAAAAAGACGAGAGAACGGAACCGGCAAGCCAATACATACAGTATAAACACAGCATAATATCTTTCTACACGGAACATGACAACACACATCACCTAAACAACC
Source organism: Squalius cephalus (assembly GCA_022829025.1). Classification (NCBI taxonomy): domain Eukaryota; kingdom Metazoa; phylum Chordata; class Actinopteri; order Cypriniformes; family Leuciscidae; genus Squalius; species Squalius cephalus. Next base: position 34,283,970 of record CM040805.1, read on the forward strand.
GTACTGGTTATATACTCTTTCGATAACTTTTGACAGAGATTGGAAAGGTTTAAAACATACCTGTGGGTTGGAAAGAAGTGGAGATACAAAAATTATGTCTTTCTCAAGCGCTGGATGTTTATTTCTGAGCGCTTGAGCTACCGTCTCCACGGCAACCCAACTGAAACAGTGTAACGGCTTTTTTTTTAAAAAGTAACAAAACAGGAGAAGGTTTTTTTAAATTAAACTCATATATGTGGTCATTTTCTCTACCCATTACATAGGCACTTACAAAAGCTCAAAGGGGAGAAAACAGCCACTGAAGATTGTTCAGTTCTCACCTCTCTCTCCTGCTGGGAGTGACAATAGAGGCTCATTTACATATCATTTAGATAAGCCATACCCCCTGTAAAGCTCCACCCTGTAAAGCTGTAAAGCACGAAAAAGCAGAAAGGTCAGGAAAATGTGCCATCAAAGAAAAAAAAAAAGTTTGCAAACAGGTAATATATAAATAAATGTCTCTTAGCATCTACCGATAAAACTGTATAGGCAACTCTAGTGTACACTGAATAAAAAATAAGATAAATTCTAGACAATGTTCAAATCAAAAACAGGATGTGCTATGTGAGAAATATATATATATATATACATACACACAGTATGAGTAGGCTATGAATCAGAATCAGAATAGATTTTATTGTCAATGAAAGGTTTCACAGACTAATTATAAATAATAAGCAATGAACTATGGAAATAGGCATAGGCATAATTTGCGGATGGGACGGATGGGACATGTTCCCACCAGTTTTTAAAACATCTCGCGACACGAATGTACCAATTCTATAAATAAATAAAACATCTCCAGTTAACTGGCAGAGCATTCATTTCGTTCGTTTTTTTTAAAAATAAGATACTAGCGCTGAAATGTGTTTTTTTTTTTATCAAGTGATCAAAGTGCTCGTTGCCGCTGCGATCAGTGGCGCAGATACAGTGTTTTCTCTGTCTTCACTCGACGCGCGCTTCAATCCGTTGCGTTGCGGATACTCTCTATTCATTCTGTTGAAATCACAAAATAATTCAGGCGTTTGCGTGTCCCTGCTTGATATACAACCACTGATGAACATAATCGTTTTGATGAGAGAAAAAAAAACTATACGAGAAAAAAAAACCTGCTCAAGGGCGGATTCGAACTCATAACCTCTGCTACGGCTAGCGAAAGCTCTACCACTGTACCATATTCATATGTACATTTAATATATAGGCGGCATTAAATGACAAATTAAACCCCATGTAACCTACTATTTAAATCGATTGCTGGACATCGTAATGTTACTGGCGTCCATCTTCATTGAATTTTGAAATCAGATAGAGCCGACCAGAGCGCTGCATAATAAGTAGCCACGCCGGCTTATTCAGTATGGAAATACACACCGACAATGACACGCCCCTACTGCGTGCTAGAATCTCTGAAAAACAAGCCGATTTCAACATCAAAATGTACGCTTTTAAATATACCAATACTGCTATCTCAAACATGGAGAGGCTTCTTCGTGATCTCAACTAACAGATTCTGCAAAAAAACGAAAATCACCAATTTTTAAAAAAAACGCTTCTTTCTCATTTTGCTCGAAAGTTGTGCTGCCGACTTGTGTCCCTGGTTTCCGTGACGGGTCACAATTGGGTTACACTTTATTTTAAGGTGTCAGTGTTACAGTGTAATTATATATTTAAGTACTGAGTAATATTAAGCAACTACATGTACTTACTATAGGGTTAGGTTAGGATTAGGATTTGGTTGAGGGTTAGTTGCATGTATTATGCATAATTTACTGTTATTACTACGGTAAGTAACATATGTAACAAGGACACTGTAAAATAAAGTGTTACCGTTAACTTAGTTGTCTATAAGAAGATGTGATTGTCTTGAACTCACCTTTTGCAGAAGAGTTTGAAAGTTCTGCATAAACGTTTGGCTGTTAACCTCTCTGTACGATGATTCGCACTGAGCTTTCTGAAACAGAACATTGTACACGTCAGAACTGCATGCAATCATATTTCATTTTTACCATGTAAACACTCAAAAATAAAGGTTCCAAAAGGGTGTTTTTTATTCTCTCCAAAAAACATCTCAGTGAGCAGTTCTTACAGGAAACCCTTTTTTATTAGTGGGAAGATTATTTTTCCACTATAACGAAGCTTTGGTGGAATGGAAAGTTTCCATGGATGTTAACAGTTCTTCATGGAACCATCGACGCCAATAAGGACTTTTATTTTTAAGAGTGTAGAAAATGTTCATTTCCATGTGTTGCTTTGTTTCTCACCTGTGTCTCTTCCGGTGTGCAAATGGGCAACCCGTTCAGCTGTGAAAATAAAGAACAATGAATGAATAAATAAATCAGCATTTCTCATTTCTAAGTGTTTTAAACAAGGACAATGAGCAGAAGGCGTAATAAACACACACTCACGATGATTTTTTTGCCAAGCTCCCTGGAGATTTTCGCCGGGACCTTTTTAAGTCTATAGGAGACCTGCATGCGGATCATGTTGTTCCTGAAATATTCCAGTGCAGATGCAATGCAGCAGTCCTGTCCAAAGAAGCAAAGACAACCGTTTAACACATGCACTTTTTTTTATCTTTTTTTTTATGAGTTCAGATGCAATGGATTTTTAGGCAAACCCCGTATGAAAGCCTCTCGGTACACGGGTCAAGGAATCGAATCTGTTTTCTGAAACTACCCAACAATGACTCTCTCTCTCTCTCTCTCTCTTCCTCTCTTCCTCTCTTCCTGTCATTATTGCATGCAGACATCTATACATCTTGACTTCACATTTCCCTTCTGCTCATTAAGCAGTTTTCACAGAAACTACGAGGAAACTCTTTCTTTCCACACTGAACCCAGAGAGCGTTTTCTGCTTGAGAGTGCACAGAAACTGCAACTTTCATTAAGAAGTCATTATGAAACAAATGTTACTGTAAATGCATACAACAATAATAATAATAATAAGCAGCAGAAAAAGAAAAAACTCGAAAAGAAAAGGTTCTAAATGGAACCTTCAAGGGGTTCCATCAGGCGCTACATTTATAGAAGCTTTTTAGGGGTTCAGGGTTTCAAAACTAATAATTTTGTGTTATTTTATATTTTAATTACATTTCATAAACTAAGCTCGTAAACATAATCCCAAGGAAAAAAATAAATAAGCTGTTAAAACATTAAAGTATTATGCAATCATTAAAGGCAGTTCTTTAGAACCCTAAAGTTCTATTTCAGAACCCTAAAGTTCTATTTAGAACCCCACTGTAAGAACTGCAGCAGGTTTAACTGTGAAACAGGAGTCAGGACAAATCTGGGTTACACTTTATTTTAAGGTGTCTATTGTAACAGTGTAATTATATATTTAAGTACTGAGTAATATTTAACTACATGTAGGCCTACTTACTATAGGGTTAGGGTAGGAATAGGGTTTGGTTGAGGGTTAGTTGCATGAAATTTTGCATAATTTACTGTTATTACTACGGTAAGTACATGTAACGTAACAAGGACAGTGTAAAATAAAGTGTTACCCAAATCTTTTTTAGCATATTAGCTCTACTCTAAATGTCATAAATTACTCATCAGATTTCTCCTAAATGAAGCAAACTTTCTCCTGACCGACTCTAATCTAAAAAAGAAGCGATTACACATCGAGAGGGTGTTTGCCAAGAAAAGCATGACTAAAAGTTGTTAACTGTCTTGATTTCAGCTCAGCAAACTGGATTCATTGAAATGTTGTTCATCAACCCACACCTTCTGAGCGCATTTGAAAATCAATTAGTCTGTATTTGAAGTGAAACCCGCAGAGTTTAAGGTGGGCTGTAATCACAGAAGCGTCTTTATATCACAGCAGGGTCGAATCATTGAGTCATGCAAAAACCGCTTCGAAAACGAGAACCCTAATTATGTGCTCGTCCAGACATGAAAATGGAGCAGAAGAGAAGAAAACTAGTTTCTTACCGTCAGATCATTGGTGATGATGGGTGAGTAGTAGATCAAAGTTGTGCTTTTGCCCTTTTTTTAAAAAAAAGAAGAAGAAGAAGAAGAAGAAAAAAATCAGTTTTGAAAAACGTGTCAAATGAACGCAGCAGATCCCAGCCGTAGATGTTTCGAAATCAACTTACCATTGCTTTATTAATCTTCCCGAGGTCATTCATGACTTTGTCGAGCGTGAGTATAAACAGCGACTCGTCGTCATCAGCGAAACGCATTATCGGCGACTCGTCAGCCTGCGAAACGAGCCAACACGCCACTGCGAACAGAACACACACAGACGCCTTCATGTTTAAGCTGCAAAGTTTCTTCTCTAAAGCAGAGAATGTCTAATAGGAAGAGAATTGGCACTTTCTAGTATGGCAAGCCGTTTTAACTTTTATTCATTTCCAGGATATGAATCCTTTATATCAACAATTCAGTTTTCACTAGTTAAAATGATAGTTATTGATATCAGGAATTAGATTTCTACTAGTAACAATGCTTATTCTTGATATCCACAATTAAAATTTCACTAGTTAAAATTATATTTCTTGATATCAACAATTGAATTTCAACTAGTAAAAACTATAATTCTTGATATCTGTAATTGTATTTTCACTAGTGAAATGTGACCATAGGCTGCCATTCTAAATGTAATTGTTGATATCAAAAATGTAATTCTTGATATCAACAATTCATATCCTGTAAATGCAGTGGCGTAACTTTGTTTTAAAAAGTGGGTGGGACGTTTTTTTTTTTTTTTTTTAACGGGGGGGGGGGGGGGGGATTCATGAATGCTAAATCATAAATCGATGTATGTACAATAACATTACGATGTCCAGCAATCGATTGAAATAGTGCATGGGTTTAATTTGTCGTTTAATAAGGTTTGATATATGTTGGTGTGTGTAAATCCATTATAAAAATGTGTTTATTGAAATGGTCCAGTGGTAGAACTTTTGCCGAGCGTGTCAGAGGTTGTGGGTTCTAATCCGCACTCATATAGGTTTTTTTTTTCTTCTTCTCATTAAAACCGATTATGTTTATCAGTGGTTGTATATCAGTCAAGCATACGTTTGTATGCATTTTGTTTTGTAATTTCACCAGAACGAATAGAGAGTCTCCACAACGGATTGAAGCGCACGTCCGAGTGAATACAGTATCCGCGCCTGTGTCTGTATCTGATCGCAGCGGCAACGAGCACTTGGATCACTTGATTTCCAAAAACAACACATTTCATCGCTAGATCGCCTCTTACAAACGAACTAAATGAATGCTCTGCTAGTTAACTGGAGATGTTTTATTTATTTGTATTGGTACATTCGTGCCGCGAGATGTTTCAAAAGTGGTGGGGACAATATCGACCTTAGCAAAAAGTGGTGGGGACATGTCCCACCCGTCCCACCCGCAAATTACACCTGTGTAAATGTATAAAAGTTAAAACGGCTTGCCATACTCTGGTTACTTCCGGTTTCTGGACTGGTTGCAGTTCCACTCTGGCTCCACATGAGGGCGCTCACAGGACGAGTGCAGAATGAATGGAGGTCTATGGGGCTATACCCCTCAAAATCCACTTTAGGATATAATTTTTTGTCTAGTAATTTGAATGTTGTATTCGAAAGGAGATGCAAAGAAATTACACATTGCTGGGTGTTAGATTTTTTAGAATCACTTATTTGCTTTAAAAAGTCTTTAAAAATGTCATTGACGTCATACACATCGTCCGACCAGAGATACTGCTTTACGGCAATCCTTCAATCACTTTGGTGCTTTCGCGCTCTGCACTTTCTTTTCTCTCGAGGCATCGACAACACAGCTGACACAGGTAAATACACAACACAGCTGACACAGGTGCTGCACGTGCTAGAAGAGTTTCTGTTTTGTTGTTTTAAAAGACCATCAAGCGGTATCTCTGGTCGTAATCAGTCCTTCACTGACCAATCAGCGTTCATTAGCAGAATGCTAGCATGTTATGGGCAACAACAACTCAACCTGTAAGAAATCAAAAGGACATAAGTACTCGTTCATTCAACTTTCGACCTATAACCCATGTTGAACCTGCAAAACCTACAATCAAATCTGAGATTTCTCAACGGCAATCGGGTGAAAGAGACAAATTTAGCCGTCTAGCTCCATAGACTCCCATTCATTTTGCACTCATGGGCGATCGCCCCCAGTGGAGCTCTGGTGGAACTACAACCACAATTCGGTAGGACTTAATAGGGAGTGGCCAGGCTCTCCGTAGACGGGCTCTGTGCATACGGTACTGGCTCATCACATGACAATAGAAATTCTGTAAAAATGAAGGGGGAAAAATATGTATTTAAATGTTTTAAGTATACTAAGAATTCGTTTTTTATTTATTTAAATGTTTTAAGTATTCTAAGAATTCGTTTTTTATTTATTTAAATGTTTTAAGTATTCTACGATTTTTTAAAAATGTTTTAAGTATTCTAAGAATTAATTGCATTTATTTAAAGATTTTAAGTATCCTAATAATTAGTTTTATGCATTTTTTTAAGTATTCTAAGAATTAGTTTTATTTATTTAAATGTTTGAAGTATTCTAAGAATTTGATTTATTTATTTTATCTATTAAATGTTTTAAGTATTCTAAAAAAATATTTTTTTTATTTAAATGTTTAAAGTATTTTAAGGATTACATTTATTTATTTATCTATTTAATTAATTTTTAAGTATTTTAAAAATGAGTTTTATCTATTTAAATATTTGAAGTATTCTAAGAATTACATTTATTTATTGATTTAAATATTTTAAATATTCGAAGAATTAGGCTAAATTTATTTATTTATCTATTTAAGTGTTTTAAGTATTTTAATAATGTTTTATTTATTTGAATGTTTGAAGTATTCTAAGAATTACATTTATTTATTTATTTAAATATTTGAAGTATTCTAAGAATTACATTTATTTATTAAATTAAATGTTTGAAGTATTCTAATAATGTTTTATTTATTTAAATGTTTGAAGTATTTCAAAAAATAGTGTCGCTATTTCGCCGTTTTGATCAGTCGCTTCCACACGTCATTCTAAAAAAAAAAAGCTCGGTTTAGCTGCTATAATAATCAATAAATCCATATCATCTACAGTATAAAACTCATTACAAACACATGATATTAAAATATACGCATGTACAAATATGCTATCCCTTTAACTGGACTTGGAACGTAAAGTAGCCTAATTATTTATGTTCCCTCCCTGTAAATTATTTTTGACTGCATTATAATGATTTCTTAATTCAGAATATGATAAAGACTGCGTAGGTGGATGTGTCCGGGGAATTTGGCTGTTAAAAGTATAACATGAGACGAAATGACGTAAATGAACGAAATGACTCGAATAAGATTTGTTCATTTTGATGAACGAGATCGAACAAGAGAGTCAGTAAAACGATCGGAACTTCCCATCAGCCTCTTCATGTGTTTACTCCTAGTTTCCATCTACTGTAATTTAAACAATAAAACAAACAAAAAAAGAAAAACGATCGATATTAAGCTGTTCTGCCGCGAAGAATAAATAAAGTGAAAAGTCAAAGTTAATCCAAAGAGCTCCACAAAACGTGATTCCGAGCGAGCTGAGCTGCTTAATATGCACAGGTTACCAATCTCTCGACCAATCGGAGGCGCCGTACGAATAGAAAGACTGTTAGGATGCCTCTGATTGGTCGCTTGTTTGACTCGCAGTAACCCGCGTTTGCAGACTCGTTTACCTTTGTACAGACTTTCACAAGCGGCCCAATAGATGATTGAGCTGTGTTGATGAGTTAATAAGTAAAATATTTCATATTTATGATAAATACAGTCAGTTAAAGGGATAGCATATTTGTGTATGCTTATATTTTCAAATCATGTGTAGGCTATGTAATGAGTTTTATACTGTAGATGATATGGATTTATTGATTTATAGCAGCTAAACCGAGCATTTTTTTTAGAATGATGCGTGGAAGCGACTGATCAAAACGGCGAAATAGCGACACTTAGTGTTAAAATATGGTACGACAGGACCATATTTTATACATTAAAGGGATAGTTAACCCAAAAATGAAAATTCTGTCATCACTGACTCTCCCTCAAGTTGTTTCAAACCTGTATGAATTTCTTTTTTCTGCTGAACATAAAAGAAGACATTTTGAAAAATGTCAGTAACCAAACAGTTGATGGACCCCATTGACTTCCATAGTAGGAAAGAAAAAATCAATGGAAGTCAATGGGGTCCATCAACTATTTGGTTTTCAAACTGGTGTCTGCAGGGACTCTGTGTCTGTAAGAAGGTGCTAGTAGGTTGGACATTTTAAATTTCAGAGAGAAATAATGTTAAAAATGTTAATAAAAATAAATATGTAAATAAAAAAATAAAAATAAAAAAATTCTGGGATTTGATGCCTTTTGTGTCCTAGTAAAGATCATGATCTTACTGCCTTAAAATGTTGAACAATATAAATTTTAAACCTGTCTTAGTCATAAATAACACCATTATATTCTAAGCATATTGAATGTCATGCAGAAATAAATATTCACAGTGAGTCTCAGTGAGTTTTGCTGGATGGTCAAGGGGAAAGATATTTTTTTTTTTTGTCTCTGAGAAACTGGACAAACAGGTTTTCTCAAACGTGCTTCAGAGACTTTGTTTTCTAACCCATAAATGTCTTAGAAATCTTTACAGCCTTGAATGCATTACATTACACGTTTATTATTATTTTAATTCTTTGCCTCTGATCAGTCTCTTTATGTCTTTACTGTAGTGCTTGAACAATAGTCTGATCAGAAACCTCTCGGGTTTCATCAGAAATATCTTAATCTGTGTTCTGAAGATCAGCGGGTATCTTACGGGTTTGGGACGACATGATGGAGAGTAATTACTGACAAACATCTGCTGTGTTTGATTAGACTGTACGTTATACTCAGAGCTCTTATTTTACTGTAAAAGATGATCTTGTGTCTGTCAGGAGAGGTCAGAGGTCATGAGTGTAACGGCACTGGATGAGCCGTGGAGAAAATTAGTTCAGAAAGTGTTTACAAAGACCATCCGATCGCTTTATGCATTTTATTTAAAACAGTGTGTTTGTATCTGGACTTTTCTTGGCATAATTAATTCAGTTTTACAGTAAATGTTTCAAAGGAATGAAAAACTTACAGAAAACAGCAGGAGTAAATGATACACACATGTGCTTGTGCATCAAGATAAAGAACATTACAGGAGGAGGATCATATTTAACATGGAGAAACACACAATACTGTAACAGCCAGATGCAATATTGCACTTATAACTGACATAAATACAATTTTATATTCAGAACAAAAAACTATACAACTATATGAAAATATAATAGCATTTACACACTTACACTATTTACACTTATTCCCGTTCCATTCACAAAGCCTAATAAACGGACACAGTTTATCTGAGGAAGATTTAAGGTCTGGAAACATTAGTTCATCATGATCCGTCATGAATAAAGTTGCTGTCAGGATCTTGAGAGTCCAGAAGACACTTTAATGAGCTTTAAAAAAGACACATGTGGTTTCATCATCATCATCATCTTCATCATCATCATCATCAATATTCACTGAAATACAAATCAAATATTGATCATCTGATCATCAGCGTATCTCAGAGATGATGCTCAAACATGATCTTACATTAGTTCAGGCGTCCTCTCATCATTTACTCAGATATCATGATCTCAGCTCATGCTTGATCTTCTCTGATGATCCAGATCCACACTTTACAGGAGTGTGTGGATCCACAGAAACTGTGAATGAAGAAACATAATATTATCTTCAGTTTAAAGAGAGACAGAACAACATCATACAACACTAAAACTGCACAAGATCATAATAATAATGATGATGATAAAGCTGATCATCTGTTGCTAGATAACAGGCAAATGAAGTTGTACTTCTAATGAAACGAGGCACAGTTTTCATCTTTAATACTGTAAAGCTGCTAAAAAAACACGACATGTTCACATGCTTTTCTTGTTTGTTTTTGTGTGTTTTTTAAAGCTTGCTGTTCTCTCAATTGCGTGTTTATTTAGTTATTGAGAGGAAAGCGCAGCACATATTCACATATTCATCTAATCATCACTCTCAGCAGTCTGGAGGTTTGTGTATTGTACAAAAGTACCCCCTGTATTGGGTCCTATCAGAGAATGTCTAATAGGAAGAGAATTTGCACTCTCTGGTTACTTCCGGTTTCTGGACTGGCAGCAGTAACACGTCTCTGTCCATGCGGGGGCGCTCGCAGACGAGTGCAGAATGAATGGGAGTCTATAGGGTTTCACCCCCAGAATCCACTTTTCTCAGGATGTAATTTTCTGTCAAGTAATTTGAAAGTTGCATTCAAAAGGGGGGGGGGGGGGGCGCTAAGATAATACACTCAGCTGAAAATTACATTTTTAAGTTCACTTATCTGTTCTAAAAATCCGTTCAAAAAATGTGATGACGTCACATATTAGCAGAATGCTAGCGTGTTCCGGCCAACAACGGCCCAACCTGTAAGAAATCGAAAGGACATAAGTGCTCATTCATTCGACTTTTGGACTATAATCTATATTGAACTTGTGGAATCAACAATAAAATCTACGTTGATTCAACGACAAGCAGGAGAAAGAGACACATTTAGCCGTCTAGCCCCATAGACTCCCATTCAGTCTGCGCTCGCCCGCGATCACCTCCAGTGGAATTCTAATGGAACTGCAACCGAGATCGATACAATCCAATAATAACCAACTGCAGAACCGCAGAACTATACGTCATAACAGTGTGAGGACGACAGCTCCAGCCTGACAGTCTGATGCCGGAAGTGGGCGGGGTCAAAGTCTGATGCCGGAAGTGGGCGGGGTCAAAGTCTGATGCTGGAAGTGGGCGGGGTCAAAGTCTGATGCTGGAAGTGGGCGGGGTCAAAGTCTGATGCTGGAAGTGGGCGGGGTCAAAGTCTGATGCCGGATGTGGGTGGAGTTCATGTTTAACATGGTAGAACAAGGAAAAGAAGAAGAGAAGAAGCTAAAAATAAGTTATATCTTTGTTAGATACAACATACTTAACGTTACGCTTATACAAAACGGCTCTAAGTATTTTGTAAATTAATATTCAACAATACTATTGATCTGTCATTGACACCATTATATGAGAACTGAACTGAGCTGGGTGATAACATCACAGTTTTCTCCAGAATGGCTAACGTAACGTTATATAGATTAATTAACTGAATGACTAACTTTTTTTACAACAGAAATGAATCAACACTGAACCTACTTAAGCTGGATTATGACACTATTTTGTTCTAGATCTGCCGAGACAAACTTTGTTGCATTATTTTCCTATAATCTGTATTGTAAAAAGTGCTACATAAATAAAGGTGACTTGACTTAATAAATGTGACTAAGTGAGAATTGTGATGATGGCACTTGATCATGTATTTTACAGTTGGATTGTATCACTTTGTTAGGTTACATATTTATGGTTTGTGATTTAATTTGTTGTTAAGCGTTGTATTTTATAGCATTTGTTACATTTTCTGACCATGAGAATTGCATTAATTGTTTTTTAATTCACCTACAGAACCACATAATTCAGAGAGGTTCAGCGCTAACACCTTTGGAGCAGTGCACAACATGCTGCAGAAATGTTCACTGCCCGTTTTGTGATAGCAGTATTTCAGACAAAACGGGACAAATTGAATAATCAGATTAATCACATTAAAATCCACTTTAAAAAGGCTGTTGTTCATGGAGGTATGAACATCTGGAGTTATTTTTTTTAATATACAGTGGCAATAGATATTATTTTACATTTATCCATTTGGCAGATGCTTTTATCCAAAGCGACTTGCATCGCATTTCAAGGTACACACATATTTAATAGTAGTCCCTTTGGAATTAGATGGTTTTCTGCATGATTTAGACGAAATATTAAATTATCTTCATTAACGTCTAAAGGTTACACAAACAATCCACACTGAAACTTAAGCTAACAAAACACAAACAATGATATATTTCTGTGTTTATATTTTGTTATAATAATATTTCATATCTATGAATGCATCCCATTAAACATGCAAACACATAGGATAAGTTTGAGTATGGTTGGAGTTAAAGGAGATGAAAGGCGCCTCAGGATTAACTCCATTTGTAGGAGTTTTGATTTGAGAATTATTGTTAAATGTGTGCGTGCATAACTTTATAAGATTTATTTTCTTTGGTTTGATTTTATTTTTTATAACTTATTTATTATTTAATTCGATTTTGTATTTTTATTTAATTACTATTATTTATTTGGAGCAATTAAATCAAATGTTCAAACACTCAACCTTTGTTTTCATATCATTGTTTTTTTGTTTTAAGCTTTGTTCAATTTATATTGTTAATCATTTGACTCAACAAAACAAATGGATAAAGTATAATTTTAACTTTTAAAAAACTATTAACATTTGTTTATAGTAGTATATTGTATTTTGTTAATAGGACAAAACATAATTCTTATATTTTATCATATTTGAGATATTACATTTTCAATTAAATCGTTTAAATCATAGACAGTATACGAAGTGGACAGAGCCATCTCACTGGAACTCAATTGAGACAAGTGAAGCCCATTTTTAGGGATTTTTTAGCACTTCCGTTCCTGACGCGCAGACTCAAACCGACTCAAACTAAGCTTGATGACGTGAGCAACCGGTCTGACAGATGTAAATCTTCTAGTAGCTGTGCGTGCAAACCGCCAACTTTAATCTTGCAGAGACGGCGAGCTTGAGCAAAGAGTACTTTGGCGTGAGTGAGCAGGAGTAAGTATTCTGATTAATTATTTTGTATAGTATTTATTTTAAAATGTAACACCAGTACGCCATATTGACGTCCCCCCGATTGGCCGCAAGCTTCTCCTCCTGTCCATACGGTAATCTCTCTACTGTGCGACAGAGAGTCGAGTGGTTATGACGCAATCGTTAGCCTATTTGTACAAAAACTGTTTATACATTTTCGTGTTTCTTTAGAAATAAATAATGGACAAATGGAGTCTTTAAACGCCTCAGATGTGAAGTTATTCGCTGTCAAAGTGACTCCAAAATGAATGGGAGTCAATGGAATGCTAACAGCAGGTGAAGTTCTGCTACAAGATGGCGGCACACGGCCGGCTTCAACTTCCGGTCGATGGATTACCCCCTTGCAAATTTTTTTTTTGCAGGGTGGTAGGGGAAGACTCATTAATATTCATTAGGGAAGTCATCCGATTGGTCTTAACCCCAGTGACGGGTAGGTTTAGGGGCGGGGTTAGGTGTAGGTCATCAGACCAATCAGGGATGACTTCCCTAATGAATATTAATGAGTCTTCCCCTACCACCCTGCAAAAAAAAAAATTCGCTACCCGCTTGGTTTAAACAGAGTATTGGCAGAGAAAGTCTAATGAGGGGAGAAGTGCCACTCAATAAACTTCCGGTTGCAGTTCCACTCTTGTTCCACATGAGGGCGCTCACAGGACGAGTGCAGAATGAGTGGAGATCTATGGAGCTATACCGCTCAAAATCCACTTTTCTCAGGATATAATTTTTTGTCTAGTAATTTGAATGTTGTTTTCGAAAGGAGATGCAAAGAAATTACACATCGCTGGGTGTTAGATTTTTTAGAGTCACTTATTTGCTTTAAAAAGTCTTTCAAAATGTCAATGACGTCAGAATGCTGACGTCATTAGCAGAATGCTAGCGTGTTATGGGCAACAACAACTCAACCTGTAAGAAATTGAAAAGAAATAAGTACTCATTCATTCAACTTTCGACCTATAACCCATGTTGAACTTGCAAAACCTACAATCAAATCTGAGATTTCTCAACGGCAATCGGGTGAAAGAGACAAATTTAGCCGTCTAGCCCCATAGACTCCCATTCATTTTGCACTCATGGCGAGCGCCCCCAGTGGAACTCTGATTGGAACTACAACCAATAGGATTTAATAGGGCGTTGGAGTGAAACAGGCTTTCCGTAGACAGGCTTTGGTATTGGCAGAGCCCGTCTACGGAGAGCCTTGGCACTTCCTATTAGCCCCATTGTATCGATCTTGGTTGCAGTTCCATTAGAATTCCACTGGAGGTGATCGCGGGCGAGTGCAGACTGAATGGGAGTCAATGGGGCTAGACGGCTAAATTTGTCTCTTTCACCCGATTGCCGTTGAGAAATCTCAGATTTTATTGTAGGTTTTGCAAGTTCAACATGGGTTATAGGTCGAAAGTTGAATGAACGAGTACTTATTTCTTTTCGATTTCTTACAGGTTGAGTTGTTGTTGCCCATAACGCGCTAGCATTCTGCTAATGACGTCAGCATTCTGACGTCATTGACATTTTGAAAGACTTTTTAAACCAAATAAGTGACTCTAAAAAATCTAACACCCAGCAATGTGTAATTTCTTTGCATCTCCTTTCGAATACAACATTCAAATTACTAGACAAAAAATTATATCCTGAGAAAAGTGGATTTTGAGGGTTTTTCACCATAGACCTCCATTCATTCTGCACTCGCCTGCGAGCGCCCCCGCATGGACAGAGACGTGTTACTGCTGCCAGTCCAGAAACCGGAAGTAAGCAGAGAGTGCCAATTCTCTTCCTATTAGACATTCTCTGGTATTGGTTTAAATGCCTTGCTGCGCTCACTTCCGGCATCAGACCGTCAGGCTGGCACACTGACTGCTATGACGTTGGTTCTGTGGTTCTGCAGTTAGACCTATCTCCAAGGCAGTATTTTATTTAAAAATAAATCTTTATTTTATAATAATTGGTTTAGTAATGGTATATTTCATGTTAGACAGCTTTTTAATAAAGAAGGTCTGCTTTTTAGGTATGCAGAATTCCTTTCAGAATATAATATACCTGTAACTCCCAGAGTTTGCCACAGTTATGGATGCTATTCCATCTGGCATACTCATGCTTTTCAAAAATAATACACTCTCTTTGGATTCATTATCTTCTCTTAAACCTGTCAACACTCCTATTGGCGAGATATGTTTCACTGAAAAAAAAGGAAGAAATTATAAAGTAAGAGTTCTATTCCTAGAGAACATTATTTCTGCCCCTCCTGCAATCTCATATTGGAATGGTCTTTTTGATAATTTAAATTGGAAAAATATATATTCCATACAACAAAGGTTTCTCCTCACAAACAAAGTAAAAGAAATATCTTTTAAATTAATCCATAATATTTACCCAGTCAAAAAATTTCTTGATTTTCTTGATTTTGACACTAATTGCTCTTTCTGTCAGAATGACACTGAAACTCTTCTTCACTTGTTTTGGTCGTGCAGTTATACTTTGCAACTTTGGAAAGACGTTAGTTGGTTTATCTCAAGCAATATCTTGCAAAATTTCGCTATGAATCCAAAAACTGTTATTTTGGATTTTTTGAAGCGGATTCAAAGGCCTGCTCTATGATAAATTTAATTATTTTCCTATGTAGATTTTATATTCACAAATGTAAGTTTTCAAATTGTAAACCAATTTTTTTGGTATTCTTATAAGAGATAAAACATTATTTGATTACAATTTCTTCCTCCCTTAACCCAAAAGCAATGTACGAAAACATGTACGATTTGCAAGACATACAAACTTTTTACCATACTAAATGTTGAGATATCTTTTCATTCAAGTAATGCCCTCTGTCTTTCTTTTTTGTCTTGTTTTTGTTTTATTTTACTTACATCACTGTCTATAACTGTTTTTTGTTTTGTGCGATGATATTGTCGAAGTGTTTTCTTTCACTATTTTAATATTTTTGTTATTCTTAATAATTGATGTGTTATGATTCTGTTATTTCATATTGTACACTGAATGTTCAAATAAAGCATAAAAAAAAAAAGAAAAAAGAACCTATCTCAAGGCTCTCCGTAGACGGGCTCTGGTCCTATTGGTTTCTTTGCTGTTCATCGAAGTACAGCAGAACACCAGCACAGGATTATCAGCGCGAAACAGTATGTATGTATGTTATAGGCACTATGTATTTTTAATAATAGGCTATACACTTTACAAATTATATATAGCCTAACAGATATTATTTAGCAGTTTCGTTGTTATTTTCAAACCATTAGTATTATAATCTGGCAGCTACTCTAGCCCTAATGTGTCTTCGCCACAAATCAGTTTAATAAAAGTTAAAGAATTATCATATATCAGGAGACCACATATGCCACACTATTAATCAGAGCATCTTCCATTTGCAGAATTAACACAAATATGGACACATTCAATGGCATATATTTCATAAACACAGACAGATGATTCCCTCAAACATTTACTGATTGAGTTCTGAGTGATTGTTTTACTCACACTCTGGTCTTAAATCATCCAAGCTCCTCCATCTGACGATCTTCACAAGCTTCATGTTTTCAGTGGTTTCTGTCTTCATCTCTCTCTCTCTCTCTTCATGTGTTTACTCCTAGTTTCCATCTACTGTAATTTAAACAATAAAACAAATAAAAAGAAAAACGATCAATATTATTAATCTGTTCTCTCGCGAAGAAATAAAGAAAGTGAAAAGTCAAAGTTAACGAGCTCCACAAAACATGATTCTGTGCAGATTCCGCTGCTCTGATCGGACGCCGCGCGAGCGAGCTATTTATCCGACCCGAAAGGGAAGGAACTGCGCACAACCGGCGTAGCGTCATAGAAAGTCTCTGGATCTATGGTTCACGACCACTTACCGGCGATCACGTGACTACAAAGCCCTCCCCTTTTGGGTCAGATGATAATTCAGAGACTAGGACTGTGTCCAAATAGGCTTTATGCCCAGCTCCACTACTTCCTGAACTTCAGCCAGCTCCTTTGTTTCCTGTCTGCCATTATTGGACAAACTGATTAATCCAGGTGTGCCTGACCTCAGTAACAATAATCAGACACACCTGGATTAATCAGTTTGTCCAATAATGGCAGACAGGAAACAAAGGAGCTGGCTGAAGTTCAGGAAGTAGTGGAGCTGGGCATAAAGCCTATTCAGGGTCTAGATGCCCTATTCTTGGCCGTTGGGCACTGAGGAATGCGGCCGCCACACATATGGCGTTATGAGTGTAACGGCACTGGATGAGCCGTGGAGAAAATGAGTTCAGAAAGTGTTTACAAAGACTGTCTGATCGTTTTATGCATTTTATTTAAAACAGTGTATTTGTATCTGGACTTTTCTCGGCAGAATTAATTCAGTTTTTAGTTTAGGCTACTGGTACAGTAAATGTTTCAAAGAAATGAAAAACTTGATTTAGACAAAGAATCTTAAACGGGTAAAAGAAAATGACAAATAATTACAGAAAACAGCAGGAGTAAATGATACACACATGTGCTTGTGCATCAAGATAAAGAACATTACATGAGGAGGATCATATTTAACATGGAGAAACACACAATACTGTAACAACCAGATGAAAATGCAGGATTTCACTGACAACTGACAGAATTTTATATTCAGAACAAAAAACTATACAACTATATGAAAATATAATAGCATTTACAAACTTACACTTATTCCTGTTCTATTTACAAGCCTAATAAACTGACACAGTTTATCCGAGGAAGATTTAAGGTCTGGAAACATTAGTTCATCAACCCGCGTGAAAATCAGTTCGGTATTCAGTGAGGTATGATTAATTAAATGAGCTGCCATACAGATTACACTGAGTGTAGCGGGTGACCGGTCTAAATGCAAGTAGCCTACACCTGGCTGCAGCCTGCAGATCGGGGCGGCGCCCATAACGCTTCTTTTTTTAATTTTTATTATTGAAATAAATGACTCAAGAAACAGTGATTCCAGCAATTTAGCATTCATCAGCAATGCTTCAGAAGACAAATATCACACCTTTAGACAAACTGACAAGTCATCACAAAAAAATAAAAATAAATTAAAAATAAATAAATAAATAATATAATATAATACAAAGAAGAAGAAAAAAAATAAATAAAATAAATATTTCCTCCTTTTTCCTAATTAGACATTCAATATTCATATAGTTTAGTAAACATAGTGGGGACATTACAGTATCAAGAATTTCTCCATAAATTTTAACAAAATTTCATTCTTTTTATTTTTAATTAATTTTAACGATTTCTTTAGCGATTCCATCTCGATTAAGAATAAATTACATTTAGGTATGCATTTTGCAAATCTTTGTTTATGGATGTAATATTTACCATGCAAAATGTAAAAGTTGACCACATATTCAAACATTTTGCTTCTGTGTGTGAAAGAACATATAACATCTTTTAGAGATAATTTATAATTCACCTTTGCCCATAACGCTTCTCATTTGGTTAGGGGCAAAGTGATGACGTCGATCGAGGCGGGGCCGCACCTGGAGCTTCTCATTGGTTAGTGGCACAGTAATGACGTCGACGCCACGGTAAACAGGAAATGCTGTTGAAAACAATGCGGTCTTTAAAACGCATGCGCCATATCGCGCTGACAGCGCATGCGTCGTATTTTCTCTAAGTGGTGACGTCACGCGTCTTAAAAACGCATGCGCAAATTTGAAATAATACTTTAATAAAATGTATTAAAACAACTCTAAAGTAATAATGAAAGCAGCAAAAATTAGTAGAGCGCATATACATAGTTTTAACTATGCCTGATCTAAGGTAAACTTATAAGGAGTTACAGACTCAGAGTAGGCTATATATTGTGTAATATCTGTGTAGTATTTTAAAAGTTTTTCACATTCTGTTGCACTTCAGTGTGTAAATTACAAAATTACTGTAAACATTAATGGCACCTTATATATTTATAATTTTAATCATTCCTCTGTAATAGTTCTTGTTTATTTTTGTGCATTAGGTTATTATAAAACATTTATGCCAATAAAGTAGTTTGAAGTTAAACTAATACATTTGTAGTTAGCTACTGTATGTACTGTAGCTACTACATTGTCAATCTCTGTATCCCATTTTATGCATGCCAACTCAAAAAACCAAACTCATACCAGTGATAACTTTTATTTCAAAACAAAAATAATTGTGTAAAAGAGATATGCACACATACAGATAATCACGTACATCAACCGTACACACACACACAGACACACGCGTATGTACACACACACACGCACGTACGTACACACACATGAGCATACACACACACATGAGCATACGTACACACACAGACAGACGCGTACGTAGACACACACACACGTGTACACACACACACGTACATGTACACACACACACACACACACATATACACACGCGTACGTGTACACACACACGCGTATGTGTACACACACACACGTACGTACACCCGTGTACGCGTACACACATATACACGTACGCATATGATACACGCGTACACACACGCACGTGTACACACACACACACACATGTACGTACACACACACACACACACGTATGTACACACACACACACACGTACACTCACACACTCGTACACTCACACCCGTACATTCACACACACGTACAGTCACACACATACACTCACAAACACGTACGTACACTCACACACATACACTCACAAACACACATGTACACTCACACACACACGTACGTACACTCACACACACGTACACTCACAAACACGTTCGTACATTCACACACACGTACACACAAACACATACATACACTCACAAACAGGTACGTACACACACTTACACTCACACACACACGTACATACACACACACACACACACACACACAGACACACACACACTCACACATGTACGCACACACACACACGTACGTACACTCACACACGTACTTACGTATGTACGTACACACACACACTCACACGTACGTACACTCACACACGTATGCACACACACACAAGTACGTACACTCACACACGTACGTACACACACACACACACGTACGTACACTCACACATGTATGTACACTCACACACGTACGCACACACACACACACACACACAAGTACGTACACTCACACACGTACTTACGTATGTACGTACACACACACACTCACACGTACGTACACTCACACACGTATGCACACACACACAAGTACGTACACTCACACACGTACGTACACACAAACACACGTATGTACACTCACACATGTATGTACACTCACACACGTACGCACACACACACACACACAAGTACGTACACTCACACATGTACGTACACTCACACACACACAAGTACGTACACACACATGTATGTACACTCACACACACACAAGTACGTACACTCACACATGTATGTACACTCACACACGTACGTACACTCACACACACACACACACACACTCACACACACACAAGTACGTACACTCACACATGTATGTACACTCACACACGTACGTACACTCACACACACACACACACACACACACACACACACACACACACAAGTACGTACACTCACACATGTATGTACACTCACACACGTATGTACACTCACACACATACGTACACTCACACACGTACATACGCACACACACACACAAGTACGTACACTCACACATGTACGTACACTCACACACGTACGTACACTCACACACGTACGTACACTCACACACATACGTACACTCACACGCGTACACACTCACACGTACACTCACATAAGTACGTACACTCACACATGTATGTACACTCACACACGTACGCACACACACACACACACAAGTACGTACACTCACACATGTACGTACACTCACACACACACACAAGTACGTACACACACATGTATGTACACTCACACACACACAAGTACGTACACTCACACATGTATGTACACTCACACACGTACGTACACTCACACACACACACACACACACACACACACACACAAGTACGTACACTCACACATGTATGTACACTCACACACGTATGTACACTCAAACACGTACGTACACTCACACACGTACATACGCACACACACACACAAGTACGTACACTCACACATGTACGTACACTCACACACGTACGTACACTCACACACGTACGTACACTCACACACATACGTACACTCACACGCGTACACACTCACACGTACACTCACATAAGTACGTACACTCACACACGTATGTACACTCACACACGTACGTACACTCACACACATACGTACACTCACACACACACGTACACTCACACACGTACGTACACTCACACATGTACACTCACACACGTATGTACACTCACACACATACGTACACTCACACACACACGTACACTCACACACGTACGTACACTCACACACGTACGTACACTCACACACGTACGTACACTCACACACGTACGTACACTCACACACGTACGTACACTCACACACGTACGTACACTCACACACATACGTACACTCACACGCGTACACACTCACACGTACACTCACATAAGTACGTACACTCACACACGTATGTACACTCACACACGTACGTACACTCACACACATACGTACACTCACACACACACGTACACTCACACACGTACGTACACTCACACATGTACACTCACACACGTATGTACACTCACACACATACGTACACTCACACACACACGTACACTCACACACGTACGTACACTCACACACGTACGTACACTCACACACGTACGTACACTCACACACACACGTACACTCACACACGTACGTACACTCACACACGTACGTACACTCACACACGTACGTACACTCACACACGTACGTGCGTACTGTTAAGTAAACATGCAATTTATTCTATTAGAACGCCTCATATATATGGGCTGATATGATATTAATCACCATTGTAGTTTTAGAAGTGAAATATATATATATGCAATTTATTCTGTATTAATCTGTAACCCTCATATATAAAGTATGTATGTTACTAACTAACTTTATAACCAAGTAGAATAGTGTTGTATAAGAAAAGACACTGTAAATTGTTTTGTAAAAGTCTTTTATTTGTGAATCTGGTTTATTAAGAACAGACAATGCAACTCGTTTGGTAAAAGCCTTTATTGTGAAATTGTTTTATTAAGAAAGACAATGGAGATGGTTTTGTAAAGGTCTTTATTATTGAACTGTTGTGTTCAGAGAGACAGACTGCAAACTTTTTATTGTAATAATGCATGCAAGAAACGACAATAATGTACTCATGTTTAAGCATTTAATCAATAGATAGAAGTAACAATAAGTAGTGAAAAGCATGTAACTTAGCAAAGTAGAAATGGCAAGCATTACCCGTTTGATGAGGAGCGTGACACGCAGGAGAGAGGCAGAGGGTCCAGAGTAGCAAATAAAGGAGAACAAAGGAAAGAGTTTTATATATGGAGTTACAAGGGGGTTTCCAGAACGGAGGACAGTTCAACACTTCGGATTGGACAGATTGTCTGTAAAGGACTGAATCTGTACGGAGGGCTTGTGGACTATAAAAAGTATTGTAAGGAATGTCAACGTGAGACGCTGTTTCACCAAGGACGGCCTCTCCGGTGTCAGATGCCTTGCCATTGCGCCTCATGAAGATGAAAGCTTGTAAATTATTTGGTTTTGATTTACTTTTATTTTTATTTTATATATTAGTACCTTTTATGTAAACTAGTTAACCTGTATTTAATAAAAATTACATTTAATTGAAATTAAGAAGCTCGCCTGCTTTAAGTCTCTGTTTTACCAAATATTGAGCTGAACTAAACCACGGAGCAGTCTTTCGACTGAATTGTAAGTATGGAAATTTTTATACTTATTGTTTAGAACGAATTCGACTGACTTTACCTAACCTGAGAATAAACAAAATAAGGTAGAAGGTGTCTATATTTAAGACCCTAACAAGGGGTTAAATTAAGCACCACAAAACAGTACGTACACTCACACACGTACGTACACTCACACATGTACGTACGCACACACACACACACACACACACACACACACAAGTACGTACACTCACACACGTACGTACACTCACACAAACACAGACACACACACACACACACACGTACGTACACTCACACATGTACACTCACACACGTATGTACACTCACACATGTACACTCACACACGTACGTACACTCACACACACACGTACGCTCACACACTCACACACGTACGTACACTCACACATGTACGTACACACACACAAGTACGCACACACACACACGTACGTACACTCACACATGTACACTCACACACGTATGTACACTCACACATGTACACTCACACATGTACACTCACACACGTACGTACACTCACACACACACGTACGCTCACACACTCACACACAAGTACGTACACTCACACATGTATGTACACTCACACATGTATGTACACTCACACACATACGTACACTCACACACGTACGTACACTCACACACGTACTCACACACATACGTACATTCACACTCAAACACGTACGTACACTCACACACATACGTACACTCACACACTCACACACATACGTACACTCACACACATACATACACACACACATACGTACACTCACACACTCACACACATACGTACACTCACACACATACGTACACTCACACACGTACGTACACTCACACACATACGTACACTCACACACGTACGTACACTCACACACGTACTCACACACATACGTACATTCACACTCAAACACGTACGTACACTCACACACATACGTACACTCACCCACATACGTACACTCACACACTCACACACATACGTACACTCACACACATACGTACACTCACACACGTACGTACGTACGTACGTACACTCACACACGTACGTACACTCACACACTCACACAAAAATACAGTAATTTCATCAACTTACAAGCGAGCGTACTACGGAAACACTGAAAATGAATGGGGTTCAGCGCTGGAACTATCAGTGTTTGGAACTATCGACTGCTCCACGACACGCGTTACTTCCGCATTCCAAAGTTCCCATGGCAGTCAATGGGAGTGTCGTAACTCTGTTTTTCAACGGCTCTGGGGTCCGCTCACCATCGGTGCTCGGGCCCTAATGAAGACGGTTGGATGGTTTTCCCCCTTGGTGGGCGTGGTCTTCAGGTTATGACGTGCTGTGGGAGGGCAGGCCCATAAAAATACCCATAAAAGGCGTTTTTATGAATAGACTATTAGGAGGTCAACTTGATGGGTCAAAGGAATGATCATCCAGTTAAAAATAGCAATTCAGCCAAGCTGAGAGAGAGAGGTGGCAAGACTTCCAAGTTTCGGATGGACAGGGGAGGCATTGGCACAGGAAATGACTATACATGATAAGAACTTTTGTCCAGGAGTACTGTGGCCATCATTTCCTTTATGGCAGATGGAGGTCCCAAAAGACTGACCTAGAGATACTTGGGATTAAGTTAGAAAATCCAGAGTCAAATTTGGTACATGAGTTTCAGTGTCATATAAGAGAAAGATATCAGGAACACATATTCATTTTTAATGATGTTTTATTAACAAAGTTCGGGAGGAGCACGTTCAAATAATCAAGCAATCAATCAATCAACTCATCAAACAATTACCATGTCTACCCTATCAGCATGAGAGGAAGCATATATATATATTCACTCTGTCAACTCACCTAACTTCCTTGACAGTTTTCAGCATCCCTCCACCACCCCGACTCCTCACTCTTGGCTTGTTCTTTCACAGCCAGGAATACGGGGGGAGTACTCTGGGTTCGGGCCAAATACCGAGCCCGGAGCCCTCTCCTCGGACAGCACGCCAAATACGCATTTATTCTATCTGACTTATTTGTAAGTGTGAACTCGTGAACTGATGGGTCAAAGGATCAAGAAACAGGTGCTACAGGAGCAGCTTTTGTTGTTCAGAGGTGGAATGTTCAAGCTTTTAAGAGAACCTCAAATTTTCTAAGTGTATTCACAGTTGAATTATATGCAATCTTGATGGCAGTACAATGGACTGAACAGATTCAAAATCATAAAGTGTTAATATGTAGTGTCTCAGTGTCAGCTATCAATAGTATTGGGAAAGGGTCATCAAAGAGTCGGCAAGATATTGTTTATGATATTCTTTTGGCAATTAGAGATGTGAAAATAAGAGGGGTAGAAATATCATTCATATGGGTTCCAGCTCATGTAGGTATTGTAACAAATGAAAAGGTTGATAAGTTGGCCAAGGAAGCTGTTCAAAAGGAAAACATAGATGTCAATATAAATCTATCCAAGGCGGAGGGTAAAAGTATTGTATGGCAGGAAACTATTTTAAAATGGCAACAGCTCTGGGAGCAAGAAAACAAAGGGAGGCACCTATTTTCAATGTAGGGTAACTGACTCAGTTAATGTTTGTAAAAGAGAAGGAATGAAACGTAAAGAACAGGTGATTATTTCCAGAATGAAGATAGGTCACACGTTTCTGAACAGCACTTTATTTATTTTAGGAAAACACCAGAGTGGCTTGTGTTCATGTCAGGAATCTGAGACGGTGCAACATGTTCTGATGTATTGTAGAAATGATGACCTCCAAAGACAAGATATTATCAGAGAACTGAGTGAAGTTGGTTTAAAAGAAGTATCTTCGAAATGTATTTTAGAAGTAGGGTCAAGCGGGAGGGGAAAACATTGTTTTTCAAATTTTTTATTAGACACTGGGCAAGAGGCGAAACTCTGTTGTGTTATGGGTAACAGTCTGTAGATGGCGCTGCGGAGGCGCGTCATGGGGGCAACTGTTGCTATGGAGCGTTCTATTGAGTTTCGCCCACTGATCTATTTAGATTTAAAAATCGGTTCTGAATATAGGTTATGTTCATTATGTTCGCAGTGTCACACACACACATGCACTTTAGTCTAGATGGAAGTAGGCGTCCACGCGCACCCCCCGGCTTTTTTAATGCCACAAGATGGCATTTTTTGTGACAAGATGGCCGAACGGTGATGCCGGAAGTGACTGCGCCATAAGACATCTAGCGTTTGAATATGATATCTATGTTCTATACCAGCCTTTCTCAAAGTGGGTGCCGCGGCACACTGGGGTGCCCCCTGATTGTGTCAGGGGTGCCGCCAAAAAATTACGTAGGCTTAAAAAATAAAAAAATAAAATAAAAATCTGACATTTCATATATAAATATATTTGAATTTACATAAATACATTCTTCTTTTAACCCTTTCGCACGTACGATCAGTCTAGGCTGGTCCCTGGAGCACCGGTGTGATTAGAACGGTCAGTGCATGACGTGATCAACTGCTAAATTTAAATGTGCTTTCGCGCGTTGGCTGGCGCTGAGCCAGAGACAGGCGCGCTCAGCTGTCATATATCACAACTTTTCAGTGTTTTCATCCACATAATGTTTATTTTAGGTTTCAGACATAATTACTAAAAAAACAATACATTTAGAGTTTGTAAAATGCACACTGATGTCAAGGGAAGAGGCAATAATAATAATTTATATTATAATTAGTTTTATTCATATCAGATACACATTGTGTAAGTAACTTTAAAATTTACTCTATTCTTCTCCCAGTTCACCTGCCACTTACTTTTATGTATTTCGGGAGAAGTGGATGAATTCACTTGTTGTAAATCCAACAGATCCGATTCTCTGAACTGCGTCTGCGGCACAAACTAACATGGCGGCGCCCATCGCGCATACAGCTCAACTAATGCGATCGTTATAAAGGTGTTTAAACAACAAAACACTTCCACTTGCATATATTTGACAATCGGAATATCAGATATTTCATGACATATCTAACAAATTTGTGAATATTTTGAATAAAAAAGGAAAAATGACATAAAAGCAGATCATCATTCATTCATCTCTGTTGTTGCTGCGGTGTGTCACGTGACAAGCAATGACGCGTCACCATGGAAACCATAAAGTGACACATTCTAAATAACGGTCCCCTTGAAAAACTCACGCTGGGGGTTCAGCCAGAATATATTAAATTTACGTGTGAAAGGGTTAAACATATTATGAACGGATTAATAAAATTGTCAATTCATTTTAGATAAATATATATATATATAAAATTTGCATTTGCATTTGGGTTATGCAGTGTTTTTAAATTATATTTTACACTGGGGTGCCTTGAGATTTTATGCACTTTTGAAAGGTGCCCTGACTGAAAAAAGTTTGAGAAAGGCTGTTCTATTTTTTACAGTCTATGGTTAGTACACGATGAAGTTCTCGAAAAAGAAACTGTATCCCTTGTCCACTTTGGAGCGGGCTGTGATGGAATGTTGTTCAGTTAGTCGATGTACGTCAGAAAAAGTTATTTTGGGTAAATTTACCAGGGATGCAGTATAACTAAACTTAGGGTCGTCCATTGTGGGTTCGCCAGAGTGATGAGTGATTCACCGGAAGTGGCAGTGCACAAAGATAACTGAATGCGGAAGTACTACGTATCAGCGTGATAATGGCCTATCCGTTACTGTGTATGGCGCTCGCCGGATTGTTTTCCCCTAAAAGTGGGCGTGAACCTTTTCAGAGACGTGATGACGCTACGCCGGGGTGTAGGCTATGTATAGAGTATAATCACATTAGCTGTGTCCCAAAGTGAAGGCTGCGTCCTTCGAAGGCCGGATTTGAAGGCCGGATGGCCGTATTTGAAGGCCGATTGCGTCACCGCGGCGCGACGAAACGTCACAGCGGCGCGACGAAGGACGTCCCAATTCAAAGACTGCATCCTTTGAAGGGCGCATTTGAAGGCCGATTGCGTCACCGCGGGCGCGATGAAGGCTGTCCCAATTCAGTTCGGCATCCTCCGAAGGACATATTCGAAGGCCGTTTGCGTCATCGCGGCGCGACGAAGGCTAAAAGCGACGCCAAATGCACCCTTCGTTTCCCAGTGAGAGGAAGGATACAAAAACGGATCCTTAGTGGCCTATCCTACCCTATCCTACCCCATAAGTCATTGCGCGCCGGTGACGACAGGATTTTCATTTGAAAAAATGGCGTCCTCGAGTTCGGTGGTGGAGGGAAAATTCACTTTTAAATGTAAGTATTATGTTTTCATTTACTTAAATAACTAGCGAAACCACAGTCAAAAGCCACACGTTTTTCTTTCTTATAAACTTCATCTTAACTCCTTAAGATGCGTTAGACGCAAAAGTTGTGCTAATTACTTTAATAACTTTCAGGGAGCAAGGAGCAGACTGCTCAATTTATTAAATTGCGGTCTGAAAATGACCATCTATTTACTGGGGCAAAAAACTCCGCCAGCGTGGCTTGGAGGTAAGACAACAGTTGTAAAATTTGCAGTAGTCTGTCTCACTTGTGTATTATAATAAATATCACTCACCCTAGAAAACCCATAACATTAAGAAAAGCAGTAGATGATGCACAATGGGTTTCACTTTTATGTGTTTTTGTAGTGTTGTCATGCAAGTTATGTCTACAAAGGTTTTAACCACATTTGAGTATCCAGAAATACGATTTCTAAACTATTTTCAATGCATGTCCTGATGTGTCATTTTTCAATGTTAACAATGCACTAATGTTAATATTTCATTTGCACCCCTGTGTTATAATGTTTCATAAGTACCCTTTTCTGCTTTTTTAGAGCAATTCTGGAGAAAATGAGGCTGCAGGGGAAGGTAACACCCATGCAGGCAAAGAAAAAGTGGGATAACTTAAAAACAAAATATAAAGTAAGAAAGTTAATACACACATCTTTGCTGAAATGAATTGTGCTGTGGTTGTTAACAAGCCATGGTTAATTTGCTCTGTCTTAGGATTGCAAGTGTCCTGGGACAGGAGAGGGAGTGGATGGGAAACCCACTGCTGAAACTTGGCCCTGGTTTGTCCTCATGGATGAGGTGTTGGGACAGAGGCATTCTGTCAATCCCCCTGTCCTCATCGCCTCAATCCGTGAGGACACACCAGGGTCAAGTTCAGCAGTGGGTGGCCACAGTGAGGAGGAGCCAGCACCCGCAGCACCACCACCAGCAGGAGCACCCGCAGCACCACCACCAGCAGGAGCACCCGCAGCACCACCACCAGCAGGAGCACCCGCAGCACCACCACCAGCAGGAGCACCCGCAGCACCACCACCAGCAGGAGCACCCGCAGCACCACCACGGAGAAAGCGGGACTTTGAGGAGGATATGCTGAACCTCATTAGAGAGGACATGGCACTACAGAGGGAGGCAGAGGAGAGGAGAGCTCGAGAGAGCAGGGAGAGGATGGACAGGCTGTTTGCTCTTCTTGAGCGTATTGTAGAGAAATAGTTTTTTTCTTTTCTTTTTTTTTAATGTATATAAAAGAGAAAACTTTCCTCCTTTACAGTTTATTTTTCATTTACATTAAATGAGGCAATATATATATTTAAAAGAGGAAATTTAAGTTGTGAACCGTTTACTTTTGTAATCTAAGTTATATTAAGTGTTGTTTATTTTTTTCAAACTTGTGTACAGTTTATTTAAAATGAATAATAAACATTTTTTTTTCCATTTTTGTGCATTATTTTTTTAAATAACTTGTTGGGATATGAAATAAAAAGGAATAGTTATTGACAGTGCTTATTTTTTTTAATGACAGGTGCAATTTGAAAACAAACAATATTTTGGAATAACATTTGGAAAAAATAAATAATTATATAGATAAATAACATTTTATAAATAATAAATAACCATTTACAACATAACTTGTATATCATCTGACAACAATTTAAATGAACAGTACATAAAATGAGGTTTCAGCTGAGCAGGGAGACCCTGGTGGAGCTGCTGGACCTGGGTGGGCTCCACAATAGAGACCCTGGTAAGGCCTCTCTGCCGGTGGGTGGGACATCATCTAGGATTGTCTCCAGAGTGTTTGACTGCATAATTCCCACTGTCCACTGCATTGTCTAACAGCAGGTTTGCAGGGCTGACTCAATCGACGGCTGCCATCTCACTGAGATCATTTCAAAAAGAGGGAAGAATAAAATAAATTAACTCACATCCTCAAATCAAAGCATCAAAAATTTCACCATGTAAACCCATTCTATGGACATTAATTTTTGGTTTTGGCCATTATAGCTTTAAAGTTCTCTGACTTGCCTGTTACAAATAATCATGGTCAATGGGAACCTCCTCCAGGGCAGACACCTCTGCAGACAGCTGGTCACGCCAGGGAGCCCCACTGACCGTCTCCAAAACATGCTCCCCCTCATCCTCCGCATCATCCTCCTCATGCTCATCCTCCGGGGCCATGATGTCACCAACCCCAAGGCAGATGTTGTGGAGGATGGCACAGGCTGTGATGACCTGAAATGAAAAAACAAAACAAAAATTTATATGGTCTGGAAGAAAGAAGTTAATTATGTTTTTTGCAAATGTATTTTTCATTTAACTTACATGAGGTACAAAGGTGTGGTGCACCTCCAGCGCTTGCAGGAAGATGGCCCTGAACCTGGTCTTCATCATCCCAAAAGCACGCTCTATAATGGAGCGTGCCCTGGAATGATGAAGATTAAAGCGCTGGGCTCCCACACCCCGTACTGGCCTCTTGTAGGGAGTGATGAGGGGGAGTGGGTGTTGGAGACACGGGTACCCTCCGTCTGCGAGGATGAAGTGCCCTGGAGGAGGGTACACTGACCTCCTGTACAGTGGGCTGTACCGGAGCACCCGTGCGTCATGCACTGACCCGGGCCAGCCCACGTAGGTGTCAATGAAGCGGCCCTGATGGTCACAAACAGCCTGGAGGATGATGGACGGGAACAGTTTCCTGTTCCTGTAGCATTGACCATCAGGGCCGCTTGGAGGCTTGATGCGGACATGGCAGCCGTCGATTGCTCCTGCAGCTTTCAAGAAAGCCCTGTGTCTGGCTAGCCCTGCAAACCCACGGCAAACTGCCTCCAGGTCTTCTGGGGTGTTGGGGAACCGAATGACCTGGTGGCGGATGGCCACCACCTCTTCAGCGACTCGTTGGACAATGCGGTGGACAGTGGAACGAGGCATATCAAATGCTCTGGAGACGACCCCGTAGGATGTACCACACGCCAGCCAGAAAAGAAATACCAGGGTCTCTATTGTGGAACCCCATCCGTGTTGCCGGTCACTTCTCAACAGGTCCAGCAGCACTCTCAGGGCCTCCCTGCTCAGCCGAAAATCAGGTCGTGCGTCCATGTCATTAAAAAACCTGTCCAGCACTGGGACATTCAGGTTTATCCTGCAGTACAGGGGTCTGGTCTGATTTAGAGAAACAAACAAAAGAGAAATTGTTTATAGTTGTGACAATGTAATTGTTGGAAGATATTAAACTACTTTTAGTAAGTATTAATGGCACATTGGGGAAATCTAAGTAGTTATATTTAAAACCTTACTTATGTACAAGTGTTATCTTGTATATTTGTATTTAATTTACTTAAAATATTAAGAATAAAAGTACAGTTATGTATTCTGCATAAAAAAACTCCTTGTCAGGGTTTTTAGATATGTTGTTGCATTCATATTACTGCTTGGCTATGTGTATATTGCATTTTAATTCTGAATATGTTGAAGGTTGTTATATTTAAAGTAATTTACAATTTACTGTTGAGTAGTTTACTATACAACAATGCATCATATTGTAAAATACCATGGTTTTGTAGTGTTGCTGTCCTGTGAGATTAAAAAAAAACTCATTACTTCACATTTGTATGTGAATACTTAGCGAATGTACTTGCTTACAGTCAACAACAGGTTATTTTGAAAATGAAACGAGCACAATTTTAAGGAATTGTTGCTATACAGATGCGTGCCATATAAAAGGTTGCATCCGAAGGTGAGCG
The DNA here is from genome assembly GCA_022829025.1 of Squalius cephalus. Classification (NCBI taxonomy): domain Eukaryota; kingdom Metazoa; phylum Chordata; class Actinopteri; order Cypriniformes; family Leuciscidae; genus Squalius; species Squalius cephalus. The sequence goes on from CM040805.1 coordinate 34,315,590, forward strand.
GGAGTAGCCTACCATATATATATATATATATATATATATATATATATATATATATATATATATATATATATATATATATATATATATATACATACATACATACATACATAAATTTATTATATATACATTTATTATATATAGGCCTAGGCTATTTTTTTAAAAAATACATGTATGTATTTATTTATTTATTTAAGAGGTATATTTCACTGTGTTTATGTATTATTTTGTGTTTTATGCTTCAACTGCGTTAAAACAAAGCACGCGCAAACATGCCTGAATAAGATCACTATGTTCAAGAGAATAAACTCCATAAAAATCGCATCTTCGTAAGGTAGCCTATAACTAAACATTTGAACAGCTTTATGTGTAATTGTGTATTTTGTATTTGTAGCCTATCATAACATGACAGTACACTCCCAATACTTGTGTACTCCAGCAATTAAGGACGCAACTTCTGAATTGGCATGCAGCAAACCAGTTTACTTTACCTGGCCACGGTCTTGACAAAGCCGGAGATACATCACTCGGCGGCGCCGGGGATGAAACATCCCCACCATCTCCTCCAATAAAACATAAAATAAAAAAAATAAAATGACGAAATCTCGCTCCATTTTTATTTTTAATAAATGCCGCGTAGGATGGCAGCTCTCCTATCGCACCGTTGCTAGGCGACAGCATAATTGGGAACACCTGGTGGCATTTACAATCAACTCGGAGCGTCCTTCGAATGCTGGGAAGGCTGGGTAGGCTGGGTCCTTCAACGGCTGGGAAGGCTGGGTAGGCTGGGTCCTTCAAAGGACGCAGCCTTCACTTTGGGACACAGCTATAAGGCTTGTTTGAGATGCGCCTCGCCTCGCCTGAAATGTAGGCGAGAGTAGGCGGCTGCAGTGAGAGGAGGAGTGAAAAAAGCGCAGGCAAGCCGGACAGTTCTCTCTTCTCGCAGTGGATCTGACACCTGCGAGATCAAAGACGGATATCGCGGGATTCACCGGATTCACGCTCGTGCACAGTGTTGCTAATAAACTGAATGGAATTTAAGTTCTGTTGCTTTTATATGAAAATAAATATAATGAACAAGACACCCAAAGTAGCCTACTTATTTAATTCCATTCCAAATACATGTTTATCAGTCTTTTTTCTTGTTTGTTTTTTTCTTTTCTTTTTTTTAAATAAAAATTACATTGCATGACCCATAGAGATCGCACTGAGGTAGTTTGGGAATATTACCACATAACGTACACATAAAACATGATATCAGAGTTTTAAAATCAAACATTTTAAATAAGAGCAATACATCACGGTTGTTTAAAACAATGAACATCAAGCTGTGTCGTCAGCAAGTCGTTTCCCATCATGCTTCTGATCAGCGCAGTCAGTGGAGAGCAACTGCGCTCGACTGCAGAATCCGACAGGTGCGCCTTGCGCTCGCGAGAGATTTTTGACATACGTCAGCATGACATCAGAGCTAGTGATGGCCAGATCGAGGCCTCGTGAAGCAATGAAACAGTTGAACCAAATGTGCCATATTGTTTCGAGGCTTCGAATCAATCCGACACCCGTCTCAACGGTGACACCTAGTGGTCACTTGCAGGTGTTGATCTGAAACAACCTTGACGAGCCATTAAAAAAATGTGTTGTTTTTTTATTATTATAATTTTCTAATATGTGAAGCTTGTAACCTATAGGCTCCTCACTGTGCATAATGTTATTTTGGTCATGAAAAATGAATATTAATAAAATAAATCAAGCCACAATGTCTCACTTTTTTAGAGATTTTTATTCAAAAATATTAATTTCTCTGCTGTGGAAGGACTTAGCCTACTTCTTTTTTTACAGATAATTTCTCCAGCCTTTGAAAAAATCCTCTCACAAGGGACACTTGTTGCTGGCATACAAAGATATTTTTTAGCAAGGACATACAAATGAGGAAAGATTACTGCTCTCTCTTTCCAGTAAGTTAGTGGATCATGAGTTCTGGGCAAATACGCATCGTTTTTGTATTTTTTCACTTACACTGTGGCATCAGCTGCAGTATATTGGGTACTCATATGTAGACCTATAAAATGTATATTCACACAAGATTATATTATATTATATTATATTATATTATATTATATTATATTATATTATATTATATTATATTCACATTGAAGCTATTTTTAACATGATTGGCAGTTGTGATTGGGACATTAGGTTGTAGGGCATTGGGCTATGGACTTTCTAAACAGTGTCCCAAAAGGTTGTAATTATATTTCAATTATAATTATATTTCAAACAATACATTGCATATAGATGGCCCAACAGTGTCAGTAGCAGGCCTAGGTACAGGGGGAATGCCATCCTCTGCACCCTGCAAAATGGCAGGATGAGTGCTCCTCAAATGGCGCATCATGGATGATGTATTGTTGCAGTAGGCTAGCTGCCGATCACAATACACACATCTCACTTTATTTGGGGTTTCTAAATGGAAATGCTCCCACACCACAGATGTACGGCATCTCTTCTGGGGAGCCTCCATTTTATCTATCTATCCAAATCTATCTATCTATCTATCTATCTATCTATCTATCTATCTATCTATCTATATGAATCTATCTATGTATAGATATGTATCTATAATCTATGTATCTATATATGTATCTATCTATAACATATGTATTTATATATGTATCTATAATCTATCTATATATGTATCTATCTATAATATATGTATTTATATATGTATCTGTAATCTATCTATATATGTATCTATCTATTAATCTAGCTGTCTATATATATTTATATCTATGTATCTATTAATGTGTCACTATATGTATAGCCTACTCTGTCTGTCTCTAGCCTATCAGTCAATGTGTTGTGTAAATTTAAATGTAAGCCTAAATTGCCTATAACTAATCAAATCGCACTATGTCACTATATCACCAAAAATACGCTATCTCAAAATCAAACTCCTCTCACATAAACCCACGAGGTCAAAATGCGTTTATTTCACTTTTATACAGATGTGCGATTGTGTGGTCTGTTCCCGACAGTGTCAATCAAAACGCTGATTCGGCGGACCACACCTGATGAAACACTTAGTGAAACACTTCGAGGCTTCGTTTGGTCATAGTCACGTGACATGGGTGTTTCGAATCACGCTTCGGATCAGTGTTTCGACACATCTGCGCTTCGGGATCTCGCAAAGCTTCGGAACGACTGTTTCGCGTCAGCCATCCTTAATCAGAGCAAGGCGGACCGCACTCGGACACATTTCTAACCGGCATGCATCTCGCGCTGATCACCGGTGATCGATTCTGCGCAGATTTTGCTCATCTCAAACAAGCCTAACCTCTGGCATAATTTCCACTTCACCCCAGTTGCCGTAAAATCTCAAAGAAGAAGAAAGGAGGCCTCTGATTGGTCGCTAGTTTGACTCGCAGCAACCCGCATTTACAGACTCGTTTTCCTCGTACCTTACCAAACAACATGGGATGAGAAAAGTGTTAAACGCGCGCCGTCGGACAGACGCATACGATTATCAGAAGAGATATCCTGCACCCTTTACTGAGACTGATTGAGAGGCCCTATTTTTCTTTTTTTTCCCTCCTGTTTACTGCTGGGAGGTAAGAATTGTATATTTTGTTTATTTCTAAATCCAGGAAAGATTACCTAAAATTTAGTTAGAAGACCCGTTTTGTTTGTTTGTTGTTTTTTGTTGCCGACTGAACCCTCTCATTTTGAACTATATTTTCCCTTTCAAACGAATGAAATCTTACCCCTACATGTAACAATAAACATTGATTTTCTTTGGATACTTTGTTTCGTTGTGGAGTGTTTACGGGAGCAGGAGATGGAACTCCGGGCGACACCTTTTAATAGACGTCGCTCTGTTAGTGCATGTGGCACGTAACAGCATGACTTGTAACGTTATTCATTGTAAATAATGTAATGAATCGCACCACAGCAACTTTGTTTTCATGTCGACGTGTTCATGATGCATACGGACAACTGCAGAAGTAGTCTAGATGGAAATAGGGGTCCACGCGCATCCCCCGGCTTTTTTTATGCCACCTGAATTTTCTAAATCCTTAAAGTGTCTATTTTCAGAATCTGCCAGGTACCAAGCTGAAATAATGTCCCAAAGGCTTCATTTTTAACCCAGTTGCCACAGCACAGCCAATGGGCGAGCTAGACACTCTGCTGTGTTCGCTGTGCAGTTGCACTGCGTTTTAAATTAATAGCTTCAATATTCTCGAGGAAAGGAGTTTCCCACTGCATATTAGCTATGCAATATGAAGTGACCGTTCTCGAAAGGGAACCGTGATTTTCCAGTGTCTTTATTTACAAGTTGCACATGGGTCTTAGCTGGACAACCTCTTTGCATTCAATCACATTCCTAAAATGTAATCTTTTACCACACAATATGACTTGTTATGTGCTGCTATCTTCTGGGCCTGCAGGCTGTCAATGTTGTCTGCTGCCTTTTCTGCTCTCTCCCTTCCACGCTCATGGGTTTGGTATTCTGTGTTGAAGTTGTTTCTGTATGATAGATGATACTTAGCTTCCATTGCAAAAAGGTCCTTGTCCTACACTTTGCGATAAAGAGCCTCTTTCTTTAATTCCTGTGCCCTAGGTTCAATAACTTTCCAGGCTGGTTCCTTGTGTTTCCAACTCTGAAACTTTGTAAGCTCTTCAGTCTTGCCCTTGAACTTGGATTTTGCTTTGTCGCAGAAAATGCACTGATTGGGAAACAAGAAGGAACACCTTCTTGGAGCTCCTTCAGATTGAATTGACAGAGATTTGACATGGCGCAGAGAGTCCGTTTTCCCTGTAAATCTTTTATAGCAGTATTGGTGATAGCCAATTGTATCCAAAGGCAAGTCCTCTAATGTTAATGGAATCTGTTCACAAATATCCATCATGCGGTATGGAGAACTGGCTGCTTCACAGAGTCTCATATCTCGGATACTGTGTAGATATGATAGCTTCTCGCTTTCCGAAAGCCTGTGATTATAGTAAAAACTGTTGAAAAATTACTTATGACTTAGTTATGACTACAAAGGTATATCTTAATTATAGTTTCAAATACTTACTGAAATTGTTCCAAAAGAGAGAGCGATCTGCAGGTCTACAATGCCCCAACATTCCCAAACTAGCAGTTAGTCAACTTTTTGGACCTTTTTGGATTTTTTTTTTTTAAAGTTAATTTGCTTTGTTTTGTTTACTTCAAAAGTAAAGCTATTTTCAATTTCTTCTTTGCTGTTTTTGACCATAAATGGTCAAGATGTTGTAAAAAATAACAAATAACAATTTCCCTGGGTAAGAATTCTATAGAAAAATGTGTCCATTTGTAAAAAATAAGCATTTTGGACATTATTTCGGCTTAGTACCCAATTTAATCTTAAAATAGACACTTGAATGATAAAGAAATAACAAGTTGTAAAAAAAAATCACCCTATGTGCTTGAGAAAACGAAAATATTGTTGATCCTCTACACATCTTTGGCCATTTTTTGCTATTTTTGTCCAGAAATAGGGTCAATATGTTTTCAAATGTCAAAAATAACCATTCCATTAAATTCCTGGGGTCAGATTTGTATGGGAAAATGTGTTTATTTGTCTCTGTATGTTGTTTACTTCAAATGTTATGCCACTTTCTACATCATTTTTTGATTTTTCGGGTTCCGGTCGGGTGCAGCAAAGGGTTAAAAATGAAGCCTTTGGGACATTATTTCAGCTTGGTACCCAGCAGATTCTGAAAATAGACACTTTAAAGATTTAAAAAAATTCAGGTGGCATTAAAAAAGCCGGGGGGTGCGCGTGGACGCCTACTTCCATCTAGACTAAAGTGCATGTGTGTGTGTGACACTGCGAACATAATGAACAATGCAGTTTAGTTGTTGTTGCTTTTAGGAAAGATCATTTTATAATTTAATGAATGCACATTGTGTGGAGTGCAATTCTTATTATGTAGCAAATGTCCTGTATGATGATTGACGTTTAATATTTATTGGTTTGTGAATTAGACACGTCTGTCTGTCATGTGTGTGTGTTCTTCGCGAGAGAACAGATTAATATTGATCTTTTTCTTATTATTTGTTTTATTGTTTAAATGACAGTAGATGGAAACTAGGAGTAAACACATGAAGAGAAAGGGAGAGATGAAGACTCAAACCACTGAAAACATGAAGCTTGTGAAGATTGTCAGATGGAGAAGCTTATATGATTTAAGACCAGCCTGTGAGTAAAACAATCACTCAGAACTCAATCAGTAAATGTTTGAGGGAATCATCTGTGTTTCTGAAATATATGCCATTGAATGTGTCCATATTTGTGTTAATTCTGCAAATGGAAGTTGCTCTGATTAATAGTGTGATTAATGATTTCATATGTGGTCTCCGGATATGATAATTCCTTAACTTTTATTAAACTGATGTGTAATGGTTAATAAGGCAAACCAGTGGCGAAGCCACATTAGGGCTAGAGAAACCACCAGAATATAATACTAATGGTTTGAAAATAAAACGAAACTGCAAAATAATCCTGTTTATATAATTTGTAAAGTGTAGCCTATTATTAAAAATACATAGTGCCTACAACATACTGTTCTGGGCTGATAATCCTGTGCTGGTGTTGTGCTGTACTTCGATGAAGAGCAAAGAGAAACCAATACATCAACAGTTCACCAGACACGGCGATGAGTGACGCCACCTAGTGGACATACCTATATTACACTATACTAAACTACATACTTGACTCATTGAGGGCCTTTTGTACAGTAAACAAACATCCAGACTGCTGAGAGTGATGAATATGTGAATATGTGCTGCGCTTTCCTCTCAATAACTAAATAAACACGCAACAAAATTGAGGAAGCTTTAAAAAAACACACAAAAACAAACAAGAAAAGCATGTGAACATGTCATGTGTTTTTAGCAGCTTTACAGTATTAAAGATGAAAACTGTCTCGTTTCATTAGTACAACTTCATTTGCCTGTTATCCAGCAACAGATTATCAGCTTTATCATCATTATTATTATGATCTTGTGCAGTTTTAGTGTTGTATGATTTTGTTCTGTCTCTCTTTAAACTGAAGATAATATTATGTTTCTTCATTCACAGTTTCTGTGGATCCACACACTCCTGTAAAGTGTGGATCTGCATCATCAGAGAAGATCAAGCATGAGCTGAGATCATGATATCTGAGTAAATGATGAGAGGATGCCTGAACTAATGTAAGATCATGTTTGAGCATCATCTCTGAGATACGCTGATGATCAGATGATCAATATTTGATTTATATTTCAGTGAATATTGATGAAGATGATGATGATGATGAAACCACATGTGTCTTTTTTAAAGCTCATTAAAGTGTCTTCTGGACTCTCAAGATCCTGACAGCAACTTTATTAATGACGGATCATGATGAACTAATGTTTCCAGACCTTAAATCTTCCTCGGATAAACTGTGTCCGTTTATTAGGCTTTGTAAATGGAACAAGAATAAGAGTAAGTTTGTAAATGCTATTATATTTTCATATAGTTGTATAGTTTTTTGTTCTGAATATAAAATTGTATTTATGTCAGTTATAAGTGCAATATTGCATCTGGTTGTTACAGTATTGTGTGTTTTCTCCATGTTAATATGATCCTCCTCATGTAATGTTCTTTATCTTGATGCACAAGCACATGTGTGTATCTTTTACTCCTGCTGTTTTCTGTATGTTTTTCATTTCTTTGAAACATTTACTGTAAAACTGAATTAATTCTGCCAAGAAAAGTCCAGATACAAACACACTGTTTTAAATAAAATGCATAAAGCGATCGGATGGTCTTTGTAAACACTTTCTGAACTCATTTTCTCCACGGCTCATCCAGTGCCGTTACACTCATGACCTCTGACCTCTCCTGACAGACACAAGATCATCTTTTACAGTAAAATAAGGTCTGAGTATAACGTACAGTCTAATCAAACACAGCAGATGTTTGTCAGTAATTACTCTCCATCATGTCGTCCCAAACCCGTGAGATACCCGCTGATCTTCAGAACACAGATTAAGATATTTCTGATGAAATCCAAAAGGTTTTTTCGTTTTTTTATTCTCCGAGAGAATCTTATAGCAATCTATATAAATTTTGATTTACGTTTATTCTTCTACTTGTGTGAATGTATATTCAACTCGAATAACATAAAAAGTCCTTTAATTTCTTCTTAAGCTAGTTTAAAAACATAAATTAACTGGAAATGTTGCACTGCTAAAACAGTCTTGCTCCAATCTTGCATAAAACAAATTCTAACAGTCCTTGCCGGAAATGACACCAGCATCATTTTCGATATTTATATGAAACCTTAATTATTTAAGTAGAATTACTTATCAATTTCTTTATCAACAATTGCTTATCTCACATCAAAATAAATAAGTAAATAAATAAGCTCTTACATTTATTTTTGAAAAAGTTTTAATTGTCTTCACCTGATGTGCATTTGCTATTAGGAGAAAAATGTAAGTAAGCACATACCTAGGGGTGGAGACACTAGCAAAATGGCTGAAACCAAAAAAACAAAGAAAAGACATCTTTCAAAAAGAGGAAATTAATATTATTTTAGAGGAGGTGGAGCTACAAAAACGTATATTTTCAGCAGGTTTAAGGGCAGTCAAAAAAAAAAAAAAAAAAAATCTAGGAGTATATTGCTAGAAAACTGACTGCAACTAGGGGTATTAAAAGATCAGGGAAGGAGGTCATGAAGAAGTGGCAGGACTTGCTAAAAGGAAAAGGGCACTGCAGAGAACAACATTTAATAAAACAGGTGGTGGGCCCAATGAGTCCTCCCTTCTCACAGAGGAAGTAAAGGCCTTGTTACTACTTGGCACAAGTGCTTCAGATGGCATTTATGGTGGTACTGACATCCATGGAGGAGTAGAGGTAACTCAGTCTGAGCCTGAGTCAGGTCCTTCATGCTCAGAGGAACTATCAGTTTCATCTGCCATCTCCCCTTACATCTCCTAGTCCTCCAAACAACCCTCCCAGGCCTCAACCTCCATCTTCTGTTGTCCAGACTGCAGACACACACCTCAGCAGTTTGAGACTCTTTGTAGTTTTAGTCAGGACATATGAGAGTGTCCTTATTTAACAGGGATGAATAAGATGAAGAGGTGGAGGAGGAGGAGGTCAAAGATGGCATGATGGGACCACATGATGGCCAACCAAGAAATGGCCAATACATGGCACAAGTCATTGACATATTTTTTTTAGTTCATCCCATATTTTTCCCAGTCTTTGAAGCATATTTCATCTTTTATTAAAAAAAAATTCATTTAAATTTTCATTTAATTCATTCATTTAATTTAGATTAAAATTATTGGATTAATTTGTTTCTTTTTTTTTTTTTGCCCTTTTTAATTATTAATTAATTAATTAAACAAAAAACGAGTAATAAAGTCTACAATAAACTTAAAGTACAATCGAAACTTTATAATAACATTGCACTTCAATAAAGGTGTAATCTGCCGGTTGTCCTGCAGGTGACCTCGTAACTCTTGTCTTCTTACGATGCACTTGGGGATTTACGATTACTCCAGAGCACTCGTAGATCTACGATGATTTTCAAGTGCTACTTAAATTACGATGCTTTTGGGAAAAAGACCACGTAATATTAATATCAGTCGTACGATCGTTTTTACGATCTTCTTAGGCTTACGATGCTTTTGGGAAACGCAGCCCTGGTTAGTAGTGTAAAGTAATTTCCGCCTGGACAATTGTCAATGGACAGGCGCCAGTTTTGAGAAGAAAATTATTAAGAATGATCGTCAATATTTAAAACTTTAAAAAATGTAGACTACATGATACCATGCATGTCATATTTCATTTTATTGTGTAACATTATCTAAGCGTGGCGATCATCAACGATTTTTATTAACGATAATTTACACTTATCTAGATCCAGCGCGATATTGTTTTTTCCTCGAGAGACATCGTGGCTTGCAAACGAGCGAGCGAAGCATGGCAGTTGCTCAGTGTTTGGATGTACAAATGAACACCAAAATATTTTTTTAGCTCCTTCCGAGCCTCTGGAGAACCAGTGGGTTATGTGCATTTCTGATGTGTAATTGTTCAAGTTCAGACAGATAATCTTTCTCTCAAAGTCGTTCAACACTGTTTATGCATCAGTAAATCGCGTTGCAATGATAAGATCTTCATTCACGCGATCAGCGATCAACAGGCTGTCATCTGCTCAATGCTCATCACTGCAACCTTTTATGTGATGGGAATAGACCTAAATACTTAAAAAACGTATCATGATTCGTTAATCCCGATAGCTGTAATAGTAAAAACGTATAAAAGCTGTAGGTAATAGTAAAAGTTTTCCAGATAGTTCTACATGTAATGCCAGATATTTCATATGCAAGCATGTCAGCTAATCACAGCAGTGGGCGTTTACACTGAAGTCTCACAGCAGCCAATCACAGCAGTGGGCGTTTACACTGAAGTCTCACAGCAGCCAATCACAGCAGTGGGCGTTTACACTGAAGTCTCACAGCAGCCAATCACAGCAGTGGGCGTTTACACTGAAGTCTCATACAGACACGCCCCTTCAAACAGTGTGTTCAAATCAGGGGATGAAATCAGGCTAGGAAATATGCCTTTTATTTATATATTATAACAAATTTTGATCTAAAAAACATACTAACATTATAAGGGCACCCCAGGAAACATTATAAAATAATAAAATAATCCATTCTAGGGCACCTTTAATGTTAAAGACACTATCAACATTACAGTAATATTTTGACTTTTATTGCCTAAATGTTGACAATATTAGTCCAAAATACTCTTTTATTACTATAATTCAGTTTGCAAATACTGAATTTAAATATACATTTTGTTTGTTTGCCACATTTAGTCATATTTGGTAATGTTTGCAATTTTTTAATTTTTTAATTTTTTTATACTTCCACAAAAAAAGCTTAACTTGCATGTTAGTTATATTGCAACACTCTAAGTAATTGTATTGTGCATTGAATATTCAGAAAATGAGATGACTGGAGCATTGCTGCATATTCTGTGCCTCAAGGATGAGACGAGGGGGACATGTCAGGGCCCGTATCCCTAAAGATTCTGAGAATCCTCTCAGAGAGCTCCTAACTTAACCTAAAAATTCCTTGCCAGGAGTTTTAGCTTAGAAGTGATTCCAGAACATTTTCAGTGAACTCTGAGCAAGGAATGGATGGAAAATCCTATCTTAGTGAGGAGGTGTGGTTGACCCCGTTGCTAGGTATGAGTCATCATTTCAAAAGCCGTGATTGGTTGATCCTACAAGTTTGATGAAAATGAACTTTTGGTGATAATGAGCAAATGATGTACCCTCAAATCAATAAACATAATTATACACTCTAATCTTATGCAGACTGTAATTGTAAATAATATTTCACATTCAAGAAAATATCTGGAAAATGAATAGTAAGCTGTAGGGGTTATAGCCTAACATTAGAATCTAAAATATGTGAAAACTTAAGCTCATTACACCCTGTTCAAATAATGATTTGTGTCTTATTTGCTCATATTAATATCCTAGCTGGCATATTTTGTACTTTTACTCCCATATGGACCCCATTGAAAACAAGATGGCCTATCTCAAGGGGCTGTCCTTAATGAAGTAGAAATTGCAACGTTACAACTCAGTGTGGTCTTAACGAGGGTAACACGGCTCAGCTTTGATTGCTGGCTGGTCTATTTATGAAGGCTTGTTAACAAATATCCTACAAACACAGAAAATGGAGAAAAATCCTCTGTTGGCCATTTTGTGCAGCTGCTTAGGGGAACTCCTAAGCCACTAAAAGTCCTCTTCCCTGCTCTTAGCAGATCTCGCCTTAGGAGCCCTTTTTAGCGCTAGGAATCTTGAGGAATAGCTTTTATATTAACTGGGATTTTCGTGTCACTTTTAGGGGAAATTCTAAGAAAACGTCATGACTCTGAGAATTTTCTTAGAATTTGGCCGCTAGGAGCCACTTTTTGCACAAAAATTCTTTAGGGATACGGGCCCAGGCCTTTGCCATTGTTCCAGGCCACACCATCGAGACCGAGTCTTTGCTGAAAGCTGTTCATCTTTGTTTCAAAGCTATTTTTTTGTTTTTGATGTTAAATACACAAAGCAGTGTTTCCCCGCCTGGGAGTTTCTCCAGCATGCCTTGTATCAAATTAATGGAAAAGAGTCCTCCTCTGTAAAATTTGAGGACAACAGTTGTTTCAGGCCACGTGATATTTAGTCGCATTTTAAATGTTTGTTGCTGTTCTTAATAAATCAACACATCTTAATAAATGATATCGTAATCGTATAAGTTCAAACGAATGTGCATTGTGTAATATACGAGGATCTGTTGACAGAAATGCATAACTATGTTTTCAGTGGTGTATAAAGACCTTACTTAATGAACGTTATGTTTTTATTACCTTAGAAGTATACATTGTATAATTGTAATAATTGTATACAAAAAATTATTAAAGTGTACATGTATTAAAAATGTTTTTTAAAAAAACAATTAAACGAGATTTAAATCAAATTTACAGTGGCCTCTCTGGTTTATTGTATTACAGAGACAATAATTATTTTACAATCGTAATATAACAAATATTTGTTACTAATTTTATTAAGGCAATGAGACATGAAATAACCCAGCATATAAGTAGGACTTAACCCAGCAAGAGGGTTAATTTCAATATGGGTTAAATGGAAAAACCCAGCACTTGGGTCAAACCCAACCCAGCGCGTGTTCTGTCCAATAGTGACCCAGCGGTGTGGTTAAGGTTGGGTTATTTTTTAACCCAGCAGTTTTTAGAGTGTAACATGGTTTTGTAATTTCCTCTAAGAAATATAAGCAACTTTTCGGTCAACTGTAGTACAAAATCACAGAATACCCGCCAGCCACTCATATAGTTGTAAAAAACTAGCTTTACACAGGAGATTTTTACAAAAACATAGTGGTGATACGGTACCCCACCACCACCACCACCACCACCTTCATCTACACAATTAAAGCGATTAATTCATTTAAATTTCCTCAAATATAAATTTTTTATATCATAATTTCCTGTGTGACGGGACTGACTTTGTGGATTTCGTTGATGCAGATAAAGTTCTTCATTTAAGTTTTGATAAGCATTCATATTTTAAATTATTATTATAATTTTAAAGTTAATGTAATATTAGACATATATTGTAAAGTTCAGCCAAGGACATAAGGACCTAATTCATTAGAATAAGATGATTGAGCTGAAGTTGATAAGTTAATAAGTAAAATATTTCATATTTATGATAAATACAGTCAGTTAAATGGATAGCATATTTTCACATGCGTATGTTTTAATATCATGTGTATGTACTGAGTTTTATACTGTAGATGATATGGATTTATTGATTATTATAGCAGATAAACCGAGCATTTTTTAGAAAGACTGATCAAAAACGGCGAAATAGCAACACTTCTGCTTTATAGGCCTCTTAATGTATGCGCTACAGCCTGTCGTATCATATTTTAACACTAAGTGTCGCTATTTCGCCGTTTTTGATCAGTCTTTCTAAAAAAAAAGCTCGGTTTATCTGCTGTAATAATCAATAAATCCATATCATCTACAGTATAAAACTCAGTACATACACATGATATTAAAATATACGCATGCACAAATATGCTATCCATTTAACTGACTGTATTTATCATACATATGAAATATTTTCCTTATTAACTTATCAACTTCAGCTCAATCATATCTTATTCTAATGAATTAGGTCCTTATTATATGTCCTTGGCTGAACTTTACAATATATGTCTAATATTACATTAACTTTAAACTTATAATTATAATTTAAAATATGAATTCTTATCGAAACTTAAATTAAGAACACAAAACATAACTTTTTCTGCATCAACGAAATTCATAAAGTCAGTCCTGTCACACAGGAAATTATGATATAAAAATTTACTATTTGAGGGAATTTTGATGAATTAATCGCTTTAATTGTGTAGATGAAGGTGGGGTAACGTATCACCATATGTATTTGTAAAAATCTCCTATGTAAAGCTAGTTTTTTACAACTATATGAGTGCCTGGCGGGTATTCTGTGATTGTGTGTACTACAGTTGACAGAAAAGTTGCTTATATTTCTTAGAGGAAATTACAAAACCATGTTAGATACAATCAAGGACACGTGACCAATAAGAAAATGCTATTTGTATCAAAGAAATTAATTAGGAAACCATTCTAACATATACAGATTTGTCTGTGACAGGGCCTGACATATTAGGGGTGAAATGCGTATAAATATGTATTTTATTCAATCATAAAAACACGCTGAGATGGCATGATATGTGTTTCTCATAGTTTTACATGTCCTCGTTCAGATTTAAGAATAATATATTTCACCCCCAAGATTTTTTATAAGTGGAAATGTACGTTTCTGCTAGAATGTCCCCTTTATCTTAGGAGCATTTATTGAGTATAGATATGATATTGGGCCGCTTGTGAAAGTCTGTACAAAGGTAAAGGAGTCTGTAAACGCGGGTTACTGCGAGTCAAACAAGTGACCAATCAGAGGCCTCCTAACAGTCTTTCTATTCGTACGGAGCCTCTGATTGGTCGAGAGATTGGTAATCAAACGACACGGGAGAAGTAGTAAACGCTCGCCGACAGACAGACGCATGTGCGATTATCAGAAGAGTCCGGGCTCACACAGGTCAGTAGAGCAGACTAAACCTCATCTGTGTTACTTGTAACATGTTATTCCTTGTAAATAATGAAATGCATTGCACCATAGCAACTTTGTTTTCATGTCGACGTGTCCATGATGCGTATGGACAACTGCAGAAGTGCATGTGTGTGCGTGTGTGTGTGACACTGAACACAATGAACAATGCAGTTTAGTGTTTAGTTGTTGTTGCTTTTAGGAAAGATCATTTTATAATTTAACGAATGCACATTGTGTGGAGTGCAATTATTTTTATGTAGCATATGCTGACTAATATTTCTTGGTTTGTGAATTAGACACTGTCTGTCTGTCATGTGTGTCTATAAACTATGACTCAAGTTCTTAATTTAACTTTCTGACCTCTAAATGCGTTAATCGTGTGGCTCAGCACAGCTGGAATTATAGATGTTCATTTTTCTCATAGACATTCATCATTAATGTGTTACTGAATGTCGTCTTGCATGACTTATCATGACCCTTTTGACCTTGCTCTATGGCAACAGCCATGTTTCTGTTTAGTGTTTGCATTCCCAGCATCCCTCCAACCTGCAGAAGTCACCTGTGTGTGGACTTAAAGTTTAGTGTTAAACAACAGGCTTTCATTGGAAAGTGAGATTCTTTCCATTGCGGTTTTTAAGATTCGCCAACATTGTGAAGCCGTAGTGTTCATTGTAATCATAGATTGTCTCTTGCCCTCATTGTGGTTGTGTAAATGGTTGGTTTCATCATGTTTATGCAACGTCTTATTTCTATTTAATATAATGCGATTCATGGGTGCTTTGGTATGGAAGCTTGTTTCTACCATGGAATAAAAAATAAATAATGGAATTAAAAAAAAAAGGCAATTCTGAGAAATAAACTTTATTATTAATTATTATTATTATTATTATTATTATTATTTAGTTATAAACTTGGAAACGTGAGAAAGTCAATTACAAGTTATAAACTTGAAATCGCAAGAAAAAAGTCAGAATTATGAATTATAAACTTGAAATGGCAAGAAAAAAGTCAGAATTATGAGTTGTAAACTTGAAATGGCAAGACAAAAGTCAGAATTATGAGTTATAAACTTGGAAACGTGAGAAAAAAGTCAGAATTAAGAATTATAAACTTGAAATCGCAAGAAAAAAGTCAGAATTATGAATAATAAACTTGAAATCACAAGAAAAAAGTCAGAATTATGAGTTATAAACTTGAAATCGCAAGAAAAAAGTCAGAATTATGAATAATAAACTTGAAATCACAAGAAAAAAGTCAGAATTATGAGCTATAAACTTGAAATTGCAAGAAAAAAGTCAGAATTATGAGCTATAAACTTGAAATGGCAAGAAAAAAGTCAGAATTATGAGTTGTAAACTTGAAATGGCAAGAAAAAAGT
This sequence comes from Squalius cephalus, assembly GCA_022829025.1. Taxonomy (NCBI): domain Eukaryota; kingdom Metazoa; phylum Chordata; class Actinopteri; order Cypriniformes; family Leuciscidae; genus Squalius; species Squalius cephalus. The sequence continues at coordinate 34,331,689 of CM040805.1, forward strand.
CAGAATTATGAGTTATAAACTTGAAATGGCAAGACAAAAGTCAGAATTATGAGTTATAAACTTGGAAACGTGAAAAAAAGTCAGAATTATGAATTATAAACTTGAAATCGCAAGAAAAAAAGTCAGAATTATGAATAATAAACTTGAAATCGCAAGAAAAAAGTCAGAATTATGAGCTATAAACTTGAAATCGCAAGAAAAAAGTCAGAATTATGAGTTATAAACTTGAAATCGCAAGAACAAAGTCAGAATTATGAGTTATAAACTTGAAATCGCAAGAAAAAAGTCAGAATTATGAGCTATAAACTTGAAATCGCAAGAAAAAAGTCAGAATTATGAGTTATAAACTTGAAATCGCAAGAAAAAAGTCAGAATTATGAGTTATAAACTTGAAATCGCAAGAAAAAAGTCAGAATTATGAGTTATAAACTTGAAATCACAAGAAAAAAAGTCAGAATTATGAGTAATAAACTTGAAATCGCTAGAAAAAAGTCAGAATTATGAATTATAAACTTGGAATTGCAAGAAAAAAGTCAGAATTCTGAATTATAAAGTTGGGAACATGAGAGAGTCAATTATGAGATAAAGCCTAAACTTGAAATTCGCAAGGAAAAAAGTCATAATTATCAGTTATAAATTAGGAAATGTGAGAAAGCCAATTGCGAGATCTAAACTTGGAAGTTCTAAAGTCTGAATTGCGAGATAAAAAGTTTCAGTTTCCTCTTTTCCCTTCTGTGGTGTAAAGAAGCCTCAATACTCCGGTGTTCTTGCAGAGCGTGTTTAGTTTGATCATTGTGTTGCTTATGAACAGGTTTGGTGGAAACTGGAAACAACAGGCAAGAAGACAAAAGGAGCGTGTGAATGTCTGCCTGTACCTCACATCTGCTCATCTTTATTAATAATCTACACTGTTGATTGTTGTATCCATTCATTCATATTTTATGAAGGTCAAAAGTTTAAATGGCATGATGTATTTTGTCAACACACTCGACCTTTGTCCCGATCATGTGACAGATGTGTGAAGATATCACAAGGTCAGACTGAGACCGCCTGTCAGATTTAACACAAGTGTGGTTTATTGTGTTTAAGCTGCTGTAAATGTGATCCGGAGACCCATAATGCAACAGGCTCGTCATTATGGCGATATATGAATGACTGAACGAGATCTCTGCTTATTCTAGGAGCATTTTCATGACAATTAAACACATTATTTAGTCTTTGAAGTTTGGTTACAGCATGGTTTTTCGAGATGCATTAAATTGATCAAGAGATTTATAATGTGATGATAAAATCTGTATCAAATAAATGTTGTTCTTTTGAACTTTATATTCATCAAAGAATCCTGAAAATTAATGTTTTCAACACTGATTATAATCATGTTTCTTGATCATCAAATCATCATATTAGAATGATTTCTGAAGGATCATGTGACACTGAAGACTGGAGTAATGATGCTGGAAATTCAGGAATAAATTACATTTTACTACATATTCACATAGAAAACAGCTTTTTAATACATAATAATATTTCACAATTTTTACTCACAAGTTTTCTGCATTTTAATTAAACAAATAAAAATGATATGATCAGTAAGTCATGGCAACTTATGTTTTTACATTAACACATAAATTCATAAATTCAACTCTATCTAAATCAATTTAATATAATTTAAGTTGAAATGACTTTTACGTGAAGTTGGTTCAACTTAAAAATTTAAGGCCGCAACTGAACTTACGTTTTTTTAAGTTGAAATAGGTGGACATTTATTCAAAAACATTAAATAAATCTTACCAAAAAAACTTTTGAACAGTAGAGTATATAATGGTAGTATTTGTTGCACTGGCCTTATGCAAGAAAAAAAAATTATAATATATATTTTTTGACATTATACAGTAAAAAATGAATGTCTAATGAATCGTCAGTGTATGATAGAAGAATTTAGCTGGAAATCTCAATAAAATGCAAATAATCTTAATGCTCGTAAAAATAGGATGCGGTTTATTCATGCAAAATCAATTTTCTTATCAAAAGAAAATATACAATTTTATATTTTGCATGACCAAATTAAGCGTTTTATTGGATTTTATATGTTGTCGGATTGTGACATTATTTACATGGCAAATAAACACAATGACTTTTTTTTGTAGGATCTTACAAAATAATTTGCATTAGTTTCTCATTGCATGTTAAAATGGACATCAACAAAAAAAATTAAAGCAATGCAACAAATACTAGCATTAAGTATAAATACTTTACCATTTAATATATGTCCTTTGACCCTCAAAGTTCTGAGTTTATTTATGCAAAAAGTGTCACATGATCCTTCAGAAATCACTCTTAATATGATCATTTTCTGCTCAAGAAACATTTCTGATTATTATCAATGTTGAACATATCAATTTTCAGGATTCTTTGATGAATACAAAAAAGTAAAAAAATAAAGTCAGAAAGAATTATGAATTATAAACTTGAAATGGCAAGAAAAAAGTCAGAATTATGAGTTATAAACTTGAAGTCGCTAGAAAAAAGTCAGAATTATGAATTATAAACTTGAAATGGCAAGAAAAAAGTCAGAATTATGAGTTATAAACTTGAAATCACAAGAAAAAAGTCAGAATTATGAGTTATTATCCTACCTAATAACACATTTTTTTTAAATGATCCTTTACAGTCACTTTTAATCATTTGAATTGCAAATAAAAACCCTTGACATCACGCCTCAGATCAGTGTAAAGCTGTCTTGTTCTCGAGCCTCATGTGGATGTCACATGTCTGCTGCTCTCTCGTCATAAGTTGCATGCCTTGAATATATATCTGGATCTGTTCCACTCAACCTCATGCCACTGTTTTCCATTTGTTGTGCCACTGTTTTTAAATAGCAGCAGGGGAGGGTTCGCCGGCCATCGGGTGAGCGGCCCGAGGGTCTGTCATTGGTCTCGCCCGTCACAGCCGGAGCTTAAAGGACGTGGTCACGTTACCTTTGCCCTGGAAAGCGCAGTGGAATGAGACTGTGTTTGTATTTATCAGCTCCTCTTGACGGGTCGACACCAAACCCGTGAGATTACGAGGAAATAGTCGATAAATAAACGGAAGCGTGATGCTATCATAGGTAGTGATTGAGCGGTATCAGCTAGGCCGATTTAACCTTTGACCCTTGTATCCCTTAAAACTCATCTTTGATCACCAAAATGACCTGCCTTAAAATATCTTGAGTGTAACTCGACACCCTTGCCTCATTTAGTATGCACGGCTCTATGAATATGCAAATGAGCCCCGCCTCCACTCACTCACTCAGCTCAGAGATCCACTGGTTGACGATCACACGTTGATCTGATTGGTTACAAGGTAGTTTGTGACGTCAGAAACACCAGCGATTTCAAAGCGTGTTTTTGAGACTGTCTTTGGTTCACTGCAGTTTTAAGGAGGAAATACTCAGAAATGGTGTCGACTTATGAACTTACACATGATTTGCATATTAAAAACACCACATAGACACATAAACAACATTAAAAGCTTGATTTTCACCACAGGAGATTATAAAAACTGTGTCAGTACGATTTCCTAATGTTTTTGATCACCACCAATGCTGCATTTATTTGATAAAAAAAATACAGTAAAATCAGTAATGTTGTGAAATATTATTATAATTCGAAATAGATGTTTTCTATGTGAATATATAGTAAAGTGTAATTTTATTCCTGTGCTCAAAGCTGAATTTTCAGCATCATCACTCCAGTCTTCAGAGTCACATGATCCTTCAGAAATCAAAGAAAAATTTCTGATTATTATCAAATCTTTGATGAATAGAAAGTTCAAAAGAACAGCATTTATTTGAAATAGAAATCTTTTGCAATGGAATAAATCAATTTAATGCGTCATTGCTGAATAAAACACATTTTGTAATCTTACTGACCCCAAACTTTTGAACTGTAGTGTATTTTGAAGCATTTGTAACGTTGGTCGTCTAATCATAGGTCTTTTATCACAGCCTGATGTAATCAGCGTGTCTTTCTTGTTGAGTATTGACACAGTTATCATATCTAGTCAGTTGTGTGGTTTTTTGTTTTTTTATCTTAGCTGTTTTACTATTGGTCAGTTGCTTGTGTGACTTCCTGCTCTGTGATTGGCTGAGACGGCAGGTTCTAAGAGTGTGTGTGTCCAATAAGGAGTCTGAGCCTCGTCTGCACATAAACTCAAGCTGTAGTTGTTCAGACTGAACTGCTGTTACCTTCACCTGCTCATTCATTTCACCTTCGTGTTGCAGTGGGCACGTTTGGACGTACCGTATTCTGCTAGTCTCAGGTGAAGTGTGTGTGTGTGTGTGTGTGTGTGTGTGTGTGTGTGTCTGTCTGTGTGTGTGTTTGTGTTGTAGCTGTCAGTGGTTATGTGGGTGCAGGAGACACAGCGGCACTTACGTTTGGACGCACCTTATTCTGCTAGTCTCAGATGAAGTGTGTGTGTGTGTGTGTGTGTGTGTGTGTGTGTGTTCTGTGCCTTTGCTGTCAGCAGCTGTACTGTGATGAAGGACAGTCAGACATGTTTTGGTCTGTGCTGAGGGGTTGAGGAAACTATATTTCAGTACAAATTACTTTTGACAGAACATAACGAATGATTTAGTATTTTCATTTTGATTCTGAATGAAAGTATATTGATTTTAGCTGGATTTAACTATTTGTGTTGTTTGTATACACTCATGCTTGAGTTTACTAGTGTTTCAAGCTGTGTGTGTGTGTGTGTGTGTCAGGACGTTTTACCCCGGGGCAGTAAGAATAGAAGTGGGTGAGAGGTTAAAGGAGTAACGCGTCCTCCTCGCACGGTTTAGCATGATTCACATATAGCATAGCTGGCGAAGGTGACTCACATCTCTTACCTAATGCTGCTGATGCTAAGTGTGTTAGCTTGTTTCAGATGAAACTTGTTGCACTTATAATAATTGATTTTGATTATGATCATAATGTTTAGTTGGACCACTTCAGTGTTCAATGGATGCTTGTTTCCGCCACAGAATAATCTTTTTATCTCACTATTCTGACTCTTTTTTTTTTCTTTTTTTCTTTTTTTCCTCATAATTGCGCAATGTAAATTCTGACTTTTTTTCCACAATTGCAATTATAAAGATATCAACTTGCAATTCTTTCTTTTTTCTTGCAATTCTGACTTTTTTCTCGCAATTGCGAGTTTCTATTTTGCAATTCAGAGTTCAGAAAGTCAGAATTGTGAGATATAAACTCGAAATTGCAAGATATAAAGTCAGAATTGTGAGATTGCAAGTTATAAAGTCAGAATTGCGAGATATAAACTCGAAATTGTAAGTTGTAAAGTCAGAATTGTGAGATATAAACTCGAAATTGCAAGTTATAAAGTCAAAATTGTGAGATATAAACTCGAAATTGCAAGTTATAAAGTCAAAATTGTGATATAAACTCGAAATTGCAAGTTGTAAAGTCAGAATTGCGAGATATAAACTCGAAATTGCAAGTTATAAAGTCAAAATTGTGATATAAACTCGAAATTGCAAGTTATAAAGTCAGAATTGCGAGATATAAACTCGAAATTGCTAGTTGTAAAGTCAAAATTGTGATATAAACTCGAAATTGCAAGTTGTAAAGTCAGAATTGCGAGATATAAACTCGAAATTGCAAGTTGTAAAGTCAGAATTGCGAGATATAAACTCGAAATTACAAGTTGTATAGTCAAAATTGCGAGATATAAACTCGAAATTGCAAGTTATAAGTCAAAATTGTGAGATATAAACTCGAAATTGCAAGTTGTAAAGTCAAAATTTTGAGATATAGCCAAAACAAAGCATTGGAAAAAAATTGGTGTTATTTTTGTATCTTTTATAGTTTTTATTATTATTTTTTAATTCGATTTTGTTTATATTTTGTTTTCATTTTAATTTCAGTTAAAGTTTTAGTAATTGTGTGTTTTTTTTTAGTTTTTTTTTTTGTTTGTTTTAGTTTAGTAAATCAAGTTAAACTAAATGAAAATGGGAAACTAGCTGAAATAAAATAGCTATTAAAAAAATAGGTATGAAATAGGTAAAAGTTAGCACTTTTTAGAAATGTTTTTAGTTTAATAGTTTTGGTTTCAGTTATAATAATAACCCTGTGTAGGATTTACTTTGAACATTTTTTTTCTCAGAAATTGCCAGTAAATTTCATAAATATTTACAAAGAAACTGCAAATAACACAGAAACATGTAATTTTAAAGTAGAAAAACAGAAATATATTTTCTTGTAAAACGTACTACAGTAATTTTTGTTTTATTTTTCATCTTTTTTTATAGTGTGGGTGAATCATAAGAAATCACACAAGAGCATGTCTGGGTCATGAATCAGCACATGAACATTTCGACACAATGAACATTTTGTGAACACAAGTTGGTGCTGGTTTTGTGAAGTTGTGTAAGGTTTAATGACATGTTAGAGGAGTGTTGAGACTGTTTCATTTGAGTTGAATTACAGGTGTAGTAGATTAACATAATAACCTTACACAACATCTGATAGTTGCTTGAGTTTGACCCTTCATCACTGATTGTCACAGTTCACCAATTGATTGCTCGACACTATATTTCAAAACACTTGACAGGATTTTATAGCACAATAATGTGCCAATAAAAAAAGATTTTACTGAACTGATTTTTTTTTTAACCATTGGAGGAAAATAAGCAAATTTCCACATTGTCTTGGTAGTGGGTATTTTAATATTCATCATATTTCCTTTGATTTTCATCCAAAAAATCAAAAGAAAATATATAATTTTATATTTTGCATGACCAAATTAAGCATTTTATTGGATTTTCTATGTTGTCGGATTGTGACATTATTTACATGGCAAATAAACACAATTACTTTTTCTTTTTAGAAATAATTTGCATTAGTTTCTCATTACATGTTAAAATGGACATCAACAAAAAATTCAAAGCAATGCAACAAATACTAGCATTAAAGGGATAGTTCACTTTGAAATTAAATTTTGGTATGTTTTAGCTTACCTGAAGGGCATCCAAGATGTAGGTGTCTTTTTTTTCCGCAGTAGTTTCAATTTTGATATTTTTAGGTCAAACCGTTCTTGTCTGTCAGTCATATAATGCAGGTCGATGGTCACTGTCTCAAAGAGCATGCACAGAGTCCAAATTAAACAATTCCCCATCATAAGTACACATTGATGGCCTAAGACACGAAACGAGCGGTTTGTGTGAGAAAACGAACAGTATTTATATCGTTGTTACCTCTTGAACACAGCCGCGTCCAAATGATCTGAGGGCGCGGGCGGGTATAGATATATACACTAGACGTCGCCTTGGCTACTGCAGTTCATTGGAACGAAACCGTAGCCAAGGCGACGTCTAGTGTATATATCTATACCCGCCCGCGCCCTCAGATCATTTGGACGCGGCTGTGTTCAAGAGATAACAACGATATAAATACTGTTCGTTTTCTCACACAAACCGCTCGTTTCGTGTCTTAGGCCATCAATGTGTACTTACGATGGGGAATTGTTTCATTTGGACGATGGGGAATTGTTTTAATTTGGACGATGGGGAATTGTTTCATTTGGACGATGGGGAATTGTTTCATTTGGACGATGGGGAATTGTTTTAATTTGGACTCTGTGCATGCTCTTTGAGACAGTGACCACAGACCTGCATTATATGACTGACAGACAAGAACGGTTTGACCTAAAAATATCAAAATTGAAACTACTGCGGAAAAAAAGACACCTACATCTTGGATGCCCTTGAGGTAAGCTAAAACATACCAAAATTTTATTTCAAAGTGAACTATCCCTTTAAGTATAGATACTTTACCATTTATTATATGTCTCATTTGACCCATAAACACTGTAGTGTATCTGAGACTGGAAGAGTTTGGTTCGTGTTGTTCATGTGGAGAAGACCCACGCCATCGTTTCTGTTCGTATCGCTGAGATCAAGAGCTGAGATTCAGATATGATAATGAGCGTTTGCTTTCTGACCAATCAGAGCAGAGCAGCTCTCAGAGAGGCGGAGCTTAGAGAACTGAATCCTTGATCGAAGCGTTTCAGACATGGATATTATGAGAAAAATAAAGTGTTTTTTGATGTAAACATGTTGTAGGAGACTCTAAAATAACATTAGCAGCCTTTAAAATAGCATTATAGCACTTTAATATTATTGTGGGATGCTTAGAATTATGCAAGAAGTGAAATTCTAATTCTTGTAAGTATTTATGATGCATTTATGTACGATCATGTGTTAATTTAAAAAAATCACTTGCTTGGTTTTAATTGTATTTACATGATATTTGTATTTTTGTGATTGAATTTTTGCCATGAAAATAGCCTTGAATGCTGACATGGCACTAAATAAAACAAACTGAATCTGTATTTATGTACGACACCAGTGTCCAAGAGAATGAACAATAATGTTAAACTAAACTGAACCTCTCCCTGCAGTATGTAATGTAAACCCTGCTGTCCTCCACAGATTCAGTCATGCAGGCACACGAGCTGTTGAAGCAGATGAGGATCCCCGAGCTCTCCGAGGTCCGGGATTATTTCCGCGGTCTCTCCACCAACACACTCCTCGGCATGGGCGCGTTCACCGCGGTCACGGCGTACTGGTACGCCACGAGACCCAAAGCCCTCAAACCGCCCTGTGACCTGCGCATGCAGTCGGTGGAGCTCCCGGTGAGTGAACTCAAATCCTGCCATTGCAATCACATGTTTGACATTTAACATATTTAATGGTTGCATTTGTGTTTTGGTCACTCAGGGTGGAGAGTTCGCTCGTCGAAGTGCAGTTTTAAACGGAGACCCGCTCATGACCCATTTCTACGAAGACGCCAAGACCGTGTACGAGTGCTTTCACAGGGGCCTGAGGGAGTCGAGTACGTACTCTTCAGTTTTATTTCAACTAGGGGTGTAACGAGACCCTCATGATGCATATCACGATACTGAACTCACGATACGATATTATTGAGATACTCAGAGACATATGATAAAAGATTAACAAAAAATGGACTGTTGATTAAAATGCTAAATTTGATATTACATTGTAGTGTAAATGAATAGTCTTGGACTTGATGCTGGAAACCCAATCAGGACAATAGAGACACCAGTATAACATATTCATGATTCTGAAGATGAAAACAGAGTTATTTTAGACGAATATGCTTGATCTCTGTCACTGACTAGATATATTTAAAATAATGTCGGACACTTTTTACTGGTAACATCAGACATTTGGCATTATCAGGACCCACAAATATTCCCCCATTGCATTATTATACATTATATATAGTTGAATATAATAGAATTTTTTTTCTCACACAGTAATTTTTATTTTTGGTGATTATACACAATATATATTGTCACTATCGTTGCATTTTGGTATTGCGATATATTGTTACACCTCTAATTTCAACCCTTTAAAGCTTCACTTTGAGTACTGATATCGTCACGTCTCTTAGAATGTCATATCGAGATACACATCGTTTCAAAGCTGCTTAAAGAAAATCATGATGGTGAAGCGGACATATGCTTTTTCACTTGCTGGACTCTCTTCAGTGTGTAATGTTGCTGTTTGATCATGATAAAGCTCTGTAAAGTCACACAGTTCTTCTCTATATCAGTGTCAGTGTTTCTGAACACCTGAAACACCTCCATTGTAGTCTTGAGTTTCTCCCGGGAACGAACACGTCACAATATTCCTCATTATAATAATTCATGCGCAGAATAAAGGGGCGGGACCTGGTTGAGTTAGTTAGTAGTGTGTTAAACTGGTGGTTATGGGAAGGGGCGGGACATTTCCCAAACACACTTGAAGCGCTCGACCAATCACAACACACTGCTCCAGCCGACCAATCAGAGCACAGTGTGCTTTTCAGAAGGAGGGGCTTCATAGAGACAGGAAGTAAACAGAGCGTTACTGACAGACTGGGAAGAGAGGAGCCGCAACAATGGAGAATATGAGGAAAATAATCAACATTCAAGCAGGAAAACCTGTTCTAGAGCTCGAAAAACAACAGCAAGACTTTGTAAAATATATCTTCATGTAATATTATCTTCATGCCATATATACCGGTATATGTATATATATATATATCGCCCTATGCAAGTGTTTGTATGCAGATAAAGTTGGACAGACTTGTATATCCAACTATATATAAAAATCTGGGCAATAGTATAGTTACATTTTGCAATGAAATGTGATGTCAACCTGTGGTAAAGTAGTCACATTATGTTGAATACATAAAAACAACTGTTGCAAAATGCAAACGGCTGTAAATGTGATGTATTTATTTTTCCATTTCAGAAAACGGCCCCTGCCTGGGATCCAGAAAACCAAAGCAGCCGTATGAATGGCTTTCGTACTCAGAGGTATACGACACTTATGCATCCATATCTGTTTTATACACTCTTCTGTAATTGATGTGCACTTTTGGACATATTTAACTCTTTAACTCTTTTTTTCTGCTGTTTCTGATGTTTTCATTAATCTCAGTACAAAAATGTATGCATTAAAAAAAAGTGAAGCAGCTATTAATTCAGAAACACATTTTTGCTAGAAATGGTGACATTCAATAATTTGTTCATAATTTTCCATAGTGTTCCAGTTTTCCATTTAGGTTGATATCTCAAAAAATTATCTTTCAGTAAGATTTTGTTTGGCTGCAGTACCAAATGCGTCCAGTAGATGAAATTCATCTCCTTTTTTGACTGTGAACAACACAAGTGTGACTAATTTTTTCAGGACCATTTAACCTTTTCGAATAATGTCCATGATTTGTGTGAGTGTGAGTGTGAGTGTGAGTGTGAGTGTGAGCATAGTTGGAATTACGGGGGGTATTGGGAGGGTCCAACCCCCCTAGATGAGACTTGGACCCTACCAAAAGGGATGAAAATAATAGTTTGGTGGGTACAGAAAAAAATGTAATAAAATATAATGTTAAATCCAAAATTGTATGTATTTAAATGCAGTTTTACCATCACATACCAACAATTCAGGAAATAATCTAATGAAATACGATTTTCAAACCCTCACTCCCCATTGGGCTGTACCATTTCTCTAGTATGTTCAGACTGTGCTCTTTGCTATTGTTCTTTGATATTACTTCACTAGCTGTCAAAACGTACGTACTGGGTACGGGTAAAAATTAAGAGTGAGTGGCTGAATCAACTTTAATCTCTGCCTATGGTTTTGACTGCCATGTATATCATCATGCATTGTGCTTTGTGGTAAATGTTATGAGCAGCTCGTCATCTAAATAGGTTTTCAGAACTGTCTTAATTTGGTTGTTCATAGTATCTCTCATCTATAATGAAGTAATAGTCTAGCTTGCTAGCTAAAAGTCCATCTCTGCTGCTTAACTTAAAAACATTAGGCCTACAATCACACGCCGTAGCAGGAGTTCCATAGATATACTGACACGGGGAGAGGTTTAATGAGGCGATTTATCATTTTGTGCAATTTCATTCTTAATGTCTTAACAAGAGGGAATCTGCACTAATATTCAGGGAATTTTGCATATAGATTAGTGGTTCTTATGTGTTTAATCCTGTAAAAAAAGGAGAGTGACGTCACCAGTCGAAATAGCTGTACCCCCCGAAGCTCACAGTATAATTCGAACACTGAGTGTGAGTGTGAAAGTGTGTGAGTTCACATAGCAAGTGCCAAAACCTTTACCAAGTTTTGCATCATTCTGATTAAGTAAAATATTCAAAAAAAAACTAAACTTAAACTTTTTCAGTCAAAAATGCCCGAACACCAGAGGGTCAAATCTCAGCAGAATTCACAACATCCAGTGCATCACAGAAAACCAAATATTTACATTTGCAAGACATAAAAGTACTAATATAAAATCCGGAAAGTCTTTCGCACTGCCGCCTAGCCATCCGCCTATCTTTATTATTGAGCACGGGAATGTATTATAGCTCACGTTTGCTCTTCTCTTAGCTCTCAGGTTAATAAGTTACCCGGTTATTTCATAATAACTTCACATAATAACTCCAGTCCCTGGACTGACATCCAGCACGCTGTAAAACCTGTGCAGTAATGCGTCCTCTGCTTTGAAAGACTCGTGCGGAGAGACACTGTGTTCCATCAGTGTGTGTCATGTGTAATCAGAGCATCCCGCACACACACACCTGTAGAGAAGCTGGTTTGGGATTTCAGAGCACTTCAGTGCAGGTTCTGGAGATTGTCCACACGGTTGTAAAGGTCGCACTGACACAGGTGGTCAGACTCTTCTGGTTAACTGCACATTTACATTCCTGGCTTCTCAGATGATTAGTTTCTTGTTAAACTGCACGTGATACTGCATTCCTGTGGCATGACACTGGAAAAGTCAAGGTCATGGGTTCGATTCCCAGGGAATATGATCAAATGCATAAATGTATGGATGCACCAGGGTTATTATCATAAGGAAATTGAGTTGAATTTAAACATATTTATAGTATTCTTGGTCTTTTGTTTTATTTTCTCCCCCCTTCTTGTGTACGGTGAACTGCATTTAACTGATTGTTTTCTTTGGTTGCGTTATTCGTCATGTGGTCTTCCTCAGGTGATTGAGCGAGCGGAGAAGTTGGGATCGGCATTTCTACACAAAGGACACTCGAAAAACGGAAACCCGTACATCGGCATCTTCTCCCAGAACAGACCAGAGGTCAGAGCTCAGAGATATGGCCTTTATTACCCAATAATAGCATAATCAACCAAAACTCAAAATATTATGTTATCTGAACAAAATTGGTGAATCTAAGTTGATTTGACAAAAGATAAAAAGTTGATGATACATTTTTTTTTTTTTACAGTGTGTTTAGATTTTGACCAGATTTAAATCAATGATGTAAATTATAAATATGATGTAAATCTTAAATTATAAAAACTTATTCAAAGGTCAAGTGTGTAATTATTTTTTAATAGAATACTTCAAGTACTTTTTCTATCAAGTAGCATCAGTTTTTGAGTCTTTGTCTGACCAATGACAGAAGGAAGTTAAAAAAACCTGTTTATTATTTATTGAATTATTTAAACTTATTTTTGTTTTTATGTATTTTTTTAAAGTATTTTTTTAAAATCCTATATAATATATAATACACACACACACACACACACCACACACACACACACACACACACATGTATATATTTACAGACCCTTTCCAAAAAATTTGAATATCATGGAAAAGTTTATTTATTTCCATAATTCCATTCAAAACGTTAAACTTCCATAGATTATAGATTCAGGGCCCACAACTTAAACGATTTCAAGTATTTAGTTGTTTATTTGTACATAATTTGGGCTTCCAGCTCATAAAACCACGAAAACAGGATTTCAAAAAATTAGAATATTACATGAAATCACAGTAATTACACAGTGATACCATGGTCATTGAACCAGGTTTTGGTTATTTTGGCAGTGTGGGCCGGTGCAAATCCTGCTGGAAAATGAAGGAAGCATGAAGTGCTCTGGAAATGTCCTGGTAGACGGCTGTGAGAGTGTCTTTGGATTTGCACCGGCCCACACTGCCAAAAGAACCAAAACCTGGTTCAATGACCATGGTATCACTGTGTAATTACTGTGATTTCATGTAATATTCTAATTTTTTGAAATCCTGTTTTCGTGGTTTTATGAGCTGGAAGCCCAAATTATGTACAAATAAACAACTAAATACTTGAAATCGTTTAAGTTGTGGACCCTGAATCTATAATCTATGGAAGTTTAACGTTTTGAATGGAATTACAGAAATAAATAAACTTTTCCATGATATTCAAATTTTTTGGAAAGGGTCTATACACGTGTGTGTGTGTGTGTGTGTGTGTGTGTGTGTGTGTGTGTGTGTGTGTGTGTGTGTGTGTGTGTGTGTGTGTATTATATATTATATAGGATTTAAAAAAAAATACTTTAAAAAAATACATAAAAACAAAAATAAGTTTAAATAATTCAATAAATAATAAACAGGTTTTTTTAAATTCCTTCTGTCATTGGTCAGACAAAAACTTTTCCATGATATTCTAATTTTTCGGAAAGGGTCTATATATATATATATATTTATTATTATTATTATTATTATTTATATATATATATATATATATATATATATAATTATTAATTAATATTATTCATAAAATAATTATTAATTCCATTATTTTTATTAAAATAAAAATTAATATTTTTCTTCACTTAATTAATTATTCTGTTTGATGGTGCTAATGGTGCAAAAATTTACACACTTCACCTTTAAAGGATAAAAATTAATCTCAAATTGAAATTGAAATGACAATATTAAAAACTCCTGCCTTGAGTTTCTGTTTAACCTTGTATTCTGCATGTGTGACCAGCAGATCGCACTGAAAACATCTGTGTGTGTTTTCTTTCGTCCAACACTCTTCATATGGATTGTGCCGTTCATCTGAATATTTTGTGAGTCTAATGTCATAAATCTTTCCCCCAGTGGACGATTTCAGAGCTGGCCTGTTACACATACTCTCTGATATCAGTTCCTCTGTACGACACCTTGGGCACAGACGCCATAAGCTACGTCCTCGACAAAAGTACACCAGCTTCTCTTGAAATGGTCTATTAATCAGTCATTGATTTAGTATGCATGCAGATATGCGTCATGCATCATGCATCTGTGTGTGTGCTTTGCAGCCTGCATCTCTACAGTGGTGTGTGACGTACCCGAGAAGGCCAGGCTGCTGTTGGACTGTGTTTCCGGCAAACAGCACTCGCTCAAAACCCTGATCCTCATCCAAGACTTCGACGCTGATCTGGTGAGCCGAGGACAGCAGTGCGGCATCGACATCATCAGTCTGAGAGACGCAGAGGTGAATAAACCACAGACTGTCTGCTCAAATATGTGCTTGACCCCACTGAGCGAGATCCATGTGTGTGTGTCTGTGTCTGGTTTGTTTGTCTTGGTCGTTTGCTCTCAGAACGCAGTGACATTTAAACGGCTATTTTTAGAAACAACATAACTTATTTGGTGTGTTTCAATCGGTTTCAATCTACCTACAGTACAGGTCAAAAGTTTGGAAACATTACGATTTTTTTATATTTTTGAAAGAAGTCTCTAATGCTTATCAAGGCTGCGTTTATTTGATTAAAAATACAGAAAAAAACTAATATTGTGAAATATTATTACAACTTAAAATAATAGTTTTCTATTTGAAAATACTTTAAAAAATAATTTATTTCGGTGATGCAAAGCTGAATTTTCAGGATCATTACTCCAGTCTTCAGTGTCACATGTGACATCCAGTCAATCACATGATCCTTTAGAAATCATTCTAATATTCTGATTTATTATGAGTGTTGGAAACAGTTCTGCTGCCTAATATATTTGATGAATAAAAGGTTAAAAAGAACTGCATTTATTCAAAATAAAAAAATATTTTCTAATATAAATCTTCTTTACTACCACTTTTGATCAATTTAACACATCCTTGCTGAATAAAAGTATTGATTTATTTAAAAAAAAAAGAAATAAAATTAAATTACTGACCCCAAATTACTGACCAGTAGTGTATATTGTAGTTACAAAAGATTTCTATTTTTAAAAAAGTTGCTTTTTTTTTTTTTTACTTTTTATTCATCAAAGTATTCTAAAAGTATCACAGGTTATGAAAAAATATTAGGCAGCAGAACTGTTTCCAACTTTGATAATGAATCATCATATTAGAATGATTTCTAAAGGATCATGTGATAGACTGGAGTAATGATCCTGAAAATTCAGCTTTGATCACAGAAATAAATGATAATTTAAAGTATAATAAATTGAAAACCAATTATTTTAAATTGTAATTGTCACAACACCACACACAGGAAACAGGGGATCCAATCGCAGTATGTTTATTAGGGAAATCCGTATCAGTGGTCAAGTCCAGGCATGGGTCAAAATCCGAAAAGGCAATCCAAAACAAGACACAAACAAGAACAGGCAGGAAACAGAACACAGAAGTGGCGTGATAAATACAAGGACTCTGTGACACACACTAAAACAGACAGGGTTATATACACAGGGAATCGACAATGATAATGGGGAAATGGCTGAGTGCAATTATCAGTGATAAGGGACAGCTGAGTTCAATGATGAGACAAGGATCGTGGGGAATGTAGTTCAAAATGTGACAGACACCGTGAGGAAGGAGGACATCTAGTGGACACCTGGAGAACACAACCTGACACCGTGACAGTAATAATATATCACAATATTACATTTTCTTTCTGTATTTTTGATCAAATAAATGCAGGCTTGATGAGCAGAAGAAACTTCTTTCAAAAACATTAAAAATAGTAATGTGTCCAAATTTTTGACCTGTACTGTATTTTTATTCAAATTTGGGGATATTGCATAAAAAGGCCATTATACACATAAATTGTGCATAAAAAAACATGTGTGCTCAGTTTAGGCACATGATTTATTTTTTTATCTGATAAGAAGACATGCATAAACTATGATGGAAACACATTTTACTGATGCACAACAACACACTCAGCAGAGGCTGTGATTGGATAACTGGCCTAGCCAGCGGACCAATCGCATCGCAGGATCTCAGATGTTGGTTTGGTGACTCTGAAACGCCTGAGCCGAAGTCTGTCATCAGAATGATTGGGTTTAACTCCCTCCAGAAGCGTCTCTCACATTCACTTTCTCAAACACCAGCATCCGAACGCAAGAGAACATAACAGTGTTTTACTGAGACGCAGCTCATTAATGATGGAGGAAAGAAGAGAAGAGCCACAGTTTCTTCCCCGATTCCAGCAACTTCTGTTTTTATTACTGATATTTCCCACTAGGGCTGGGTATTGACACACATTTCACAATTCGATTCGATTTCGTTTCACAAGCTTGCAATTCGATTCGATTCCGATTCGATTCAATATTGATTATTTTGGATATCAGGTACAATACATGGCAAATTTTCTCAAGGAAAACAAATCTCTGAACTAATGCTGTAAACTATGGGAGTCAGTTGTAGCCTAGTATAATGAAGGTAAAAATTAACTGATATGTATACAAACACTTAAATTACACTTTTATTTAGTTTTATAATAATAAAGTTATATAAACATTTAAATGGTGGCTGTCATAAAAACATGCATTAAATATATTGAAGAACATTAAAAATTGTAATGAATATGTAACAGCGCCAAAATGATATTTATGTTTTTGAATTTCGTAAGAAAATGGACATAATTTGAAATCTGAGACTTTGTCTCATATCAATTGTAACAAAGCACAAGATTATTGTGATTTATTGGATGGGATGCGCGCTATGATGTTCCGTTCATTCATCAACTTAAGACAGGATGACTAATCGATTCTTGGGATTTAAGAATCGATATCGGTTCGTAAAAATGAGAATCGATTAAAATCAAGAAATTGATATTTTTACCCAGCCTTTCCCACCAATTTTCCAGGAAGTGACGATTTTGTTCTCTTGAACACATGGGATGGAAACGCTGCTTTATTCGCAGATGTTTTATGCCATATTCCAAAAGTTCAATTCACAACTTTGGATGAAAGCGTGGCTAATGATGGATGTGCATGATTGATTATCATATGCATGATTATCTTATTCTTGTGTATATAAATTCACTATATATATATAAATTCATTATATATATTTTTTAATTTATTATATATAAATTTTAATATATTAATTTATTATACATATTTTAAATATATATATATATATATATATATATATATATATATATATATATAAATTCATTATATATATTTTTTTAATTTATTATATATATATTTTAATATATTAATTTATTATACATATTTTAAATATATATATATATATATATATATATATATATATATATAAATTCATTATATATATTTTTTTATTTATTATATATATATATTTTAATATATTAATTTATTATACATATTTTAAATATATATATATATATATATATATATATATATATATATATATATATATATATATATATATATATAAAAATTCATTATATATATTTTTTAATTTATTATATATATATTTTTATATATTAATTTATTATACATATTTTAAATATATATATATATATATATATATATATATATATATATATAAATTCATTATATATTTTTTTTATTTATTATATATATATTTTAAAATATATTTTTATTATATATATATATATATATATATATACGCACACATTTTATTTATTTTAATTTATTTTAATTTTATTTTTTAATTGTTTGCTTTTTATATCATCTTACACCCCTGTAGTTTGGGAAACCCTGATTCACACTGTGAGTTTGTCAGAGTTGTGATGTGTTGTGTATCTCCCCGAGCGAGATGAGTTCGCTGAGCTCGCTGTGTTTGACTGCTGTCAGTCTGTGTTTCCTCAGTGTTCACCGCAAACACAAACCTCACTCGCGTCTGCAGCTTCTTCCTCTTTCACTGAACTTCCTCCGTCTCCTTCATCTAATTAAACAAGTTTCTCTTCCACTTACAGAATATCGGCCAGACCCATCGCCAGCGTCCCGCGGTCAGTGCCATAGTTTCTTTTTCAGTTTTTTAAATATTCCCATATAATTCTCTATATTTACTGAGTCCTCTCTGTATATCTGTGTTCACAGCCGCCTCAGCCTGATGATTTGGCCATTATATGTTTTACAAGTGGAACCACAGGTATGATGACGTTTGCATCATACTTGATTCTGATTGGCCAGTTGTGGGTTTTCATTTGCTTCATTTTTGATAATGAAGCCAAACTCTATAATTAATTGTTGATTCCACACTGTAAAAGCACATGTGATTTGAATGCCATGATGAACACAACATCTCTGGTTCGGTCTGTTTCTCACAGGAAACCCTAAAGGGGCGATGCTCACCCACAAGAACATCGTGTCTAACACTGCGGCCTTCCTGCGGGTCACACAGGTACTGTCTCCATATAAGATATATAAGAGTATATAACACATTATAGAACCCTATATCACATTTTTAGGTGCTGGGACTATTGTTATCACCTTTGGCTACAAACTTTGATCCAAAAAGTTATCAGGAAGTTCCTAAACTAAAACTAAAACCATAAAAAACATTTTTGTTGCTTGAAATAAAATAAATGAAATCAAATATATATAATATAAATATTAAAAATATATATAAAATGTATATATATAAAAAAAAAAATAAAAAAAAAATATACATATATATATATATATATAAAACAAAAAACACACACAAAAACTATTTGCCTTGGCAATATTTCTCATTTTCATCGTTTAAGTTGATTGAAATAAGTAATAATAAAAATAAAATTGAATAAAAAATATGTAAATAGAAAAATTAAAACTTATAAAAATGACAAAAACACACAACAAAATTACTAAAACTTTAACTAAAATTAAAATGAAACCAGAAAATATGCAAATAAAAGCTATAAACTACAATAATATCTCAACTAAGTTGTAAGCATGTTATTTTCATGACAGTTAAGCACATTTTATCCACACTTCTCATAAAAAAATAATGCAATGTTATTTACAATGCATATTATTTGTTGATTTTTTATTTTATTTGTAATTTTATAATGTAATAATTGATTTTTTATTTTATTTGTAATTTTATAATGTAATAATTTATTTTATAGTTAACTGTCCCCACCAGCGTTTTTGAAAAAAGTGTATATATATATATATACTTTTTTCAAAAACTGGAATATATATGTATATAATAATAATGGCCCCCAGAATATTTTGTTGCATGAATATCTGAACATGCAATAAATCAATACTAGCTTAATTCCAGCTTAATGCATTCTGTTTTAATCAACACTTGAATATGGATACGTTTCTTATTTTACATAACTTTCATTGATTTTTATGCTGTTTAATATTGATGCTCGTGTTATTTTACATATGCATCTGCTTACATACGCTATCGCTCCTTTCTGCTTCTTCTTCACCTGTGTTTTGATCTGTAGATTCTCTACTCTTTCAGAAGATGTGCAATAGCGCCCCCTACCGTATAACAGTGAAAATTCTGTCAAATTCCCTCAATGGCGGGAAAAGAGTTAAATTGAATCATTAATTTGCAAGCACTATCCTCCAGAGTGACTGGACCTGTGATAATATGTTATCAGAATATTTAGGATAAAACATCACTTTTGTCTTCCAGTTTGCGTGTCCCATCAGCCCTCAGGACGCGCACATCTCCTACCTGCCGCTGGCACACATGTTCGAGAGAGTCGTACAGGCATGTTCAGGCGCTTTTCTTTATTCAAGCTTTGTTTTCAGTAAATGCATTATTTCTGATTTGTAATAATCCTCTGTTCCCCAGGGAGTGATTCTGGTGCACGGCGCTCGCATCGGATACTTCCAGGGTGACATCCGCGCTCTGATGGACGACCTCGTGACCCTGAAGCCCACCGTGTTCCCTGTGGTTCCTCGTCTGCTGAACCGCATGTTCGACAGGGTGAGAACTCAGATCAGACACTGGCTTAAACTCGCTACTGGAGACAGGATTGTAATTTTGCATATTTATACTGATTTTCATATTTTCTTGCCAAAAGCATGACCCATATGCGTAAAGCAGAGGGGAAAACTGCTGCTTTTTCCAAATACATTTAAAATGCATAAATATAATTCAAATGTATTTTACACACTTAAAGCAATATCGAATGACATATCGAATATCTCATTATTCAACCAGTTAATGCATTTTTCTTAAATATCGTGCAGCCATAATTAAAATAATAACAAAAATAATGATTTATTATTTAATGTTGATTTGAATAAGTATTTCATCATAATAATCTATATTTTAAAATAATAATAATAATATTTATATTTTATAGTTATTTAATAATTATTATAATTAAAATAACTTTAAAATATATAAATATAAAATATTATTATTATTTTAAAATATAGATTATGATCAAATACTTTACATTAATTTTTTATTTATTAATGATGAATGTTTATTTTACAATAGTAATATTAGTAATAATAGTAATATTCCTTGATTTAATTTATAATAAAAATAATGATTTATTATTATGATTAATATTATAATAATAATATTATTACAATAGTAATATATTTCTTTATTGATGTGTTTAATCTCTTATCATTAAAATAAGTAAATACAAATATTATTTTGAATAATTATAATTAAATACTAAATGTATTATTTTACAGTACAATAGTAATATTTCTTGATTGATGTGTTTACTTTTTGTAATTAAAATAACAATAAAATAGTCATTTTGTCCTGAGGGAATATGTGTTAACCCTTCCCGGGTGCGATCCGTGTGTGAGATGACGCAGTGAAGCCTCTCCCGTCTCTCAGATCTACGGTCAGGCCAACAGTTCCCTGAAGAGACGCGTGCTGGAGTTCGCTTTCAGGAGGAAGCAGTCCGAGATGCTGAGCGGGATCATGAGGAGAGACAGCATCTGGGACAAGATCATCTTCAAGAAAGTCCAGGTATTATTGACCTGCTTTATTGCAGTAACAATAACAATAGGGGAATACAGATTCATACAAAACACTTGAATCTATAAAAAGTTTAGAGCACAATTCTCAATTTGTGACCCTGGACCACAAAACCAGTCACATGGGTCAATTTCGTTAAATTGAGATTTATACATCATCTGAAAGCTGAATAAATAATCTTTCCATTGATGTATGGTTTGTTAGGATATGCCAATATTTGGCTGAGATACAACTATTGAACATCTGGAATCTGAGGGTGCAAAAAAAATGGAAACATTGAGAAAATCTCCTTTAAAGTTGTTCATTTATGTTGGCGATTGTGCAGCATTCACTCACAGAAATACATGTTTTATATATTTACTGTAGGAAATTTACTAAACATCTTCATGGAACATGATCTTTACTTAATATCATGATTTTTGGCATAAAAGAAAAATAGATCATTTTGACCCATACAATGTATTGTTGGCTATTGCCACAAATATACCCGTGCGACTCAAGACTGGAGACGTGATCCAGGGTCACATATTGTATAAAAAAAATCAATCATGTCTTACTTTTGTTCTGTATTGAAGTCAGAGAGTCGTAAAAAACCTTTTAGTCAGTGGAAAATAGTCTAACATTTGGTACATCCATTTTGCTTTATGTATGATATTTCCAAGATAGTGTGAAGTGAAGTGTTGTGTACATGAGTGTGTTGATGTGTGTGTGTGCTGCCCCCTGTAGGCCAGTGTTGTGTACATGAGTGTGTTGATGTGTGTGTGTGTGCTGCCCCCTGTAGGCCAGTGTTGTGTACATGAGTGTGTTGATGTGTGTGTGTGTGCTGCCCCCTGTAGGCCAGTGTTGTGTACATGAGTGTGTTGATGTGTGTGTGTGTGCTGCCCCCTGTAGGCCAGTGTTGTGTACATGAGTGTGTTGATGTGTGTGTGTGTGCTGCCCCCTGTAGGCCAGTGTTGTGTACATGAGTGTGTTGATGTGTGTGTGTGTGCTGCCCCCTGTAGGCCAGTGTTGTGTACATGAGTGTGTTGATGTGTGTGTGTGTGCTGCCCCCTGTAGGCCAGTGTTGGAGGGCGCGTGCGGATGATGGTGACTGGAGCCGCACCGGTGTCAGCGCCGGTTCTCACGTTCCTGCGCGCGGCGTTGGGCTGCCAGGTGCAGTTTAACTCTTAACACACACATTTACATGTGTTTTACCAGTGCTGTGAGGTAAATGTTGTTTCCTCAGTTTTATGAAGGATACGGACAGACCGAATGCACTGCCGGCAGCACCGTTACACTACCAGGAGACTGGATTGCAGGTACACACGCATTCTAACACACTCACATGCACACACACACACACACACTTACACACACACACTAACACACACTCACATGTTGTGTTCATGTTTTATGGGGACTTTCCATAGACGTAATTGTTTTTATACTGTACAAACTATATTCTCTCTCCTTACACTAACCCAACTCCTAAAACTACCCATTACACACAACTTTCTGCATTTTTGCACACACACACACACACACACACACACACACACACACACACACACACACACACACACACACACTCTCTCTGTCTGTGTACGTTGACTGTTTTCTGGTGTTTTGCAGGTCATGTTGGAGCTCCTCTGCCCTGTAATGACATCAAGCTGGTGGACGTGGCAGAGATGAACTATTATGCCGCTAATGGCGAGGGAGAGGTGTGTGTGTGTGTGTGTGTGTGTCAGTCAGTGTTAATATACAATGATAGATCTTGTTCCTATTTTGAATTAGATTTTAGTTTTATACTTTCTGATTTCACTTTAATTTTAGTTAAAGTTATAATAATTTTGCTGTATTTTTGTTATCTTTATTAGTTTTTTATTTCTCATTTTTTGAGTGTGTGAGAGTGTGTGTGAGAGAGTGTGTGTGTGTGTGTGTATGTGTGAGAGTGTGTGTGAGAGAGTGTGTGTGTGTGTGTGTGTGTGTGTGTATGTGTGAGAGTGTGTGTGAGAGAGTGTGTGTGTGTGTGTGTGTGTGTGTAAGAGAGAGAGTGTGTGTGTGTGTGTGTGTGTGTGTGTGTGTGTGTGAGAGTGTGTGTGAGAGAGTGTGTGTGTGTGTGTGTGTATGTGTGAGAGTGTGTGTGAGAGAGTGTGTGTGTGTGTGTGTGTGTGTAAGAGAGAGAGTGTGTGTGTGTGAGAGTGTGTGAGTGTGTGTGTGTGTGTGTGTGTGTTTGTGCATGTGTTCTTTCTCACATTTGACAGGTTGTTTTGTTGTTTTCTGGCAGGTGTGTGTGAGAGTGTGTGTGTGTGTGTGTGTGTTCTTTCTCACATTTGACAGGTTGTTTTGTTGTTTTCTGGCAGGTGTGTGTGTGTGTGTGTGTGTGTGTGTGTGTTCTTTCTCACATTTGACAGGTTGTTTTGTTGTTTTCTGGCAGGTGTGTGTGAGGGGTCCTAATGTTTTTAAGGGATATCTGAAAGACCCTGAGAAGACAAAGGAAGCTCTCGATGAAGGAGGTTGGGTTCACACAGGAGACATCGGCCGGTGGCTTCCCGTAAGAATGTGTTTACAAGCACATTTTACTCTAATTAAGAATTTACATCCACTACTTTGGTGCATAATAATAATAATAATAAAGCATGATGCAGCTGATTAAATGACTTGCATGTAGAACACACACTACCATGCAAACGTTTGGGGTCAGGAACACACCAAGCCGTCGCTCAGCCGTCGGGCAGTTTTTGTGCGTCGGCCGTCTGTTTTCTCGGTGTGTTTCGCACCGTCGGCTGAAATTGGTCCTCGTCGGCTTTTTAAAATGTAAATAAACATTTTCAAAAAAAACACAAAAAAATGCACTTGCAAAAGCACAAAAGGCACTTATTGAAATGTTCCATTTACAGATTTTTCCCTGGCTTTCTTTTCTCTGTAAAGTAAAGGTGCTTTAAATTGCTGAAAACACAAACCCTGCGTAGCAGTCAGATGCCCGTATGAGCCATAGACTGTACAAAAATATGGACGTAGTGTCTGTGACGTCACCCGTAGGTTTCTGAAGACCGTTTTTGAAGCCTAAAGTGGGCGTGGCCGACCGTCGCCATCTTGGCAGCGCGTCACTCATGAATTTATTTATTTTTACAGTCAGACAATGAGCTGAGGTAACGTGACGGCTAACAGACAGCAGACAAACGGCTAATGATGACTAATGACCACAGCAGCGGGAATCCACCTGTCACTCAAAAGTGGACACCCTTAATTATGCAGAACTTTAAGGTTTAATATAATTTAAAGGGATAGTTCACTTTGAAATAAAATTTTGGTATGTTTTAGCTTACCTCAAGGGCATCCAAGATGTAGGTGTCTTTTTTTCCGCAGTAGTTTCAATTTTGATATTTTTAGGTCAAACCGTTCTTGTCTGTCAGTCCTATAATGCAGGTCTATGGATACTGTCTCAAAGAGCATGCACAGAGTCCAAATTAAAACAATTCCCCATCGTCCAAATTAAAACAATTCCTCATCGTAAGTACACATTAATGGCCTAAGACACGAAACGAGCGGTTTGTGTGAGAAAACGAACAGTATTTATATCGTTGTTACCTCTTATACACAGCCACGTCCAAGTGATCTGAGGGCGCGGGCGCTTCCTGGTGTGTGCCGTGTGCGCAGACTGGTGTATAGATATATACACTAGATGTCGCCTTAAAGACATTCGTTCCAATGAACTGCCGTAGACAAGGCGACATCTAGTGTATATATCTATACACCAGTCTGCACACACGTCACACACCAGGATGCGCTCGAGCCCTCAGATCACTTGGACGTGGCTGTAAAACGAGGTAAAAACGATATAAATACTGTTCGTTTTCTCACACAAACCGCTCGTTTCGTGTCTTAGGCCATCAATGTGTACTTACGATGGGGAATTGTTTTAATTTGGACTCTGTGCATGCTCTTTGAGACAGTGACCACAGACCTGCATTATAGGACTGACAGACAAGAACGGTTTGACCTAAAAATATCAAAATTGAAACTACTGCGGAAACAAAGACACCTACATCTTGGATGCCCTTGAGGTAAGCTAAAACATACCAAAATTTTATTTCGAAGTGAACTATCCCTTTAAAATGGATGAGTTATAAAAAAATTCACCCCCCTCACAGTTGTCATGAAGGGCAGAATTAGCAGTATAGACCAAAGCCACTTTTTGCTCCAGGCTGTAAACATGTTTTTTTCTGCTGTAAAGTTGGGCATTTTAACATGGGGGAGAGACAGATTTGACTCACTTTTGCAGCCAGCCTCAAGTGGCCAGTCGATGAATTGCCGTTTAATTCACTTCCATGTTGGTTTCAAGAGAGAGACAGGGAGGTTGCCGCTTGGTGTGAACACAGGCACAGATGCCTCAACAGGCCTCATCTGCTGCTAAAACTATTTACACTGTGATGTTTCTATTTGCACCAGAACAGTGGATTGCAGCTTTGAAATCAAGTGCATTTGAACTTGTTCTGTAGTTGTCAGGAAAACACTATAACGGCCTTTTCTCACCTGTCGATGACCGCTCTGTGTATGAATAAAGCTATCCATCATGAAGGAACTGCCCTCTGACATGGAGAACAGACAAGATGACAGCACGATAGGCAAAATGTTGGTGACATTCATTATCATGTAAATGAGCGATATATTGCGTCACCAAAAATGATTGAAGTCATGTACATATATTGTGCGATAAGTCCGATATGTTGATTATTGCGACAGGCCTCGGTGAGAGAGAGAACTCTGATTGGCTGTTCATCTTAGTGAACGAGTCAGTGCACGAGAATAATAGCAAAACAGCGAGCAAAGAAGTCAAAACGGTACAGATTGAAGGCCGTTCTAATGATATGTCATCTTACCTGAGTGTTCCCTGGCCAATATTTCAATATTAACATGAGCGGAGTGCATGAAGAAAGTGTTTAGCAGGATTGATATTAAAAACGGTAAGCAAGCACTGCTTTGTTTATGCCTTGTGTATCTGCAGCGTCGGTTTCCCTTTATGAATGACGAATATAGATTAATAAAAGTGACCCTGGATCACGTCTCCAGTCTCGAGTCGCTCGGGTATATCTGTGGCAATAGCCAACAATACATTGTATGGGTCAAAATTATCGATTTTTCCTTTATGCCAAAAATCATGAGGATATTAAGTAAAGATCATGTTCCATGAAGATATTTTGTAAATTTCCAACCGTAAATATATAAAACATGTATTTTTGTGAGTGAATGCAGCACAATCGCCAACATAAATGAACAACTTTAAAGGAGATTTTCTCAATGTTTTGATTTTTTTGCACCCTCAGATTCCAGATTTACAATAGTCATATCTCAGCTAAATATTGTCATATCATAACAAACCATACATAAATGAAAAGCTTATTTATTCAGCTTTCAGATGACGTATAAACCTTATGTGAAAAAAATACCCATGTGACTGGTTTTGTAGTCCAGGGTCACATATCTGCATAAATAGACAGTTGTCTCATTTACACACACGCTAGCTGACAGTCGGCTGTAGTTCTCTCTGTGTTCCCCCGACGCGAGGCGACAACACAGTCGGCTTTCATCAGCGCTAGTTCGTCGGCATTGGCTTGGTGTGTCCCGGGCTTTATGCTCACCAAGACTGCATTTATTTGATCAAAAATACAGTCAAATATTACTTTGATATGCCATGTTTATATTGTATGAAGACAGAAAGTGCACATAGATATGCACACACACAGTCAAGCAACCAGGCGTCTTTTTATTGCAGAATGGCACTCTAAAGCTCGTGGACCGTAAGAAGCACATTTTTAAGCTGGCTCAGGGAGAATACATCGCTCCAGAGAAGATCGAGAACATTTACATCAGGAGTGAAGCTGTGTCGCAGGCCTTCGTACACGGAGACAGTCTGCAGGTGAGACAATACCGCTCAGATGGAGGCGTAACAATAACATGGCTGTTTATTATTATTGTGTGATTTATTATTATTTATTCTCTCCAGGCCTGTCTGGTTGCCATCATTGTTCCCGATCCGGACTATCTGCCCGGCTGGGCCAAGAAGAGAGGCTTCGAGGGCTCATATGAAGAACTGTGCAGAAATAAGGTAGTAAACGTGCAGATCTTGCGCGTGTGAACATTTGCATTTTGTTCGCTTTTCAGGAAGTTTGTATGCGTTGATATATTTGGGTATTGAATTATTGAAGTGATCTAATTTATCCATAAAACGTTAATAGATAAATAAATGTGTGATGTTTTCAGGAGGTAAAGAAAGCTATTCTGGAGGACATTGTCAAATTGGGTAAAGAAAGTGGCCTGATGTCTTTTGAACAGGTGAGTTTCGTCTTTATAATGAAATGTATAGAGTTATGATCTGAAAGAGTCTCTTCTGCTCACCAAGGCTGCATTTATCTGATCAAAAATACAGTCGAAACAGTGAAATATTAGTACAATTCTAACTAGCTGTTTTCTATGGAAGCTTGTTTCCGCCACAGAGTGAAAAATAAAAAAGGTATTTTTTCTCACAATTGCGAGTTTACAACTTTTTATCTCAGAATTACGTGATATAAAGTCACAATTGCAGGTTAAGTCAAAATTACGTGATATAAAGTCGCAATTGCGTGTTATAAAGTCAGAATTGCGTGATATAAAGTCGCAATTGCGAGAAAAAAAGTCATAATTCTGACTTTATAAGACGCAATTGCGACTTTATTTCACGCAATTCTGACTTTATATATCTCGCAATTCTGACATCTTTTCTCAGAATTGTGAGATAAAAAGTCGCAATTATCTTTTGAAATGTTTTTTTCTGTGGCGGAAACAAGCTTCCATAGTTTTCTATGTGAATATATAGTAAAGTGTAATTTATTCCTGTGATCAAAGCTGAATTTTCAGCATCATTACTCCAGTCTTCAGTGTCACATGATCCTTCAGAAATACATACTTTTGTGCATTGCACTGGTTTATTTTTAATGAAAAGGAGGTAACAAAGTAGTAGCATGGTAAAAACATGGTAACATTCAAAACTTTAATGTGCATTTGCTCATTAATGAGAAGTTATTGATCAGATACAATATGGGTTTAGTTGAAAAATATTAAGTTATGACTGTTTTATAAGCTTACAGTGCACACGGTCATTACAGTTAATGCATTCTTGTTGAATTAAAAGTATTAATTTCATTTTTTTTTTTTTTTAAAGATCATAATACATTTTAAATGGTAATGTTTCATAGTTTCCACAAACATATAAATCAGCACAACTGTTTTTAACATTGATAATAATCAGAAATGTTTCTTGAGCAGCAAATCATCATATTAGAGTGATTTCTGAAGGATCATGTGACACTGAAAATTCAGCTTTGATCACAAGGAAATGACATTTTACTATATATTCACATAATTTACATTTTTAAATTGATTTTACACATTTTAAATTGTAAAAATATTTCACAATATTAATGTTTTTACTGTATTTTTCCATCAAATAAATGCAGCCTCTGTGAGCAGAAGAGACTTTTAAAAAATCGTATATATTTCACACTTTTGACCGCAAGTGTATATATTAATGATTTATTAAATGATGAACGTTTTCCATCGTCTTCACGTTCAGGTGAAGGACATTGCTCTACACACTGAGATGTTCTCCATCCAAAACGGCCTCCTGACGCCCACCCTTAAAGCCAAACGTGCCGATCTC
Organism: Squalius cephalus; assembly: GCA_022829025.1. Lineage (NCBI taxonomy): Eukaryota > Metazoa > Chordata > Actinopteri > Cypriniformes > Leuciscidae > Squalius > Squalius cephalus. The sequence continues at coordinate 34,360,829 of CM040805.1, forward strand.
AGGGAACACTTCAGGACACAGATCGACCAGCTTTACTCCAACATCAAAATGTAAACCTGAGGAAGAGCCTCAGATGAGCTGGTCTGGGTTTCACGACTGAACAGAGCGATCAGAGACTTAACGAGCCTGTTGTTTAATAAGATTAAATACCCTAGATCTGTTCTGTAACTCGAAGGCTTCGACTCAGGCAAACATCCCATATTTTCACACCACCTGACTATTTTAAGAGAAAAGAAAGTGGATAAACCTAAGCAAACACCTAATTCTGTTATTGAAGACAAAATATTCCTCTTTAATTTGAGTGCAATTTTCTTCTGATGATATAATGTGTAGAAAAGCCAATGCTTAACACAGCTAACCTTCATTTTTTTAAAGTTTGTGGCCTCAAATCTTTTAATTCAGCTTCTGTAACGATCTCACATTGTGTATATGTGTGTTTTAGAAATATTTGTACAGTCTCAGGGAAAAAAAAAGTGCCTTATTAATGGATTTCAACTGCATTTGAGTGTTATTGATGAGAGGGGCTAACGCTCACATGCTAACAAACAAAGCTAATAGTACTGTAAGTTACCTCAGAATCGACATGAAGTGCAAAACACTTGGTGGAAACGGGGAAATATTTCAAGATTTTGTCTTCCAGTAGTTTTAATGGTCTGAAGTCTTTTACAGGACATGAGGTAACTTAAAATAAAAAAAGGGAAGAGGTTTTTATTTTAGAAAAAAATACTGTAATCGGGCCTTTATTCAAGAAACACAGGCAAAGCAAATGTGTTCAGTTTTATTTTTCTACATATTTATGTAGAACTTTTATAATGCTACATATTGTTCCAAAGAATAGTGCCTTGTACAAATGGTTCATAATATGTTTTTATGAATGATTTACTGAAATTAGTTTTGCTTGTGTTTCATGAATAAGGCCCGCTCACGCCAAGGACGATTCATATAACGATAACTATGAAGATATAGTTATAAAAATCAAAATAAAAGAATAGCAGAGTCCACAACTATTACGATAATGACAGAAATAATATCATTGGAATCACTCACCGAACGATTTTTTTACAGCCTGATGAACGATAAAAACGACAACCAATCAGAATCCATCCTGCTTTTAACGCGGGAAGCATTTAAAGCGGCAGTGCGCTTAGAATAAACAGACATTATGCTAATATAGTTATGATTAAAGTTATCGTTATAGTCATCGTTCTTTGCCTGAACGTGCCTTAAGTTTAAACACAGCCAAGTATCAATCAGCGGTGATATGAATATCTATCTATATAAGCCATATGCTGTGTATATGATGACTTTATTTTTAAGACGGCTTGCATTCTCAGCACAAACCGCATCCAGTTTTGTTGCATAAGTGCTTATTTATTTGAAGGCTTTAATGGCAGATGATATTATGTTGTTTTCAGGTGTATTATATTATATTATATTATAAGCGTGACAATCTCATATTGTTAGGAGCTTTCTACATGCGTCCTTGTATTTCATTGGTTGCTGCTTCATGTTCATTGTAATTGTGTGTTTATTATGCACAGGTTGTTTTTGTTGTTTGTTTTAATCACGCTTCTATGACCTGTAGATGAGCCAAATAAACTGTGTGTGTGTGTGTGTGTGTGTGTGTGTGTGTGTTAAAATGACTCTGATAAACAAAGATTCTTGTAATCAAAAATATTATCTTGATATTAATGTAAATTTCCCATGCAAGAGGTGTACATGAATGAAATTAAATATGATTTATGGTTAACGAACAATTGGTTCAATTTTTTTTTTTTTTTTTTTTTTTTTACAATTTGCCCTTTTTTGTTTGAACTGCAATCAGAACTAATTTAGTAAATATATAGAGTATTATTGATTATTCTTGATATGAATTGCTTTAGAAAGTTAAACAGTGGTGCACTGTAAAAAGTATGATTAATAAGTTACTACAACCTATGTTTTTACATTGTTTTAACTCATCAAAATAAGATTTTTAGTTATACAAGATTCTACTCATTTTTTAAGTTAGTTTAATGTAATTTAAGTTAAAAAATTACAAACATCCAAGTTGATTGTACATATTTTTTTGTTTTGTTTACAGTAGCTGTTGAATTAATTGTAGCAAAATAAATGTAGCAAAATAAAAGTCATAAGATGTACGTTTATTATGTTCCTTTTAGACGGAAATGTTTTATGTGCTTATTTTTATTGGTCTTAATTTAAGCTATTATTGATTAAGAATGTTATTATTATTCTATATATAGTTATATAAATAGAAAAGGCATGCAGTGTATTTCACAGGACCATCCAAGCAAGCAGTAACAAATACGCAGTTTGTATTAAATGCATTTATTAATTCATTTATTTACTAATAGTCGGCTTTATTATTACTGGATTTAAATACAAAATACTAGGCTATACATTTTATAGAATTATATAGGTCAAATATTTTCATGTCCAAGGCCTGGTACACACCTGACTTTAAAAAAAAAAAAAAAAATCATTTTTTTTATTAAATATTTTTGGAACAAATCAGTTACAATACAATTACAATCCAAATAAAATCTTGAACAAAGTACAATAACAATGGATAACATGGAAGACAAATATATATATATATATATATATATATATATATATATATATATATATATATATATATATATATATATTGGCTATATATAGGCTATATATACTATATATATATATATACAATGATACGAAATTAAATTTAAAGATGCAATAAATCAAACTACACTACATTCAAAAGTTTGTCATACAATTTCACATTTTTGACACTTTTTATTGTTATTTGTTTTGGTGACATAATTAAGTAATCAAATTTTTTTAAATAATTTAGGTATATAATTGGCCAATAAAATAATTACATTTAGGCTACTAGCCTATATATATTTATATACATATATTTAGTCATTATATATTTCCTATATTTTCTCACTACAATGAGAGAAATAACAGATTATATCACACAATGTTAAGGCAATATCCAATTCGGTTTTGGCAGCAAGGAATCTTGACAGATCAGACCAAAATTATTTGACAGAAAAACAGATGATCAACTAACTCACGCACCTGCCTTTGTAAATGTGTGACGTCGTTGCGTCATTTCCACGTCGTGCGTGCGCGCGGCCGAACATGGCGACGTCCCTCGGCTCAAACACCTACAACAGACAGAACTGGGAAGATTCGGTATGTTTTAATTTAATGAATTTATCGAAAATGTGACGCACTGCAGACTACTTCAAAAATGTGTCTGTTTCTTCGTTTACTAAAAGAAAGAAACATTTTCATGACAGTTTTAGAATAGCGAGTACTACGCGCGTGCGTGGTGGTCAAATACGCATTAGAATATAAAATAAATAGTTAATAAAGTTTACGTAGATATTTTTTTAAATTTTTTTTTTTAATAAATGTCCAATATTTGTTTCAACAAATGTCTTTACATAAATGTCAAATATTAGTTATGGATTTTTGACTATCAGGATAAAAGTTTTGTGTACTTGTTTTTATTGTGCAGTCCACAAACTAATCATTTTAGAAGAGACAAATGAAAAACTGCAAAAGCAAACAAGCATAAACGTTGACAAAGGGATTGTTAAGGGTAAAACCTATAAAATATCATGAATAATTTCACTCTATCTGATGCTACAAACTGCTTATCTGATTATTAATTATTAAAACTAACTTTTATTTAATATCTTTGTGTATTTTGTCATTAGGTTGTATAATATTGTCTTCAAGAAAGCATTTTTCTCATATACCAAAAATGAGCAAACAATCATTAATCCGAAGAATCACTTGTCACATGTTATGGCATCAGAATTAATGCTGCAATCATAACTGAGAATTGGGATTTGTCTGAAATGAATGTCGTGCACACAGACTGTGATGAGAAGAGTATATGAGTTGAATTGTCTGTCTGATCGTGATTGATGAAGTATCATCTGTGCTGCTGTGATTGCGGAAACTATCTTTAGCTCGTCTAATGAGGTGAAAGACATGCTAGAACTTGTTGAGGGAGCAGTTTATACAGAATGTGTGAAGATAGCATAGAGATTGACCCTCGTATGATCACAGATGCAATATTGCTGGAAATAGGTCGACGTGGCGATTAAACATGTCTGAAATTATGAAAAATGTAGTGATGTTGCCTTACTCTGAAGCAAAACAGGTTTTGTGTGCATGTTGAATACACATGCGTTGCACATTTTAATCATTATTTTAAAAATTTAAAAAAGTTTTCTACACACTTGTGATTATTATAATTTTTTTTAAATCATGAATGTCATCATGAGGTTTTACCCAAAAGAAGCATTAACTAACCTTGTCATTAACCCTCCGGTACTGTTCGGTCTTTTTTTTTGTAAGATTGTAAAAATTGTAAGTTTTTATAGAATTTTATAGAATTTTTATAGAATTTTTTACTTCATCTGAATGGTACGAAATTTGGTTAAGGTTTTGGCACTTGCTATGTGATCACGGACATTATGCGAAAAGGTTAAATGGTCCTGAAAAAAATTGTCACACTTGTGTTGTTCGCAGTTAAAAATTTCATTTCATCTAGTGGAAGCGTTTGGTATTGCGGCCAAACAATATATCTTACTGAAAGTTCATTTTTTGAGATATAAACCCTTACATTTTGGAGCACAAATTGTTTAGATTTGATTTTCTTGCAGTTTTAGAGAAAAAAACGTGAAACGTTTTGAAAATATACATTTCATATCAAAATCGAAAATATTATTTTTGTGCATTTTTTATAACAATAAACGTAAAATTCTGTCACTTTTTTTTAAGTTCACTTTTTTAAACTTGTTTCACTTCAGCAATAATCTGCCAGGTGTCGTCTTTGAAAAGAGATCAGACTGAAGTCTGCGCTCTAAAGCATTTAAGATTTACAACAGTTTAAGTTGGAAATTGAATGCTCAAAAAGGGAATAAATGGATTATAAATACAACATAAATACATTTTAGTACTATAAAATCCCTTAAAAATACAAAATATTAAATAAAAAACATTATCGTACTAAAATATAGTACATTCATTGAAGTAAAAAAGACACTTTTTTTCTCACAGTGTCTGAAACGCTTCGTTTAAGGATTCAGTCTCTCTAAGCCCCGCCTCTCTGAGAGCTGCTCTGCTCTGATTGGTCGGATGGCCCAGTCTGCTGTGATTGGTCAGAAACCAAACGATCATTATCATATTTGAATCTCAGCAAGTTCGATTCAACCATCAAAATATGAGGAAAATATTTTAAATATGCGGGAAGATCAAAACACTAAACTTATTAAAAAAATAAACAATTGCATAGAAAAACAAACACTTACGAGAAAAGCATACAATGACGACATATTCAGTTTTTAATATTTTGTAGGTTCTGTCTTGTTTTTGCATGTATTCGTAATGTCTTTGTATGGCAGCTTGGACAAAAATTATATCATGTTTCATTGCATTATCACAAACACAACTATGTAATATGCTGACAAAATCTTTGACAATTTTTTAATAATATTTGAATAAAGTTGCCAATTAACCTTTTGGCCACTACTGTACATCAACAATATAAATGATCCTCTGGATTAGATCTAGCTATATTGTATTTATTATTTTGTCTAACATTTATACATATATATATATATTTCAGTGCCACAGTGTCTCAGGCACACAGCGAATATTAATTATATTTTTTTAAGCATTTTTTTATTTTAATATGATATTTGTCAAGTGTCTGTACATTTTGTTGTCCTGATTGTCCAAGTGTTCTCCCTCCAGGACTTCCCCATTCTCTGTCAAACATGTCTCGGGGAAAATCCATACATTCGCATGGTAAGTGATCCAGATTTTTTTAAAGGGGTCATCAGATGCAAAATTCACTTTTATATAGTGTTTGCATATAAATGTGTCTTTGCAGTGTGTGGACACAACCACCAGACAATGAAGAAAATCCATTGAATCCATTTTTTTATCCTCAATATCCAGTGTTTTTTATCCTCAAACACTCTCAATAATCAAGCCCTTTGGATTTTCTGAGCAATATGATGTCATAATGCTCATGCTCCGCCCACGACCACTGACAGACCGACCTGTATTAGCATATTTCCTGTATTAGCATATTTCCCGTATTAGCATATTTCCGCCCTCAGCCATTTGTATACAATGGATATGAGCAGTAGCTCATTATCATTTAAAGAGACATGCACCTCATTATCAATTTAAAGGAGAAGTTCACTTTTAAAATGAAAATTCTGTCATCATATACTCACCCTCATGTTGTTTCAAACCTGTATGAATTTCTTTCTTCTGCTGAACAGAAAGGAAGATATTTAGAAGAATGTCAGTAACCAGACAGTTTTTGGGTCCCAATGACTTCCATAGTATATTTTTTTCCTACTATGGAAGTCATTGGGACCCAAAAACTGTCTGGTTACTGACATTCTTCTAAATATCTTCCTTTCTGTTCAGCAGAAGAAAGAAATTCATACAGGTTTGAAACAACATGAGGGTGAGTATATGATGACAGAATTTTCATTTTAAAAGTGAACTTCTCCTTTAAAGAGACATGCACCTCATTATCAATTTAAAGAGACATGGACCTCATTATCATTTAAAGAGACATGCACCTCATTATCATTTAAAGAGACATGCACCTTATTATCATTTAAAGAGACATGCTCCTCATTATCATTTAAAGAAACATGTGCCTCATTATCATTTAAAGAGACATGCACCTCATTATCATTTAAAGAGACATGCACCTCATTATCATTTAAAGAGACATGCTCCTCATTATCATTTAAAGAAACATGCACCTCATTATCATTTAAAGAGACATGCTCCTCATTATCATTTAAAGAAACATGCACCTCATTATCATTTAAAGAGACATGCACCTCATTATCATTTAAAGAGACATGCACCTCATTATCATTTAAAGAGACATGCTCCTCATTATCATTTAAAGAGACATGCACCTCATTATCATTTAAAGAGACATGCACCTCATTATCATCTAAAGAGACATGCACCTCATTATCATTTAAAGAGACATGCACCTCATTATCATTTAATGAGACATGCTCCTCATTATCATTTAACCTGTTAACCGTTGCCAGTGCGCCCGTGCACTGAAGCGTTTTTTTTTATTTAGTTCAAAGTTACTATCAGATTTAATGTTATACCTTGACAAACTATACATCATTAAAAAGATATAAGACTCAAGTTTCAGTATTTGACCACTATTGTATTCTGAGAAACTTATAGCGACAGTTATTTCTTAAAGAGACATGCACCTCATTATTATTTAAAGAGACATGCACCTCATTATCATTTAAAGAGACATGCACCTCATTATTATTTAAAGAGACATGCACCTCATTATCATTTAAAGACACATGCACCTCATTATTATTTAAAGAGACATGCACCTCATTGTCATTTAAAGAGACATGCACCTCATTATCATTTAAAGAGACATGCACCTCATTATCATTTAAAGAGACATGCACCTCATTATCATTTAAAGAGACATGCACCTCATTATCATTTAAAGAGACATGCACCTCGTTATCATTTAAAGAGACATGCACCTCGTTATCATTTAAAGAGACATGCACCTCGTTATTATTTAAGAGACGAAACGGGTCGCTGTAAACAGAGCTGTTTTTTAGGAGGTAAAAAGGGTGTTGTTATACACAACCATTGTTGAATTTTAACCAAAGTATGTTACAAAATTTACATGAACACCCTAAAGAATATACCAACTTGTGGAAAATGGGCATCCGATGACCCCTTTAAGTAACCTGCAAAAAGCTCTGTATCACTATTCGGTGCACTGAAACATAATTTAAATTTGAAGCTTTCATTTAATATTCATGGATTACACTATTTTTGTTTTTGCAGACTAAGGAAAAGTATGGCAAAGAATGCAAGGTGAGCTCAGCATGTAGCGTTGGGTTAAAGGGATAAAGCACAGCAAAGCAGCTAAAGTGTGTATTTTCAGATATGTGCTCGTCCCTTCACCGTCTTCCGCTGGTGTCCCGGCGTACGCATGCGCTTCAAGAAGACGGAGGTGTGTCAGACCTGCAGTAAGATGAAGAACGTGTGCCAGACCTGTCTGCTGGACCTGGAGTACGGTGAGACAACCACAACCAGAATTATTTTTTGTAATTAATTACATTTTTAGTAATTTCATTATGTGCTTTTGTAATTTTTGGGGGGGTTTATATTATCTTTTATGTTTAATCTTTTTATTTATTTCCTTAATAAAGGAGACAAAGTGCTCCTGTCTGCCTTGCTGCTGGTTTGCGTCTGTAAGCTCCGTGAGTCAGTCAGACCTGTTTTAACAAATGTTAAATAATTATGATTAGGCAATAAATTATAAACACAAGATGTGTGCTGTAACAGTTGGTCATTGAGAGTTGCCGGAGTTTCCCAAAATGGGGTTTGTGAAGGAAACTGCAAGGGTTTTGGGAAGTTATGAAAAGCTAATAATATAATAATCAAATTGAATTAATAATATTACAATAAATAAATAATTTTAAAATAAAAGCAGTCAAAATATATATATATTTTTTAATATTTTGAATTAGGTTTTATTTTTATATATATATATATATATTTTAATATTTTAATATATATGTTTTATATTTTTTGTAATTAATTAAATATTTAGGAATTTCGTTATGTGCTTTTGTCATTTTATTTGTTTTTTTAATATTACCTTTTATGTTTAATTATTTTATTTTTTCCAGTTAATAATTTTATTGCTTCAACTTAAACAAACTAAATTAAAATGACCATTTCAATAAACTGAAATAAGTTCATCAACTGACATTTAATTTCAGCCTTACTTCAATTAACAGAAATGTTTTTAATAGTTTTAGTTAACGATAATACCCCCCCCCCCCACACACACACACACTCTCACACTCAAACACAGACACAGACACACTCAGTATGTATATATACATATATATATATATATATATATATATATATATATATATATATATATATATATATATATATATATATATGAAGAGTTCAGATGCAAAAGCCTCTAAGTGCCATTTGAAATTTTCTTCTAGAATGATCATTTTTATCAAGCTCGTATATTTAAGTTCAATAATGTCACTTAAATGGCAATGCAAATGACTTATTAATTGTCATTTAAGTGAAATTATTTAACTTAAATATACAAGTTTGATAAAAATTACCATTCTAGAAGAAAAATTCAGATGCCACTTAGAGGCTTTTGCATCTGAACTCTTCATATATATATACTGTGTAATTAATTATATAAGTTAATTAATTAATATTAACTTAAATTATCACTGGTACTTCGAGTAAAAATATTTGACGTCTAAGAGGTTCAGCTGACAAAAGCTTTTGGCAATAATGGCCTTAAATAATGTTTTTGTCTCCTGTTATATGTGTACAGGTCTTCCAATCCAGGTCAGAGACACGAGCCTGTCCATCAGAGACGACATGCCGAGATCTGACGTCAACAGGGAATATTACACTCAGAACATGGAGAGAGAGGTGACGTCTCGTGACAAAACACATCTCAGAAACACAACGCCAGGGAGCAAAGCGTAGCATGAACTCTTGTGTTTCAGATCCAGAACTCTGACGGCACCAGACCGCTGGGGATTCTGGGTAAATCACAGAGCCCCAGTGACATGCTGCTCAAGCTGGCGAGAACCACTCCGTATTACAAACGCAACAGACCCCACATCTGCTCCTTCTGGGTGAAGGGAGAGTGCAGGAGAGGAGAGGAGTGTCCGTACAGGTCAGTTCAAAATCAGTATGCTAACACTTCGGCCGTATTCGGACGGGACTAGTGTAACATGGAGAGGAGGGGTAAAGTAATAATGACCAGAGCTTCTCAGTGATTTTAGTCCCGTCTGAATGTGCATCTCAGTGATCATCACGGACAATGTCAGTAAAGATTACAGCGACTTTTACCTTCAGTAAAAAGGTCTGGAAAAATGACCTCAGGTGATACTAGTCCCGTGCGAATAGACCCGCTGTAAATATGAACGTTAATATTTAGTCATTTCGTGTTTAAAAATAGTTTTCCGCAGTTTTTCCAAGTATGGAAACGCTTGAAAAAGCATCAGTTGCATTCTAGACGCTGGACGAGTCTGTGGCAAAACTCTGTGTTTTACACACACACCATTCAGATCAGAGAGAAGATCGACAGCACTTGTTAGAGGCACGAAACATCTTTTAGCGTTAGGTAAGTGTCTATTACCAACACAATCCAATCTGAAGTGAATTAATACATCGTTAAACCGGACATAACTGGTTTATATATATAAATATAGGTTATGTGTGTTTGCGCACGTGATATCAGGAAGCAGCGTAACACACACATGACGACAGGAGTGACGGCGATGTGCAAATCAAGTTACTCTCCCACTTCTGCTAGTTTACTGAGATCTCTTATCCCGTGCGAATTGGCCATTAATATTACAGACGTCCTGTGGTAAAATTACATTACTCCATTTACCCTAGTAAAGTTAATCCCGTCCGAATAGCGCTTAGTTTAGTTTAGTTTATTTAAGGTGTTTTTATCAGTGTTATTTATTATCATTTAGATACTAAAGTTATATTTTGTTGATATTTTTTATGTTTTTATTTTTATATATTATTTCATTTTAATTTTAGTACTTTTTTTAGTAATTTACTTTTTTAGTAATTTAAAATTAAATTTTTGAAAATATATATTTCATATAAAAATTGAAAATAGTATTTTTGGGCATTTTTCATAACAATAAATGTAAAATTCTGTAACTTTTTTCCACTTTTTTCACTACATCAGTAATTTGAAAAAAAATATGTCTATATAGTTTTTAATTTTTATTTCAGTTTTAGTTATTTTAGTGCGTCATGTTAAACTAAATGAAAATGAGAAATGTTGCTTAGGCAACTGAAATAAAATAAATACGTTTTTTTAATATTTTATTGTATTTCAGTTCAAGTTTAATTTCAAGTGATGAGAATTGTTTTTTTACTTTTTTGATATTTTGGTATAATGCAGGGATTGATTCAACTTTGATTAGACTTGTGTCTTTTTAATTAGAACGATTAGATTAAATTAATTTCTATGGTTAAATCAAAATCCTGATTTGGCTAAAATGAAATCAAGCAGAAATTCATGGAGGGAAACAGCTGCAATGCTGACGACTGTCCACACGGTGGCAGTGGCAGTGTTGTGACCATGTTTAATTAAAGAGCCCATGTTATGGCCTTTCACAAGTCTTGATGTTGTTTCAGGCTCTACTAGAACAGGTTTTCCTGCTTGAATGTTGATTATTTTCCTCATATTCTCCATTGTTGCGGCTCCTCTCTTCCCAGTCTGTCAGTAACGCTCTGTTTACTTCCTGTCTCTATGAAGCCCCTCCTTCTGAAAAGCACACTGTGCTCTGATTGGTCGGCTGGATCAGTGTGTTGTGATTGGTCGAGCGCTTCGAGTGTGTTTGGGAAATGTCCCGCCCCTTACCATAACCGCCAGTTTAACACACTACTAACTAACTCAACCAGGCCCCGCCCCTTTATTCTGCGCATGAATTATTATAATGAGGAATATTGTGACGTGTTCGTTCCCGGAAGAAACTCAAGACTACAATGGAGGCGTTTCAGGAGTTCAGAAACACTGACACTGATATAGAGAAGAACTGTGTGACTTTGCAGAGCTTTATCATGATCAAACTGCAACATTACACACTGAAGAGAGTAGAATAGCTCCTCTTTCAATCACTAAAATCATCTCTTTCTCATCAGACATGAGAAGCCCACAGACCCTGAGGATCCTCTGGCCGATCAGAACATTAAAGATCGTTATTACGGCATCAACGACCCGGTGGCGGATAAACTCCTGAAGAGAGCGTCCACCATGCCTCGACCAGAGCTTCCCGAGGACAAGTCCATCACGACGCTTTACATCGGAGGACTGGGAGAAAACCTCACAGACTCTGAGCTCAGGTGGGAGGAGCTTCAGCCGGAGGATGATTGACACCTGAAAGTGTGTTTTCAGTATGTTGGAGTGAAGTTATTCAAAAAACATTTTGTGTAACACTAATGTGCAATGGCATATTGTCATAGTTTTTGTGCGCTCTGCATTGTGGGATAGTTGTGCATGCCTTGTGCTCTCTTGTGTTGAATCATGCACATGTTGTATGTAATTCCATGCATGCAAACTATAATGTAATACAAAACACATAATTGTGAACGTAAAATGCATTTATGCATTTAGCAGATCAGAAGCAACTTATATTGCATTCAAGTCACATATCTTATCAGTCCATGCATTCCCTGGGAATCGAACCCATAACCTTGACGTTGCTAGTGCATCATTTTTTTTGCATGCATGAAATTACAAAATGCACAGGATACAACCTGAGCAAACCGCATGGAAAACAGTATCCCACAATGCAATGCGCACAACTTGACTTTCCATTTCCATTGAGACAAACGCATGCATTAAAAATAACAATTCATTGCTTGATTCTTCTTAATTCATTTAATGGAAAATAAAAAAAAGTTACATTTCTACACAAATTGGATTAAAAAATGCACACACAAAAAAACATTGGCGAGATATTGGATTGCAGGGATGTGATTTTTTTGAGAATTGTGGTTATTTTTATTCACATACCTCTTGATTTTCATGTTTTTGACCATCAATACACTGCAACGCTGTCAACGTGAACTCACACCCCAGAACTCTGAACACACTTCTTTAATACCGTGAGAAAGAGTGAAATAGATGAGATTAAAGAGTTTACATGCATGTTTTATTACGTGTTTAATCTCAATATTGTGTTAATCTCATAATGAGGGTCATGTAAACATAGTCAATGTTTGCACACTATTTCACATACTATTGTTTTTAAGTAGTTGGCAGTGTGCAATAATCAGTGCACTAGTTTTCTATCCCAACCTTTTCTGTTTCTGATTTGTATTTGACTTTAAACACTGTGTTTTTTCTTGGTCTCGTCTCTCAGGAATCATTTCTACCAGTTCGGTGAGATCCGCTCGATCACGCTGGTTGAGAGACAGCAGTGTGCGTTCGTTCAGTTCGCCACTCGTCAGGGTGCAGAGCTCGCGGTGGAGAAGTCCTTCAACAAGCTCATCATTAACGGGCTCCGGCTGGTGGTGAAGTGGGGTCGCGCTCAGGCTGCCAGAGGGCCAGAGGCCACCGACGGGGTCAGCGAGATGGGCACCAGACTACAGCCAGTCCCCGGTCTCCCCACGAGTATGTTGTGTGTGTGTGTTACTGCCATATAGGTTGTAATGTTAATGAAACAAAGGGCTTAATTTCCTTATTCAATAAGGAATAAAATAATAATAATAATTTATTTCCAATTATAACTTCCTGTGCATTTGTGCACTTATTTTAATAAAACCATGAAAAATATCTGGGTCATAATTTGCAATAATTTTTTTATTTTTTTTTTATTCTATATTTTATTTTATTTTAGAATGCATTATGATCCAGCCATATTTTTATTCATATGAATCATACATGTATATATAATTATAGCTTCTTGTGCATAGGTGTATTTTATTTTACTTTAATGAAAACAAATTTCTGGGTCATATTGCACCCCAAAAATTAAAAAAAATAATTGAAATAAATATTTTTGTTTTATTTTTTTGGAATGCAATATGACCCAAACTTTTTTTTTTTCACATATATAAAGAAAATAAAAATAAATGAAATAAATATTTGTATTACATTTTTGGGAATGCAATATGACCCAAAAATGTTTTTATAAATAAAAAAATAAATAAAAAAATGAAATATGACCCAAACTTTTTTTTGTTTTTCCACATATATAAAGAAAATAAAAATAAATGAAAGAAATATTTGTATTAAATTTTTGGGAATGCAGTATGACCCAAAAATGTTTTTATAAATAAAAAAATAAATAAAAAAATGAAATATGACCCAAACTTTTTTTTTTTCCACATATATAAAGAAAATACAAATAAATGAAATAAATATTTGTATTTTATTTTTGGGAATGCAATATGGCCCAAACATGTTTTTCATATATAAAGAAAATAAAAATAAATGCAATATGACCCAAACATGTTCTTTTCATATATAAATAAAAATAAATGCAATAAATATTGTTATTTTGTTTTTGGGAATGCAATGACTCAAACCTTTTTTTAAATGAATCACCCACTTATGATAATGAACAATATTCCCTATTTATTGTGATTTATTGTATATATTATTATAACACTGGTGTCTTTTGTCATATTGCTGTTACTCTGCACCGTGACTAACACCACCCCTTAACCATGGTAAAATGACTGTAAAGCACGGTCTCTCACAGCTCATCTGTGTGATTATATCATGTGTATATCGCAGCTCTACCGCCACCGCCTGCTCTGGAGGAGGAAGCGTCTGCCAACTATTTTAACCTGGACCCGAGCGTCTCTCCTGCGCTCATGAACATCAGTCTGCCACCAAACCCACCAGCGCCCGGTACACACTTCATCTGCACTCACACACTGCATGCTTCCACATATCGTCAAAAAAACATCTTTATGATCCTAAAGTAGGCTTCATTTTCTTTTTGCAAAATGTGCTTTTTATATAATACAACCAGTGCTGTTACTGTTAACGGAAATTAAAATGATTGAATACCGTTTACGTATAATATGCATTTGCATTTTGACATTTTCATGAAAATTGAACCCATTTCCCCCAAATTGTAATTACTGTTGTGCAAAAAAATCGTATTTTCCACATTAGAGTGATCAGTTGTTGCAGTGCAGTAGGTAACTGAGAATTTGGGTGTATAATTAATGCTTAATTAGTGCTTTTCATGCAAAAAACATCTTTATGGTCCTAAAGTAGGCTTCATTTTCTTTTTGCAAATACATACAGTAATACAACCAGTGCTGTTATTGTTAACAGAAATTAAAATGATTGAATACCGTTTACGTATAATATGCATTTGATATTTTCATGAAAATTTAACCCATTTCCCCCAAATTGTAGTTAATGTGGAAAATAAGATTTTTTTGCATAACATTAGAGTAATCAGTTGTTGCATTACAGTAGGTAACTGAGAATTTGGGTGTATAATTAATGCTTAATTAGTGCCTTTCATGCAAAAAAAAAAAAAAATCTCTATGGTCCTAAAATAGGCTTAATTTTCTTTTTGCAAAATGTGCTTTTTATATAATACAACCAGTGCTGTTATTGTTAACGGAAATAAAAATGATTGAATACTGTTTACGAATAATATGCATTTGCATTTTGACATTTTCATGAAAATTTAACCCATTTCCCCCAAATTGTAATAATGTGGAAAATAAGATTTTTTTTGCATAACATTAGAGTAATCAGTTGTTGCAGTACAGTATTTGGGTGTATAATTAATGCTTAATTAGTGCTTTTCATGCAAAAAAAAAATTCTTTATGGTCCTTCATTTTCTTTTTGCAAAATGTGCTTTTTATATAATACAACCAGTGCTGTTATTGTTAACGGAAATTAAAATGATTGAATCTGCCCCAAAATGGCTCTTGCATGCTTTATAAGTGTCTGGTTGTGGTTTCAGGTTTTGTGCCTCCCGTGTTCCAACCTGTTGGTCCTCCTCCACCTCCTCCAGGCCGCATCCATTACCCTTCCCAGGATCCTCAGCGCATGGGTGCGCATGCCGCCGTTCGCCACAGTGACTGATATGAGGCCTGTTATTGAACTGTGACGGTGATGTCATCAGGGGGTGGAGTCTAACCTGTGACATCACTCTGAGTGATTGACTGGAACACAATGGGAAGTGCCAGTACTGGTATGGTAGTGTGAGACATCATCGTGCTGAATCTGTGAGCTGTGTTTAGAAGATACGACTCACAGTGAGTTTACATTGAAAACGAAGCACCGTTTACGAATATGCATTTGCATTTTGACATTTTCATGAAAATTTAACCCATTTCCCCCCAAATTGTAATTACTTTTGTGCAAAAAATCTTTTTTTTTCCACATTAGAGTTATCAGTTGTTGCATTACAGTAGGTAACTGAGAATTTGGGTGTATAATTAATGCTTAATTAGTGCTTTTCATGCAAAAAACATCTTTATGGTCCTAAAGTAGGCTTCATTTTCTTTTTGCAAAATGTGTTTTTTTATTTATTTGATGTTGATTGTGAGATTCACAAACCCACACACACATTTCAGTCTTGCATCTAGAGATTTAACAAGCATAAAAATTGTGTCAAGGATGCAACTATATTCAAAAACATTTTTAACATGAGATATTTGTGTAGCCACTGTCTTGCATCAAAGAAAAATATATATATTTTTTGTTTTTCTGATAATTATCAGTTTCTTATTTTGCAATGAATTGAACTGTCAGTTCAGAGCTTTTCTTTTGTTGTAACATGAAAAAAACAAAAACAACAACAAGGACTTTATTGAAAGAACCTACGGTTACCATTTTCTTTTGTGAACATTAAACTAGCTGACATTAAATGTACCGTCTGCTCTGTTTTTAAGAAACACAGCGGCTCAAAAAGTATTCAGACACTGTTGCATTAGATAAAAAAATATCAAAGCATGTCATTTATCTTCAGAAAGATGCACAAACACATTTTACAAGCAAAAACATTTGACAAAAAGAGTTTGGTGTTTGATATTTAGTCCTCTAATGCAATGTTGCATGTGCCTAAAGTGTCCAAATACATTTTAGGGCCCTTTTAAGTGTGAATGCACGCATGAAACCAGTATTTCAAAGTTCTGAATGATTGACTCATTTCTTATTGTATAGATGTGTTAATGGATTTGTCTTGTTCTAAGAGAGCAACCAAGCCTTCCCTCATCCAGCACTGAGCTAAAACATCTCCTCATGCTGACCATCTTTGTCATGATGTTTAATTTTGGTTTTCAAATGCTCTCCTCATGCATTTCACCTGCAGGGAACTTAATGGGACGGTCCGAAAGTGCAAAGCGCAGGTCTTTCCGGCGCGCCAGTCTTCTCCTCTGTGGATCAGCGTGGAGCTCACAGGTCATTGGACTCGGGCGAGTATCCGACGCCCCATCCCCGCGGGGCTCTGTTGAAGTTGCGTCGTTTGGACATGGTGGCCAAGGTCATGCCAGGAAGATTTTGAGTCTCCAGAGCTTCAAACCCAATAACAGGAATCACCCTCTGACTGCGCACAGGACCTCCAAATGGCACCGCGGCTCTAAAGTAAAAACCAAACGATGAAGAGTTGAGCTGAATCTGAAAGGCTACATCTGCATTAATCCAGATACATATGAAAACAGTGTTTTCGTTTCAAAACGCTCTCTGTCCCTCCACATGCATAACACATAATGAAAGCTCACTGAGGTGATACCAGAGAAACCAGAAGTAATAGAAGTTCTCTGCTATTCTTCTGGCACAGTTATTTTATTAGCAAAATATGCCAGGTCGCTCACAATTGCCATTCATCATATGGTCTTAATCACAGTTGTCGTCATGTTTTGCTGCAGGACAGCAATTGTTAGTACATTTTCTGTCTTTTTTGCAGGAATGTAATGTGAAGATCTATCTTTAGCAACACTGAAAGTGAATAGCACATATAAGATTCATTAGGGCTCTATATAGAACTCTAGGGTTCTTGACTCAATTTTAAAAAACACTTAAAGCATAAATGCAATCTAGGCTCCTTTTGTTAATCTACCCGAGGCAAACTTTCGTGTAAAAGCATAATAAGGATGGAAACGCCACTTTTAAGTTTGACCGTATTTTCGTTTTCGGTCAAATTGCCTTGTGAATGGGAGTGCTTGGGGCACGACTATGATATCAAAATCGCTATTTTTAAAACACTAAGAAGGCTCGACACAACATGAAACTGTGCTTTAAGTATCACCAGGGGCTCTACACATGAACTCCAGCAGTGAGAACAGTGTTTGTGTACACAGAGTTTACTAAAAAGAAAGGTTTTGAACGACTCACTGTGTTTCCGTCCGCCGGCATTTTGTCAGTCAAAAATAGTCGACCTCCGAATGCAATGTAACATGAGGAGAGTAAAGATGGAAAGCTCCTAAAGCTTAGTTCCATATAAATTCACGGATAATTTGTTGTTTTGTCGTTTGTGAAAATCAAGTCAGTTCATTCGCATTTGGAGATCGACTATTTTTGACTGACAAAATGCCGGCGGATGGAAATATTTTTGTCTAATATTTTTGTCTAATAGCCTAATATTTTTGCAAAAACAGTTTAATGCCCGGTAAAATCACACGGTCGGCCGTTGGCAGATGTGGAAAAAAGTTAGTTTTAGGCCCTGGTTCTATATAAGGTGAAATGTTTTGAGTGCATAATACTTTCAGGTTTAACAAGTCATTTCAATTTTTGTCTAGTGATAAAGTATGTTTACGAGCTGCTTATTCATACAATTTAATTAAAGTGATTAGTTGAAATAAATCCATAAAATGATCCCATGATGGCTAAAAGGTTCTGTATATGATGTGCCTGACAGAACCCTTTTCTTCTAAGCATACATCGATATAAACATATCTATGAGTACAATATATCTTCGTTTTAACCTCTGTTTTCACAATCAACACTACAATGTGGAAAAAAACTGTTCTTCTGCAGGATTTCTTCAGAAACCTGTTTTTGCAGGACAAAAATGCCATCTCAGTGTGGAAGGAAGGCCAAAACAGAGAGAAAAAGTGTTTTCAAATGTATCCAGATTAATTTAGACATCCATAAAATGACATATTTCATAAGTATTCAATGAGATTGAATGGTTTTATCCATCAGGTCTTGTCAATACAAGAGCTTATCTTGAATACAACTGCTTTAAGTTTCGAGAAACTGCATGTAATTTTGTCCAGTTTCATCTCTTAATGTACCCAGACCATGGCACCTCGAGATATTCCTGCCTCTGGACTGGACTCAACCTGGTGACGCAATGCTAGTTTGTGTCTGAGATTCTCCCGTGTGCCAGCGGTTCCTTAAATAGTTCCTCAGTCATTCGCTCCTCTGTGGATCTCGTTTCAAATGGGAAGACGCAGTGGAAACACTGAAGCTCTCTTAAGTGCACTTCATAATTTGATAGGGTGGATTAGTCTTGTTGGCTCTGTTTAAGTAATCATCCCGCATGAAGCTAATGTGCCAAAACCTCTCAGTGACCCTCAAGGCCGCTTCGCGTATCAGGTTTTGCCTCCGTTTTATGATCCTGTGGAGAATGGACTTAATCCCTCCCAAATAAAGAAGTTGTTATAGGGAATCCCAATCCTACTCGGATGTCCCGACCCTACATGGGCCGTGTCACGTTTTTGTGATTGAGGCAACTCTTTCTTTTTTGTTTCACCCATCCAACAGGTTTTCAATCAGATTTGCACTCTCACAACTCCTTCTTTCAGTGAGTTGAAGTAATGTGCAAATTAAAGTCGATTGGAAGGTCGGCACATTCTCTGACACGTTAAGCTCATGTGGGTGACAGAAGTATGAATGTGCCCTGCATTATTATGTTCTTTTTTCATTATTTTTACACTTACTTAGCACTTACAAATGACTTGCATATCTTTTTACTTACCTTTACACCATCATTATCTGCGATTATGTACAGTATCTTGTCAGATACTTATTGCATTTAAAGAGGAATATCTAAAGAACAAATAATGTTGAAACTAGAAATGTATATCTTGTGTTTTTCTATCAACTCAATTGCGTAAAACATTCCTGTCCGAGTCTCATAAATACTCCTTTTCTAAAGTTGTCATGCTTGTAACTCTAAAAGTATTCAAGATATCCTTCTAGATTCTCATTCTTAATAAACTTTACCTTTAAAATCTTCATTTCTATATAGTTCAGTCCCATCAGAATTTAATCTTTTTGTCCATATCAATATCCGCATCTGCACCAAAATGTTTGAGTCTCTGAATAAAACTCAGATGTTCTCCATAACATACTATACTTCACTTCATACTATACCATAAAAGCCTGCCAATTATTTCTTATGTCAGACTTTTTTCAAAAACATTAAAAAAATCGTACCAACCCCAAACTTTTGAACGATATTGTAAGTGACGTTTGAGACATAGTTTATGCAACAATCAACATTAGCCAAAGAAAATTCAAGGCAATTTGGCAGGCTACAAGTACAACCTATAAAGCGTTTTTTGAGTTCTTTGCAAGCGAACGCAAGATTTCTCGGGGGAATGCAAAAGCATTGAAATAAAAATGTTCTTCCCAGCTCATATTCTTTCCATCATCATGTCTGTTTAGAGGCTCTGTATTCAGGGCTTGACATAACACTATTACTAATACTAGCCACCTTGGCGGGTTGAGTTTAATATAGGCTATACATTTTTCAATTGTAGTCTTTTAAAAAGTCATCTGAAATAATACACTAAGTGCAATGTAGTGTTATCAAAAATATAGATTTTTCAATACATAGAGATACTGATATATCTGAAACGCTTCCAATACTAATTTTTCGCAGAATAGATAGACGATATCAGCTGCGCTTTCTCTCTCTGACATCAAGTAACACACAAACCCGCCTCTCCTCACTCACTCCTTTCATGGATCTCCGGATGAATATTGTTGCTGTTACAGGGCTTGAATTTCGGCGTCGTATTGCACATAATTTTACTCATTCCTGCAGATTTTGTGCACCCACAGCGCAGCATATAAAGCCGCCTCTCAGTACTAAATTGAGTCTTTTTCACTGTTTATTACGCTTAAACAGTCAAACACACACAAAACAAAGTCAGAATGCCGTTCATGTAACACAGTCAGTTATGTTTTAAGTGAACAGTTCAGAAAGAAAACGCATGTGTAACAGTATAATGGATCCATCAGGTCTTAAAGTGACAACAGCCTAATAAACCTGCTGCCAAATTATGAGATAATTAAAAACATATCTATATGGCAGATCGACATCAAAATTATGGCCAGTGTAAAGCTGCCTTTCCACTGCACACGACAAACGACAGCCGTCGGACCGGAAGTCATTCATTTCCAATGGAGGATCGTACGGGAGCTGCGGGGACTTCCGATCATAAATTTCGGATCCGATTTGAGCTTAGGATGCGTTGAAATATCTGAACTTCTGCGGCTAGACCGTATGCGAATCGTATGACCGTATCAAAACTAAATTACCAATATTTTAATATTTTAACGTAAACGCTATTCCTGCAAAATGGCGGTTATTAATAATTATGGCTGAAAAAAATATTTTAGCATTATTAAATCAATATTTATTTTGATTAGCTCTATAAAATCGACTATTTTTTATTTTAGATGTATTGAGGGTCGTTTGTTTTGTGTGGATATATTCATGCATGCATTACATTCATTAAAATCATTCATTTTACCATTGTGAATAGCCGAGGGTAACGGTTGCTTCACGACCAATTTCTCAAAGTTCAGTGCGACTGACACTAGGGGGCGAAATGCAACAATCGTATCCGAATTTCGTGTGCAGTGGAAAGGGGGCTTAAATGCTGAGTGGCTAGTAACTTTGGAAAACCAATAGCCACAGTGGCTGGTGAGCAAAAAAGTTAATGTCAAGCCCTGCCCCTAATTATAATTTAGCCTACCAAATCATTTTCTTATCTTATGCGGAGAAAATGGTTAGGACAAGTTTAGGACTACGGCTGTGTCTGAAATCGCATACTTCCCTACTATATAGTAGGCGAAAAAGAGTAGGCTATGTGACTAAATAAGTATGTCTGAATTCACAGAAGTGTGCATATGATGGATTTATGAATGGCAGTGAAGCGACACAACTGATCGCATGACAATGATAACTTGGAGAATGTAGTACGTCCAAATTACATTCTTAATATAGAGGACGTACGTTTTTAGCAGTCGTGAAGTAATTACTTATTCAAAACAAGTACCTATGCGATTTAGGCAGAGGTGGACAAAGTACACAACTTCCTTACTTGAGTGAAAGTACAGATACTACTGGTCAAATATTACTCTGTTACAAGTAAAAGTTGTAAAGACCAATTTTTACTTAAGTAAAAGTAAAGAAGTACTAGTTTTTAAAAGTACTTAAGTATCACAAGTAAATTTCAATGCATTGTTTTATTATTATTGCATTGTTGTATGTAATACTTACAGTACCTGATGCCTCTGAATCTATGCCTGCCCGAACACAGTTCCAGTGGTGGGATTGAATGTGAGATTGAATAAGTCACTCAATAATGTCCACAATGGTTTCCGACACCCAAATGGCTGTTCCCTTAAATATTGCCCTATTTAAAGTTTATGTGAGCCTTACTGTTTTCTATAAGCTAGTGTGTTCCAAAACAATGACAAAATTGACACCGCAGAGCATAGCCTCTGCATGGGTTGTACCATGTGAGGGAGTTCTCCCCTCTCCTCCTATAGAGTTGGTTGGGTCCATAGCCCGTCTTTTCCAAAACGTTTTCTCAGGTAGGCTACCGCGGCACCGCCGGCGCCTACCGATAAGCTGGGCTGGCCCTACCGTAAACGGTACGCGTCAGGGAGGATGGATGGGAGGAAGAGGCCAGGAGGTGTGCTAAGCTTGTTTCCGCCACAGAATAAAACATTTTAAAAGATAATTGTGACTTTTTATCTCACAATTGCGAGTTTAGATATAAAGTCAGAATTGCATGAAATAAAGTTGCAATTGCGTGTTATAAAGTCAGAATTGCGAGATATAAAGTCAGAATTGCGTGAAATAAAGTCTCAATTGTGTGTTATAAAGTCAGAATTGCGAGATATGGTCAGAATTGCATGATATAAAGTTGCAATTGCGTGTTATAAAGTCAGAATTGCGAGATATAAAGACAGAATTGCCTGAAATAAAGTTGCAATTGCGTGTTATAAAGTCAGCATTGCGAGATATGGTCAGAATTGCATGATATAAAGTCGCAATTGCTTGTTATAAAGTCAGAATTGCGACAAATAAAGTCAGAATTGTGTGAAATAAAGTCGCAATTGCTTCTCATAGTCAGAAATTGCAAGATATAAAGTCAGAACTGCGTGAAATAAAGTTGCAATTGCTTCTTTTAAAGTCAGAATTGTGAGATAGTCAGAATTGTGTGATATAAAGTCGCAATTGCGTGTTATAAAGTCAGAATTGCGAAATATAAAGTCAGAATTGTGTGAAACAAAGTCGCAATTGCTTCTTATAAAGTCTAAGTGAATTATTATTTAACCTTTACATTATTTGTTGAACCATTACAAACTACACAATAGTAAGAACTGTTGCTTCATTTATCCAATTTGGAAAAAAAGGGCTAATTTGGAATTCCACCATGGAAAAAGTGGGCCGGTCTTGGGCCTGAAACTCGCGGGCTGAAAAGTGGCCCCACTCCGGCCCTGAATGTGGTTGAAAATGAAAATCGGGTTGACGTCAGAAACCAACATCAGTCGAGTTCTGACGTCAACCCGACTTTCATTTCCAGCCAAAATGCAACCCGTGTGGGTCCCTGCAACCAAAATCATCCCCTGACTGACGTTACAACTTTCTACTCAAGGACCGTGACAGAAATGTAGTGGAGTAAAAAGTACGATATTTGTCTTTCAAATGTAGTGAAGTTAAAGTAATACTCAAGGAACGTACAGATACTCAAAAAGTGTACTTAAGTACAGTACTCAAGTAAATGTACTTTGTTACTGTCCACCTCTGGATTTAGGACACTTGTTTTGTACTGTCTCACCTGTTAAAGCACCTGTAGTTCGCTGGCGGGAGTTTCTGCGGTGGTTGAGCAAGTATCTGAGTGTTGAGCGAGGAGAGAAGCTCTTCGCTTTCTCCCAGGGCTTCTTGCCACGGTGAACAATAAGACTTCGGGATCACCGTGGCGTTGAATTTCTCCCGAGGGATCTCTCTTAGCGGTCCGGAGTAGCCTAAAAGGATAGGATTGTGCTTGGTGATTCACAGGGCCAATAATAGAGGGAGCTTTACTGTCCTGAAGCACATTCTAGCATGCTACAGTGTTTAGCTCATAGGGTTCGAGCAGGACTAGCACGCAAACGCATTAGCGGATATTATTCGGGTGGTCTCTGCAGGGGAAACTGCAGATAAGGAGACGGAAACAGGAGATGGATGTTTATTAAGGGATCCACAGACGGAGAAGAACATTAGACAGAGTTAATTATGAGCGGCAGAGACGAGCTAATGATATCAGCTCATCAGATACGCGAAGACTGATGTCAAAGACGTCAGAAATATATGTAAGCATATTCCTCTTGCGCAATGCAAAAATCATTTTCTTAACGACTTGATTTCCAGTTAAAAGTGAAGCAAGATCAATGTACTTGAGAAGCACCACTACATAATATATTAGTTGCAATTATGCTTTTTAAAAATGATTTCAATTTTTTTGTTTTTTTTATTATTTGAATGTTTGTTAATATGTACATATTGTTTATATATATATATATATATATATATATATATATATATATATATATATTAGGGCTGTCAAAAGATTAATCGCGATTAATCGCATCCAAAATAAAAGTTTGTGTTCACATAATATATGTGTGTGTACTGTGTATAATTATTTTCTATATATAAATACACACACATGCATGTATATATTTAAGAAATATTTGCATACATATACTGTATATATTTATATATAATTTATATTATATATAAATATATATTTTTTTATATATAAATTACACATTTTTCTTAAATATATACAAGCATGTGTGTGTATTTATATATACAAATTTAATTATACACAGTACACACACATATATTATTTAAACACAAACTTTTATTTTGGATGCGATTAATCGCGATTAATCTTTTGACAGCCCTAATATATATATATATATATATATATATATTTTTTTTTTTTAATAGATTCATAGATTGTGTGGTATTTTAGTATTTATATTATTCTAGTATTTATAATAATATAGTAGTTAAGATTTTGAATTAGCTTTTTTTCAGTTTTATTTTGTTTTAGAAATATTGTTATGTACTTTGGTCTTTTTTAAAGAAAAGAAAAATCTATATAGCTTAATTTCAAATTTTAAATTTAACTTTAATTCAACGTTTTACTTATAAACCTTTATTTAAATCACATACAATTATTTAGTTCTCAAGTGCATTTATCTTGTTTTGAGGATTTTTTTTATATTTTATTGTAGAGCCTAAAAAAATTATTAAAAAGTTTGTCTAAGTTTTTATGTGTACTGACTTTGAATCAGGTTTATTAACAACTTATTAATCATTGTAAGACAATTTAACATCTATATGAATGTATGATTCACATTATCTTGCTGCCAAGGTATTTGGGTGGTTGCTAAGGTGTTGCTAAGCAGCTGATAAGTGTTTAGTGGGGTTTTTGTTTCATTGCTGTGTGTTTGCTGAGATATCCTGAATGAATAGTTAAATGAATTGGATTCAGGTTTGCTCAAGTCACTAACCATGAGCTTGAACAACAGTCGTGTTTAGTGTGTGTTATGTGATATAATGTGATGTATCCAAACTCATTAAATGTGTTTGATATGTAACAGTCAGTAATATCGGTCAGAAAAGCAGTGGTATTGAGTACCTGGTGCGAGGACGTTTGGGCTTCCTTTCTTGGCCACCGTGTTCTTCAGGCTCGTGACGAGACTGTGTTTTCCAGCCACTGGATACAGCAGGTTTTCTTTCCCTCCCTGCATGTCTGTCATCACGTGGTTCTGGTTGTGGATTTGATTCTGATCCATGTCGTTCTGTTGGAAGAGTTTCAGGATGGAGAAGTTCGTTCAATGTCTTGTAAAGCATGAATGTGGGACCTTTAACCTTATGGACTGGGAAAACGTGTTCACTAAAGCATAACTCTCGCCAGAATTGAACCTAGGCTCTTTTTGTTAATCTACCCGAAGCAAACTTTCGTGTAAAAACATAATTAGAATGAAAACGGCACTTTTAAGTTTGACTGTATTTTCGTTTTCGGTCAAATTGCCTTTTGAATGGGAGTGTTTGGGGCACGACTATGATAGCATCAAAATCGCTATTTTTAAAACACTAATGCGGCTCGACACAACATGAAACTGTGCTTTAAGTATCACCAGAGGCTCTACACATGAACTCCAGCATTGAGAACAGTGTTTGTATACACAGAGTTTACTAAAAATAAAGGTTTTGTATGACTCACTTTATCAGTTTGTGTTTCCGGTGGCTGGAATTATGTCAGTCAAAAATAGTCGATCTGTATCACTGAATCATTTCATTATTATATGAGGATCCTTTTTCAAATACAAGGTCAATATTGATTTTCACAAACGACAAAACAACAAATTATCCCTGAATTTATATGGAACTAAGCTTTAGGAGCTTTCCATCTTTACTCTCCTCCCTGTTATGTTGCATTTGGAGATCGACTATTTTTGACTGTCAAAATTCCAGCCACCGGAAACACAAACTGATAAAGTGAGTTGTACAAAACCTTTCTTTTTAGTAAACTCTGTGTACACAAACACTGTTCTCAATGCTGGAGTTCATGTGTAGAGCCTCTGGTGAGACTTCCAGCACAGTTTTGTGTTAATTTGAGCCTTCTTAGTGTTTTAAAAATAGCGATTTTGATGCTAGCGTAGTCGTGCCCCAAACACTCCCATTCACAAGGCAATTTGGTCTAAAACGAAAATACGGTCAATCTTAAAAGTGGCATTTCCATTCTAATTATGCTTTTACACGAAAGTTTGACTCGGGTAGATTAACAAAAAGAGCCTAGGTTCAATTTTGTCGAGAATTACCCTTTAACGTAAGGCTATTTTATCGTGAAACGTCTCAACACGAATGATGCCGAGCAGGAGAATGTGAGATGGGTAAAGCCAGATTTATTAACTCATCAAATGAATTCCAGGCGACATTCTGGGGATTAAAAATAGCCATGAAATCTAAATGTACGTTTTTTGGCTTTTAATATGAATATGTTAGCCTTATGGTTATCTATAAGCTAGTGAGCTCCAAAACAAAAGTCACGTTTATAAGATATGAGCGTTCAAAACTTAGTCTCTCACTTCTGCCAATATGGATCAATGATTTTGAAGACATCACTCTGTACTTTAGTTTATCATCAGATTTTCTGTCCAATCAAATGCTCTCTAGAATCTGAAGCTCCGCCCCCTGCACTATAAATAGACGCTGAAGCTGTATCTGAAACTGGTCAATATTACCGTACATAGTCTTCATTAAATATGTTTCATTTTACTTAAGCTTTATTTGAATTACTGTAAACTATCTTTAACAGTTTTAGTTAAGAATAACAACACTGTTTTCAAGCAACAATTATTTTTTGATATTTTAATGAAAATGTTGCCTTGGCAAATGCATATATAAGCATATTTTATTTCAGGAAAAATGTACCTGTGTTATAATGCATTTTTTTAACGGATTTAGTCCAAGTTATTGATGATAACCCCGGTAAAAAACTGTGGTGCATAACTCATATCTTTATCATAAAGCATAAAGCTGGAGTGCTGTTATTTCATTAGGGCCCTGTGTGTTTACAGATGCGTTTTGGTCGATCTGATCACAAGTAGACGAGGCAGACACATTCCCGCTTGCGCTTTTTCAGATCTTTCGATCTAATGGACAAAATAAGCTCACACAGTTTACATGACCAGAGATGTTTCTGCTCTGACAGCCTCAAGATCAGCCGAACACGATGATTGTGTGTGTGTTAGAAATCAGGAATGATGAGAGAACATCGTGCTTGGTGCGTTTTTCATCTTCAAACCAAACTTGGGTTTTCATCCGACTAAGTTTTAAAATCCCGTCTGGCTAGAGCTCTTCCCATATTTAAGCATTAGGTCAGTAGACGGAGAGAAGACGGTCTTTTGTGTCTGTTTGAACACATTCGACCACATGAGCGTTTACACTATGACAGCAATCCGATCAAATGTGTTTTCACTCTCTCTGGATGCCGTCGAAAGTGGACAAGCGCAAAACTTTTTATGGTGCGTTCATGTCATCTCGTATAGATCGTATTTACGAGTTGAACGCACTTGAACGCCACCACAATGTCATAAATACCAGTGGGGAGCTCGAGATTTTCTAATGGTGCGTTCAAGTCCTCCTGGGAAGTTCGTACGTACGAGGTGGGAAGTCGTGCGGTCCCACTTTATATTAAGTGGCTTTAAGTACTATGTACTTACATGTACTTACATTGAAATTAATCATTTGATACAATGTACTTATTGTGTAACTACATGTTTTTACATTGTACTTACATTTTAAAAATTCCTGCATGTAATTACAGCTGTAATTAATTTATGTAATTACATTTGTAATTACACAGTTGACCCTTCCCTTACACCTTAAACCTACCCAATCCACCACACCTGTCCCTAACCTTACCCGTATCACACCTCAATAGCAGCAAAAGTGTTTTACAATACAACATGAACACAATAAGTACATTGTACTTATTTGTTTATGTAAGTACATAGTACTTAACGCCACTTAATATAAAGTGGGACCAGTCGTGCTTATAACAGCATGCGTTCAAGTCACTTTCGTCGGAGCAAAATGGCGGAGTACTTTCTCTTAATTAATTACACAAAAATACAGTAAGGTTCTTAAACTCTTGTTCTAGAAAATGAAGAACAAAGAAATGTACAACAGGTGTACTTTGTATTTTTATGTTTTTAATTAATTTATGAAGCCACTGCCAACACATTGTTACATGTTGCATTGTTATATTATAATACTATCATATTCTGTGTTGGCGATTAGCTAACTGAGCTGTTAATAGAAAAGCCTGACAATATCACAGCTAAATACCTTTACGTATTGTGTATTCCGCCATGTTAATCACTGACACGCCCCCAACTCGTAAAGATCGGAGCTTAGAGAAAATCCCGAGCTCCCCACTGGTATTTACGACATTGTGGTGGCGTTCAAGAGCGTTCAACTCGTAAATACGATCTATACGAGATGACTTGAACGCCCCGATCTTTACGAGTTGTGGGGCGTGTCACTGAGAAAAAGGGCGGAAAACCACAATACTTACAGGTATTTAGCAGTGATATTGTCAGGCTTTTCTATTTAAACAGCGCAGTAAGCTAATTACCTGCACAGAATATGATGGCATTATAATATAACAATGCAACATGTAACGATAAAGTTGGCTCTATGGCTTCATAAATTAATGAAAAACATTTAAAAAACAAAGTATGCACATTTCTTTGTTCTTCATTTTCTAGTACAAGAGTTTAAGAACCTAGTATTTTTGTGTAATTAATTAAGAGAAAGTCCTCCGCCATCTTACTCCGACGAAAGTGACTTGAACGCACCAGCCGTCGTAAACACGACTTCGTACGGACGAACTTCCCAGGAGGACGTGAACGCACTATAGACCCCGTTTACGCCTGTGTTTAGTGTCGTCCACTTGTGATCCGATCGACCAAAACGCCTCCTGATGCTGTAAACAGCGCCGTAGTGATCAGACTTATGCCTCTTCTGTATGTTGTGGTGTAATCCAAACTCCGGATATTTTCTCCTATAAATTGCATGAATTTCTTCCCTAAAGAAGTGTCTCTTACATATATGCCGGAGTGAGCGTCTCCTGAGTTCTCCAGCGTGAATCTCTCCACTCTCCTCTGACGCTCCTGGAACATGATGGATCCTCTGTTGCT
Organism: Squalius cephalus; assembly: GCA_022829025.1. Lineage (NCBI taxonomy): Eukaryota > Metazoa > Chordata > Actinopteri > Cypriniformes > Leuciscidae > Squalius > Squalius cephalus. The sequence goes on from CM040805.1 coordinate 34,390,414, forward strand.
GTTCAGGTTCAACTCCTCCATCATCACATCCTTGGGAACGCTGATCTTCTTCCCAAGGTTCAGACCTACACACACACACACACACACACACACACACACAGAGAGACACACACACACACACACACACACACACACACACACACACACACACGATCATAGTGAGTTTCTTCAACTTCTTCTAGTGTTTTATTTATAGACCACCGTTCAAAAGTCTGGGGTCAGCAAGAGTTTTGAAAGAAATTAAAGATTTCCATTTCAAATAAATGCTGTTCTTTTGAACCTTTTCATAAAATCATGACAAAAAAAGTTTCCACAGAGCAGCACAACTGTTTTCATCACTGATAATAATCAGAAATGTTTCTTGAGCAGCAAATCATCATATTACAGTGATTTCTGAAGGATCGTGTGACACTGAAGACTGGAGTAAATTCAGCTTTGCATCACAGAAATATATTGCGTTTTAAAATATATTCTAAAAGAAAACAGCTATTTTGAATTGCAATAATATTTCACAATTTTACTGCATATTTGATCAAATAGCAGCTTTGAGCAGAAGAGACTTCTTTCAGAAAACTCTTACTGAGCCGAAATTATGATGAAATTATGATATACATATATACATATACTGAGCTGAAATTATGATGAAATTATGATATACATATATACATATACTGAGCTGAAATTATGATGAAATTATGATATACATATATACATATACTGAGCTGAAATTATGATGAAATTATGATATACATATATACATATACTGAGCCGAAATTATGATGAAATTATGATATACATATATACATATACTGAGCTGAAATTATGATGAAATTATGATATACATATATACATATACTGAGCTGAAATTATGATGAAATTATGATATACATATACTGAGCTGAAATTATGATACACATATACTGAGCCGAAATTATGATGAAATTATAATATACATATATACATATACTGAGCCGAAATTATGATATACATATATACATATACTGAGCCGAAATTATGATATACATATATACATATACTGAGCTGAAATTATGGTGAAATTATGATATACATATATACATATACTGAGCCGAAATTATGATGAAATTATGATATACATATATACATATACTGAGCTGAAATTATGGTGAAATTATGATATACATATATACATATACTGAGCCGAAATTATGATGAAATTATGATATACATATATACATATACTGAGCCGAAATTATGATGAGATTATGATATACATATATACATATACTGAGCCGAAATTATGATATACATATATACATATACTCTTGTTTTCTAATAATGCAGTGATATGCAGATATATGCCGTCCGAATACATTTTTATTGCCGCTCTTTATATATTTTCTTTCCCCTGAGAGGTTCAAGAACATTGTTTAGTGTCTGATGGCAGTCTGACCTCTTGCATTGTAACCGTGTCTGGGTTCTTATGTCGCGGCTGCTGTCGTGTTTGCCGTGTTATGAATGTAACTAACAGTGATGATTATTATTAGACTGACTCGATGTGGAGCCCTTGGAGAAATGGACTCGCCCTAAAGTGGCATTTTCAATCAGGGCATTCATGTCCCACTGGCGTATTCTTACAAAATTCCCTCTCCAGAGTCGGATTCAGCTGAGCTGGAGATGCCGTGATGCAAACGAACACACTGTTTCCACTGAAGTGTTGGGAACGTTTTCAGGAATGTTGGATGTGGAGATTCTCCTCTGTTTAAATCACTCAAGTGACTGAGGAGAATCCCTTTGATCTGTTCCTGCTCCTGTCAATCATCTCTGAGTCTCTACATGACTGAAGTCCATCCAGATTGACCATTAGATATCTCTGATTATTTATTTTTTATTAAGGATATATCATTGGTGTTATATAAGTGTAGTCAAAGTGTAGGAATGTGTGTTTTTGTCTATAGGGCTTCATCTGAGTGTGTGTGTGTGTGTGTGTGTGTGTGTGTGTGTGTGTGTGTGTGTGTGTGTGTGTGTGTGTGTGTCTTACCTCCCTTTGCCTCTCTGCTCAGGATCATGGCCTGCTGCTGTCTCTGTTTGGTGAGACTATGATGTGCGTTCTGCATCTCGGTCTGCACACACATCAACATCACTGTGGATGATTTGCATCACACTTTTAATAATAATAATAATAATAATTATTATTATTATTATTTATATAATATATTTAATACAAATATTATTATTTATGTTAATATAAACAATAATATAACTATTATTTATTTATTATTATATAAATATTACATGTTAAATAAATATTAAATGTAATAATAACATTAATAATAATAATAATTGTTTTTGTTTATTTGATAGTGTTAAGTTTTCTCTAGTTGTGTCCTAAAGCTTTGTAATGAATTCCTCTGTGTTGTAATTGTAACTTTCATTATATTTAAATATATTTATTTTAATATTTAATTTCAATAATATATTTAAAAAATATTATTTTATAATAATAAAATAAAATGATCAAATTTAATTATAGTATTGCATAAAATTGTAACATCCAGTATATTTTATTTGACTTATCTTTATTTCAATAAAATATTTTTAAAGTAATTATATTCTAATAATAAAATAATTGTTCAAATAATACAATTATAGTATTGCATAAAATATGACTTATACATTGATACAATTTTATAGGGAAAAGCCTATATAACAGTTGATTTTTTATATAAAGTAAACTATGCCCCTCAAAATCAACTCCAGGGGTTAAATTATGGCCCCTAATGAAAGTTAATAAAAAAAAAAAATTTTCATTGCAGCAATTTTGTTACACTTTATTTTAAGGTGTCAGTGTTACAGTGTAATTATACATTTAATTACTGAGTACTATTAATTAACTACATGTACTTACTATAGGGTTAAGGTTAGGATTGGTGTTTGGTTAAGGGTTAATTGCATGTAATTATACATAATTTACTGTTATTACTACAGTAACTACATGTAACGTGTAACAACGACACTCTAAAATAGTGTTACCAAAATTATAATTTTTTTTAATTCTAACTCTACTAAATGCTACAGCTAGTTAATATGTTCTCATAGAAGCTACAGGAAGAATTTTGTCATGCTAAAAGTTCAGATTTTACAGATTTGAATGCACACAGCTGGCGTGCGGATTACACACACACACACACACACACACACACACACACACACACGCTCGTCTAAATCCCTTGTACTCTGGCTTACCTGAGTGTGTGCTGGAGAAGATGATGTTGTGTGTCTTGGCTGAGCTCTGTGAGTGTGTGAGTGTGTGTGTGTTAGAGGGTGAAGCTGCTTTCTATAGACTCACCGCCTGATGACGTCATCCCTGCTAATTTAGCCAAACGACAGGAGCTAAATGGGGCGAAGCATTTAGTCCCTGACGCGCACCTGCCAACCCCTCATAATAAAAACCTGATGCCGGTTTTGCTTGTGGAGCGGCCCAAGCCTGTCTGCATGTGTGTGACTGTGTGTATTTGTGTTCGTTGTCATAGGAGATTCTCGCTCGGTCCTAAATGTCCATTTGCAAGAACTGTGACTATAAAAAATAAAGCTGTATGCAGCTCTATATGTCATGCCATCATGGCTGGGAGCATCAGACCATCTGCAACAATGAGCAATTAAAGACATATTAAGATGATTTCAGGCAAAAGGGGTGAAAAAACACAAATACAATCACCAGTAATGTGATTTAATGGTTTATCACACACTTTTGACTAATAAGTGGCACTGTTACGAAATTGGTGTGGTGTGGTCAGAGTATGGTGAAAATGACACATACAAAGTTTGGTGTCAATCTGCCAAAGCATTGCAGAGATACAGCCTCAGAGGCGTTTTGGTTTTCGTCTATCGACACGAAATCCAGAACTTTTTGTCAGCACAGTCTGAAGATGATACAAATCAATTTTGGTGAAAATTGGACCAACAATTTAACAAAACAAAATGGCGGAAAGGAAGTTCGGCCGACTGTGGCAAAATTGGTATCTATGTTCTCGGCATGACCCAAGGAAAATACCAGTTTCATTACAATAGATTAATATAATCAAAAGTTATTAGCTTTTTTTTATTTTATTTGAACTTTTTACCACAAGGTGGCGCTGCTCCAAAACATTTTGAGTTCCTTCAGGGCATGGTGCTGAAGACACATACCAAGTTTCCAAACAATACGGCAATACTTTAGTAAAATATAGCATTTTACGCCAAAATTCAAAATGGCAGACACAAAATGGCCGATATGGGAAAATTGGGTATCGTTCGAGTCGGCATGCTGCACCGAATTTTTGTCCAAACTGTTTAGAAGTTATAAGCAAAGAGAGCTATTTTTCATTCCTCCTGACCACTAGGTGGCACTGCGCCAAAACTGTGCAGGTAGCCTCAGGTCATGGTTGTCATAACACACACCAAGTTTGGTCTGAATACATTAAAGTGTTGTGGAGAAATAGCCTCATGTTCATTTTAGCAGACACTTCATCGAATTCGTTCGCGTGTTATTCGAGAACGGCTTGATGAATCATCTTGAATTCCATAACTTTTTTTTCAGCAAGGACAGAAGATGATCTGGTTCAATCTTTGTGAAAATCGAACAAATTAAAAATGGCGAATCGAATCGTCTTGAGCCAAGGAATCAGACGAAAACATAATTGTTTTTGGGCCTTATGTTTCCAAAGTTATTAGCATAAACATGATGCATATTTGGAGAGTTGGTGGCGCTAGAGGGATTGAGTTAGAGACTCCAAATTTGCTATGATGACTGTTCAGACTGTCCTCTATCAGTGTGCCAAATTTCATAACTTTCCCAAAGTTTTGTGGCACAGAGAGCCATTCTCAGGCCTGTCACCTGTAACTCATCATCGTAGGGGAGGTGTTTGGAATCATTCCCGCGTTACAATCATCAGCCAATCAAGGTGGTCACTTCAGTCAAGCTCGTGCATGAGTAATGACGTCATCCATAGTATCTCTTAGTTTAGGAGTTGTCATTTTTCTTTACTAAGAGTAGGTCTGAAAGGCGTTGTGAATAACTTTTAAGAGAAAACTCCTAGCTAAAATCTTTTAGTGCGATTTAGGAGTACTCCTAGTGGTAAGATAAAATGCTTTGTGAATACGGCCCCTGAAGGGTAATATTGTAAAATATTATTAAAACAGTAATAGTGTGAAATATTATTACAATTTCAAATAGATGTGAATATATAGTAAAGTGTAATTTATTCCTGTGATCAAAGCTGAATTTTCAGCATCATTACTCCAGTCTTCAGTGTCACATGATCACATGATCCAAATATCATGATTTGCTGCTCAAAAAACATTTATGATTATTATCAATGTTGAAAACAGTTGTGCTGCTTCACATTTTTCGTAGAAACTGTGATGCATTTTTTTTCCAGGATTCTTTGATGAATAGAAAGTTCAAAAGAACATAATTTATTTGAAATAGAATGTGTTGTAACATTATAAATGTTTTAGTGTCACTTTTGATCAAGCATCCAGTATTTATATAAAGCGTATAGTGCATGCATTATTTGTTTGGTAAATATTAAAGTATTAACCTCTATAAATCACTGGATGGTTCTGCCAATACGTTTATTTTGTTGTTGTAAGGAACAAATTGCCAACACTAAACTATTTTAATCTCTCCTAATACACTTACTGTTATATCAGACATTACATTTAATGATAAACTTGTAATATTTGTGAAAAGCAGGTCAAAGGAAAGAGCAGCATGTGTCTGTGAGAGGTCTGCATCTGTCAATACTCAAAGTCACCAGCCGCTGACATTATAACAATAGAGATGAAGAGTTTGAGGACGTTTAAAACCATTCCTGATTCTCCTGAGCGATTCTCGAGACTGGGACTGTGTGACTGTGAGCCGCAAACCTCTGAGACGGTCAGTTCAATTTCTCACACTATACATTGAGTTTTCTTTTAATGTGAGATTGTGACAGGTCAGGTTTCTTTGTCAACATGCTAACTGTAATTGACTTGTGCATTTTAGAAGGATAATGGGTAACACTTTATAATAACGGTCCGTCATTACTATGCAGGAAGTAATGCAGGACTAATGAGTATTACTACATTAACACCTCAGCTTCTACTATTAACTAATACAGAAACATGTTTAACTAATCAGTAATATAAAATTTAGGAGATAGTTCCTTATTAGGTAATCAATGATTAGATTAGCCTCATTAATATCTATTAACTAACTGACAAATTATAAAGAACATTATCGTGTGTCTGAGACGTAATCAGTCTTCATTTTTATTCTGAATATGGTCATAAAATGCATCACTAATTACTCAATTGTTTAGTCACTATGCTGGAATCACTAGTGATCTGGGGCCGTATTCACAAAGCATTTTATCTTACCACTAGGAGTACTTCTAAATCGCACTAAAATATTTTAGCTAGGAGTTTTCTCTTAAAAGTTATTCACAATGCCTTTCAGACCTACTCTTAGTAAAGAAAAATGACAACTCCTAAACTAAGAGATACTATGGATGACGTCATTACTCGTGCACGAGCTTGACTGAAGTGACAACCTTGATTGGCTGATGATTGTAACGCGGGAATGATTCAAACACCTCCCCTACGATGATGAGTGACAGGTGACAGGTCTGAGAATGCGTGCGCTACACAAGTAGTGCGAAGGACGGAAGATGATGAATAACTGAATAAATTGCCTAAATGAATAAAGAGTAAGGCAAAACAAATAGCCTAGTAGACTAATGAAACATATGGATTGATGCAATATCTTTGCAACATTTTTGAATTAATCTGTCACTATATGCCTCTGCCTACGTTTGCAAAGAGAAGAACATTTTAATTTGATTCACAATGAAACGTTACAAATAGTTTACATGCAATGAGAGTAGCCTAGTTTTGGTTGTTATTGGTGGCGTTATTGCATCCCTAGTTATGCCTACAATGCAGAATTGTTCCCTCGCGATTGGAAGCTCCTGTAGCCGCCGCATATGCATTTCAAAACATCGCAACGTGAAATGCCACAAAAAACGGTTTGTGAAGGTCTTAGTGAGTTAGGAGTCCTCTCGACGACTTCTTTTAAGCTGTCCCAGGCTTAGGTGCTTCTTTTAGGGCTAAAATGCTTCATGAATTACTCTTAGTCAAAAAAATTAGGAGTCCTAAAGTTACGAGTGACACGCCCATTACTTTTAGGAGTTGCTCCTAAATTCGCCAGTTAGGAGCTACTTTTAGCCTTAAAATTCTTTGTGAATACGGCCCCTGGACCATTATTATAAAGTGAAAAAGATGTTTTTAATAATGGTCCAGATCACTAGTAGTTCCTGAAGAGTGACTGAGTAACACTTGAGTTATTAGTCTCAGACACGTTAATTTTGTGATTAGTAATTAATGAATTCTTTATAATTTGTCATAATTACTTATTAGTTCTTAATTATGCCAATCTCATTAAGTAATTATTGATTACCTACAGTAATAAGGAACTATCTTAGTCCTAAATTTGATATTACTTACTGATTAGTTAAGCTTGTTTCTATATTAGTTAATAGTAGAAGCTGAAGTGTTAATGTAGTAATACTCATTAGTCCTGCATTACTTCCTGCATAGTTACTTATTAATGACGGACCATTATTATAAAGTGTTACCGGGTAATGTTTCTTTTTATTTCCTCCTATTTATTGTTTCACAGTTGCATCTGGCCTGAGATTCTCTTGGACTCCTGAGGTTCAGTTTGCTGTCGGGATGTACGGGCTGCTGTGTGAAAGTCTCCATGACTTCATTAAGGAGTCGTACGGTGACGATGTGTGGAAACTGGTCAGAGAGAGAGCCGACGTCAGACTGCACTCCTTCGTAACTCATCAGGTTGGAATCTCTTATTACTGTGAGAGAAATGACTAAAAACTCAGAGCTCTTATCACTGAGTGAAACACAAAGATGTTTTAAAAAATCTATTTTAAAGACTTGTGTATAAGAAAAAGAAGTCATTACATTTATAAAAAGAGTTACAACTAATTTCTCAGAAAATGGCAAGCCGGATGGGATCAGTGTAGCACAAATACAAAGTTCTGTCATGAAACTCTACTGACGCAGGCTGATCGGTCATTAACTCAATCTGCTTGCAATCACATCATTCTCTATAGGCCACAGCTGATTGGTTCCTGCTGTATCAGTAGCCAATGAGCTCGCCACTCAACCTTCAAATACTGCTCAGCATTTTCTGTCGCAGTTGCAGCGTGCTTTCAGAAACCCTCCACCTTCCCCAGCTCCACCTGTATAGATCTGCTACGGGTTATTCATGTATGCTATATTGTACACCAGCAGCATGTCTTACTTGCTCACAGCAGCGTGTCTTGTATGTATTGGCAGTAGCGAGTCCCGTATTTGCTCTGCAGCAAAACCAAAATCAGCAACAATAACCAAAATCAGCAGCCATAACCAAAATCAGCAGCCATAACCAAAATCAGCAGCCATAACCAAAATCAGCAGCCATAACAAAACCAAAATCAGCAGCCATAACCAAAATCAGCAGCAATAACCAAAATCAGCAGCCATAACCAAAATCAGCAGCAATAACCAAAATCAGCAGCCATAACAAAACCAGAATCAGCAGCAATAACCAAAATCAGCAGCCATAACCAAAACCAAAATCAGCAGCCATAACCAAAATCAGCAGCAATAACCAAAATCATCAGCAATAACCAAAATCATCAGCAATAACCAAAAATCAGCAGCCATAACCAAAATCAGCAGCCATGACCAAAACCAAAATCAGCAGCCATAACCAAAATCAGCAGCCATTACCAAAATCAGCAGCAATAACCATAACCAAAATCAGCAGCAATGACCAAAATCTGCAGCCATGACCAAAATCAGCAGCCATTACCAAAATCAGCAGCAATAACCATAACCAAAATCAGCAGCAATGACCAAAATCAGCAGCCATGACCAAAATCAGCAGCAATAACCAAAATCAGCAGCAATAACCAAAATCAGCAGCCATAACCAAAATCAGCAGCCATGACCAAAATCAGCAGCCATGACCAAAATCAGCAGCAATAACCAAAATCAGCAGCAATAACCAAAATCAGCAGCCATAACCAAAATCAGCAGCCATGACCAAAACCAAAATCAGCAGCCATAACCAAAATCAGCAGCAATAACCATGACCAAAATCAGCAGCCATGACCAAAATCAGCAGCAATAACCAAAATCAGCAGCAATAACCAAAATCAGCAGCCATAACCAAAATCAGCAGCAAAAACCAAAACCAAAATCAGCAGCAATAACCAAAATCAGCAGCCATAACCAAAATCAGCAGCAATAACCAAAATCAGCAGCCATAACCAAAATCAGCAGCAATAACCAAAATCAGCTGTAATAACCAAAATCAGCAGCAATAACCAAAATCAGCAGCCATGACCAAAATCAGCTGCACAATAATAACAACTAACAACAGCAACAGCAGCAATAATAACATAACAGATCTATTCCACCAAGACCAAACATATCAACATTGTCATATCCATTACCGTTCCAAAAACTCAGAGAGTGGTCATGACAGAAATGTTCATGTTAATAAATTTTTTTTTTAATGAAAATAGTTTCAAGTAGTTGAATTATAAAATGTCAGTTAATGCTAAAATGTGATTCATAGAGAGTTAAGGGGTGAAATGTTCTATTAGAGTTCTCACTTTGATGCTGTCAAATTAGAAATTACTCATCGAAAGTTGGAATCAACAGTGCTCTTCATAACAAAAATACTTCTGTCTATCTGTAAATGTTCATATGTGTGTGTGGTTATACCTCTGCATAAGTGTTGATGTGTGTTCGTGTAGGTCTACAGTGAGAATGTGATTCCACGTATCGCTAAAGCAGCGAGTGGCGTTACAGGAACACCCTATAATGAGCTCATGAACTCATGGGGGATTTATTTCTTTGGATTCGTGGGGAAATATGGATATGACAGAATCCTCAAGGTACGGTCAGGTTTTCATGATGTGATTTACTCAAGTAGGACACATTCCTGAATCAACAACCTTTGTTTGTCCAGGATCAAAGTTTCTATCGAACAATTATAGTCTAAAACCTCTAAGATCAGGGTGTTTTGTATCCTCTTGTTTCTGCATTGATATGCACTCTTTGCCTTTATGAGTTTGTATTTTGTTCTTGTGTTTTTGTACTGTACACACACACACACACACGCTGTGCGTCAGGTGTTGGGCCGCCACGTGCGTGACTTTGTGAACGGTCTGGATAACCTGCACGAGTATCTGCGCTTCAGTTACCCGAAAGTTCAGCCGCCGACCTTCTTCTGTCAGGAGGAATCAGCTACAGGAGTCACACTGCATTACAGGTGTGTGTGTGTGTGTGTGTGTGTGAGTGAGTGAGTGGCTGAGTGAGTGAGTGAGTGAGTGAGTGAGTGAGTGTGTGTCTGTGTAAGTGAGTGTGTGATTTAGGGGTTAGGTTATTGTGTGTGTGTGTGTGTGTGTGTGTGTGTGTGTGTGTGTGTGTAATGGGTAGGTTTAGGGGTTGAGTTAGTGCATGAGTGCGTGTGTATGTGTGTGTGTTTGTGTGTGTGTGTGTGTGATGGGTAGGTTTAGTGGTCGAGTTAGTGCGTGTGTGTGTGTATGTGTATGTGATGAGTAGGTTTAGGTGTAAGGCTATTGTGTGTGTGTGTGTGTGTGTGTGTGTGTGTGTGTGTGTGTGTAATGGGTAGGTTTAGGGGTTGAGTTAGTGCGTGCGTGTGTGTGTGTGTGTGTGTGTTTGTGTGTGTGTGTGATGGGTAGGTTTAGTGGTCGAGTTAGTGCGTGTGTGTGTGTGTGTGTGTATGTGTGTGTGTGATGGGTAGGTTTAGGGGTCGAGTTAGTGCGTGTGTGTGTTTATGTGTGTGTAATGGGTAGGTTTAGGGGTTAGGGTTAGTGTGTGTGGGTGTTTGTGTGTGTGTGATCATGGGTAGGTTTAGGGGTTAGGGTTAGTGTGTGTGTGTGTGTGTGTGTGTGTGTGTGTGCGTTCAGGAGCAAGCGTAAAGGTGTGTGTGTGTGTTCAGGAGCAAGCGTAAAGGTGTGTGTGTGTTCAGGAGCAAGCGTAAAGGTGTGTGTGTGTGTGTGTGTGTGTTCAGGAGCAAGCGTAAAGGTGTGTGTGTGTTCAGGAGCAAGCGTAAAGGTTACCTGCACTACGCGATGGGTCAGCTGAGACAGATGGGGAAACAGTTCTACGACACCGACATCCACGTGGAGGTTCTGTCCGAGCAGCTGGTGGGAGACTACTCTCACGTCACCATGAGGTGAGACAACGTGTGTGTGAATCAGGTTACCTGGTGTACTGGTGCCATCTGTGGTGCGCGTGTTATTAAACACACATAATTCAAATAGGAATCAGCATTTCTGGATGCTGGACAACTAAGTATCAAATCCTACATGGCATATGGCAGATGTAATGAAACAATGTTTTATTTCAGATTAAACTTTGACAACTCTGCATATCGATATATCCAGAAAGAGGACCAAGAGGAACAAGAGATCCTTCCCATCACCAGCGACTTTTTCTTCGAAGTCTTCCCCTTCAACATCGTGTTTAGACAGGTGACTCTCTTCTTCCTCCTCTCGTCTCATCTCATCTCCTCTGGTGAAGTGATGTATAACGTGTTGATTCTGATCCGACAGGATATGGTTGTGCATAACGTGGGCTCTGGATTGGCCACTGTGTTTCCTGATCTGGATGGGAAGAAGATCAATGATGCTTTTCTGCTCGCTCGTCCTCTTGTGGAGTTCACATGGAACATGGTATGTCATTTTTAATAGCAATATATTAAAATATTTTAGTCATTATTGTAATATAAATTATTATTATTAATTATTTTATATATACTGTATTAATTCATTAAATATTAATTTAAAGTCATTTTAAACTAATTTGTTAATGTAATGATGTTATTACCGGTATATAATGTTATTATTATCATTATTATGTTATTATAATTATATATATATATATATATATATATATACAGGTGCTGGTCATATAATTAGAATATCATCAAAAAGTTGATTTATTTCAGTAATTCCGTTAAAAAAAGTGAAACTTGTATATTATATAGACTCATTAGATGCAAAGTGAGATATCTCAAGCCTTTATTTGTTATAATTTTGATGATTATGGCTTACAGCTTGTGAAAACCACAAAATCAAAATCTCAGAAAATTAGAATATTACATGAAATCACACAGTAATTACACAGTGATACCATGGTCATTGAACCAGGTTTTGGTTCTTTTGGCAGTGTGGGCCGGTGCAAATCCTGCTGGAAAATGAAGGAAGCATCTCCATAAAGCTTGTCTGCTGAAGGAAGCATGAAGTGCTCTGGAAATGTCCTGGTAGACGGCTGCGTTGAGTGGACAGCACAGTGGACCAACACCAGCCGATGACATGGCTCCCCAAACCAACACAGACTGTGGAAACTTCACACTGGACTTCAAGCATCTTGGATTGTGTGCCTCTCCATTCTTCCTCCAGACTCTGGGACCTTGGTTTCCAAATGAGATGCAAAATTTGCTCTCATCAGAAAAGAGGACTTTGGTCCACTGTGCTTTATTAAATCCAGAGTCAACGCAGCCGTTTACCAGGACATTTCCAGAGCACTTCATGCTTCCTTCATTTTCCAGCAGGATTTGCACCGGCCCACACTGCCAAAAGAACCAAAACCTGGTTCAATGACCATGGTATCACTGTGTAATTACTGTGTGATTTCATGTAATATTCTAATTTTCTGAGATTTTGATTTTGTGGTTTTCACAAGCTGTAAGCCATAATAATCAAAATTATAACAAATAAAGGCTTGAGATATCTCACTTTGCATGTAATGAGTCTATATAATATACAAGTTTCACTTTTTTAACGGAATTACTGAAATAAATCAACTTTTTGATGATATTCTAATTATATGACCAGCACCTGTATATATATATATATATATATACATATACATACACACATATTAGATTTGTTATTTAATGTTATTAATTATATATATATATATATATATATATATATATATAATTGATAACATTAAATAACAAATAATATGTGTAACAAATCTAATATATTTCGTTATATATACAGTGTATATATATATATATATATATATATATATATATATATATATATATATATATATATAAAATGTATTAATATAAGTTTTCGTTATTTAAATTGTAATTTTGACAATAATATTAACTAAAATATGTATCATTTATGAATATTTATTTTAAATATAAATATATTAAAATATGTTATTAATTGTTACAACATAAATTATTATACATTCTTTATATTTATATTAACTTAAAATATTTATTGTTTATCAATGTTAATAAAAACATTAAAAATAACTGTTTAATGTGTGAGTATATTCTATTTGTCATTTATTACTATACTACTGTATATACTATACTTATACTTCTATACTTATCCACAGTTATTCAGTAAATCAAATAATGAATAAATCAGTAGTGATACCAAACTTAAAATCATCAATAAAAGAGAGTTGCATCACGTTTACAACATTACATTTAAGACAATCAGTCAATAAATCATCCCATGGTCTCTGTGACAGATCATCTCCCACCCCAACAACCTGTTTGAGATCATGTCGAAGGAGCCGGTGAAGCGAGAGAGGAACCTTCATAACCGAGTTCAGAGTAAGAGAGGTCTTTATTCACTGAAGATCTCATATATATATGTGTGTGTTTGATGGTGATTCTGTGTCTCAGACTCTGATTATGAGAACGCCAATCGCTCGGCTGACGTGGATGTGGAACTGATGGCCTTTCAGTCGATCATCGGGGACGATTATAAAGGTGAGTCGCATCTCTCACTATTCGGATTTAAAGAGATAGTTCAAAAATTATATTGTGATTTTCTCATGCTCGTGTTCTTTCAAACCTGTTTGACTTCCCTGATCCCACTGAATACAAAAATAGAGAGCGTTAGTAGAATGTGCCGGATGCTCTTTTTCATATAATGACAGTGGCAGATGCTAGCAAACATGATAATGACTAACAGAACCATAACAGTAGACTATATGACTTTTGCCCTTTATTAATTAACTGATTATTTTTTTATTTAATTCTGTGTGTGTTTGTGTGTGTGTAAAACGCAACATTTTGATACTCTACTACGTAGTCATACAGATTAAACGTATTTCCTTTTGAAATTAAAAGTCATTTGGGTTTGAAACAACATGAGGGTGAATAAAGGAGTTTATTAACAGTAATATGTGGTTTTGAACAATGAATTTTTGCATTCTGGTCCATTTTGACTGTATGAATGTTTGTATGAATGTATCCATCCATAACTGTCCATCCATCCATCCAACCGTCCATCCATCCATCCATCCATAACTGTCCATCCATCCATCCATAACTGTCCATCCATCCATCCATCCATCCATAACTGTCCATCCATCCATCCATCCATCCATAACTGTCCATCCATAACTGTCCATCCATCCATCCATAACTGTCCATCCATCCATCCATCCATAAATGTCCGTCCATCCATCCATAACTGTCCATCCATCCATCCATAACTGTCCGTCCATCCATCCATAACTGTCCATCCATCCATCCATCCATCCATCCATAACTGTCCATCCATCCATCCATAACTGTCCGTCCATCCATCCATAACTGTCCATCCATCCATCCATCCATCCATAACTGTCCATCCATCCATCCATAACTGTCCATCCATCCATCCATAACTGTCCATCCATCCATCCATCCATCCATAACTGTCCATCCATCCATCCATAACTGTCCATCCATCCATCCATCCATAACTGTCCATCCATCCATCCATCCATCCATAACTGTCCATCCATCCATCCATAACTGTCCATCCATCCATCCATCCATAACTGTCCATCCATCCATCCATCCATAACTGTCCATCCATCCATCCATCCATCCATAACTGTCCATCCATCCATCCATCCATCCATAACTGTCCATCCATAACTGTCCATCCATCCATAACTGTCCATCCATCCATCCATAACTGTCCATCCATCCATCCATAACTGTCCATCCATAACTGTCCATCCATCCATCCATAACTGTCCATCCATCCATCCATAACTGTCCATCCATCCATCCATAACTGTCCATCCATCCATCCATAACTGTCCATCCATCCATCCATCCATCCATAACTGTCCATCCATCCATCCATCCATCCATAACTGTCCATCCATCCATCCATCCATCCATCCATAACTGTCCATCCATCCATCCATCCATCCATAACTGTCCATCCATAACTGTCCATCCATCCATAACTGTCCATCCATCCATCCATAACTGTCCATCCATCCATCCATAACTGTCCATCCATAACTGTCCATCCATCCATCCATAACTGTCCATCCATCCATCCATAACTGTCCATCCATCCATCCATAACTGTCCATCCATCCATCCATCCATCCATAACTGTCCATCCATCCATCCATAACTGTCCATCCATCCATCACTGTCCATCCATCCATCCATCCATCCATCCATAACTGTCCATCCATCCATAACTGTCCATCCATCCATCCATCCATCCATAACTGTCCATCCATCCATCCATCCATCCATAACTGTCCATCCATCCATCCATCCATCCATCCATCCATCCATCCATAACTGTCCATCCATCCATCCATCCATCCATCCATCCATAACTGTCCATCCATCCATCCATAACTGTCCATCCATCCATCCATCCATCCATAACTGTCCATCCATCCATCCATAACTGTCCATCCATCCATCACTGTCCATCCATCCATCCATCCATAACTGTCCATCCATCCATCCATAACTGTCCATCCATCCATCCATAACTGTCCATCCATCCATCCATCCATCCATCCATAACTGTCCATCCATCCATCCATAACTGTCCATCCATCCATCCATAACTGTCCATCCATCCATCCATAACCGTCCATCCATCCATCCACCCATAACTGTCCATCCATCCATCCATAACTGTCCATCCATCCATCCATAACTGTCCATCCATCCATCCATAACTGTCCATCCATCCATCCATAACTGTCCATCCATCCATCCATAACCGTCCATCCATCCATCCATCCATCCATAACTGTCCATCCATCCATCCATAACTGTCCATCCATCCATCCATAACTGTCCATCCATCCATCCATAACCGTCCATCCATCCATCCATCCATCCATCCATCCATAACTGTCCATCCATCCATCCATAACTGTCCATCCATCCATCCATAACTGTCCATCCATCCATCCATAACTGTCCATCCATCCATCCATCCATCCATAACTGTCCGTCCATCCATCAATAACTGTCCATCCATCCATCCATAACTGTCCATCCATCCATCCATAACTGTCCATCCATCCATCCATCCATCCATCCATCCATAACTGTCCATCCATCCATCCATAACTGTCCATCCATCCATCACTGTCCATCCATCCATCCATAACTGTCCATCCATCCATCCATAACTGTCCATCCATCCATCCATCCATCCATAACTGTCCATCCATCCATCCATAACTGTCCATCCATCCATCCATCCATCCATCCATAACTGTCCATCCATCCATCCATAACTGTCCATCCATCCATCCATAACTGTCCATCCATCCATCCATCCATCCATCCATAACTGTCCATCCATCCATCCATAACTGTCCATCCATCCATCCATCCATAACCGTCCATCCATCCAACCATAACTGTCCATCCATCCATCCATAACTGTCCATCCATCCATCCATCCATCCATCCATCCATCCATAACTGTCCATCCATCCATCCATCCATCCATAACTGTCCATCCATCCATCCATCCATAACTGTCCATCCATCCAACCATAACTGTCCATCCATCCATCCATAACTGTCCATCCATCCATCCATCCATCCATCCATCCATAACTGTCCATCCATCCATCCATCCATCCATAACTGTCCATCCATCCATCCATCCATAACTGTCCATCCATCCATCCATAACCATCCATCCATCCATCCATAACTGTCCATCCATCCATAACTGTCCATCCATCCATCCATAACTGTCCATCCATCCATCCATAACTGTCCATCCATCCATAAATGTCTATCCATCCATCCATCCATCCATCCATCCATAACTGTCCATCCATCCATCCATAACTGTCCATCCATCCATCCATAACTGTCCATCCATCCATAAATGTCTATCCATCCATCCATCCATCCATCCATCCATAACTGTCCATCCATCCATCCATCATCCATAAATGTCTACCCATCCATCCATCCATCCATCCATAACTGTCCATCCATCCATCCATCCATCCATCCATAACTGTCCATCCATCCATAACCGTCCATCCATCCATCCATCCATCCATAACTGTCCATCCATCCATCCATCCATCCATAACTGTCCATCCATCCATCCATCCATAAATGTCCATCCATCCATCCATCCATCCATAACTGTCCGTCCATCCATCCATCCATAAATGTCTATCCATCCATCCATCCATCCATCCATAAATGTCTATCCATCCATCCATCATATCCATCCATCCATCCATCCATCATGTGGCAACATTTTAATACTCTACACAGTCATGCCAATAAAGAGTATTTGATTTTTAGAGTAAAAGAGATAAAGTATTTGATAGAGTATTTGATAATTTGAAAGTCATATGGGTTTGAAACAATATGACGTTGAAATTTTGCATTTGGGTCCATTTTGATATGTGAGTGAGTATGTATATGTGTGTGTGTGTGTGTGTGTGTGTGTACTGTATGTATTTATTTATGCAGAATATACAGTATTTGTATGTATGAATGTGTGTAATACATGCCAATAAAGTGTATTTGATTTTGGATTTGAAACAACATGAGGTTAGAAGAAAATACAATCATAAATGAATGCTAACATGTCAGATCAAGTTCTTCTGTGGATGCTGTCAGATGGAAACAGTGTGAATGCGATGGAGAGCTGGGGAGACGGCAGCCGCTGTCTGAAACTGAAGGGTCAGATGAGGTTCATGCCGGAGTGGGACTCCATCATCTTCCTGGGGACTCCAGTGTAAGACACACACACACACACACACACACACACACACACACACACACACGCACACACACATTTATAGTAAGACTTGCAGGTGCATGCATGTGTAATTTTTTTAAAGGATTAGTTCACTTCAGCAGTACAATTTCCTGATAATTTACTCACACTTCGTCATCGAAGATGTTCATGTTCATGTCTGAAATGAAGGTTTTTGAGGAAAACATTCCAGGATTTTTCTCCATATAATGGACTTCAATGGGGTCCAAGGTGCAGGGTTTCAGTGCATCTTCAAAGTCTCGACACGATCCCAGCCGAGGAATAATATATATGTTAGAGTTTTTCACCCTACCCTTCATTTACCTCCTACGTCCTCCTACCACCTGACTTTTTCAATGTGATGACGTAATGTGTGGCACATCACAGCTAGTGCAAGACAAGCATTAGTGGTTAAAAAGTATATAAATGTTTATTTCTGTTATAAAATGGCCGCTGGTTTGTCTAGATAAGACTCTTATTCCTCGGCTGGGATCGTGTCGAGACTTTGAAGCTGCACTGAAACTCACATTTGGACCTTCAACCCGTTGAACCCCATTGAAGACACTATATGGAGAAACATCCTGGAATGTCTTCCTCAAAAACCTTAATTATTTTCTGACTGAAGAAAGACAGACATGCACATCGTAAATTATCAGGAAATTTAATTCTGAAGTGAACTAATCCTTTAATGCGTGTGTGTGTGTTGTGTTTGCAGCATGGAGAGTTTGAGTGCCATGTTTAAGACAGGGCTGTATATCAATGACCTGAGCATGCATGACTCCAGCAGAGATCTGGTGCTGGCGGGAACTCAGCAGTCGGAAGAGCTCAAGAGAGCCCTCATTCAGGTACAGCTGGCTCTCTTTAACGATCTGAGCGCATGGTCTAAAAGGGTTGTCTCTATTAATGAGTAATGGGTGTGTTTTGGGCGTAACGTGAAATAAACCAATCAGAGTCTCATCTCCCATTTCCTTAAAAAGCCAGTTGCGCTCGCGCCATGGCGGATTCATATTTACATGGAGGAATTAGCAAGCGAAAAAACTGAACGCTTCTCTAGCGAGGAAACGGATCTGCTCGTGTGTGAGGTTAAAGCTGTGTGTGTGTGTGTGTGTGTGTGTGTGTGTGTGTGTGTGTGTGTGTGTGTGTGTGTGTGAGAGGTTAAAGCGCAAGCAGAACATCTACGGGTCAAGCCGGATTCCACCATATCATTATGTACACAATAGTAATCTTTTACATTGTAATCATTTAATTTTTCATATTTAAAAATGTTTGTGTGCTGCTGCGCTTCCCTGTGTGTGTAATAAGCAGAGTGTGTGTGTGGTAATAAGCAGAGTGTGTGTGTGGTAATAAGCAGAGTGTGTGTGTGTAATAAGCAGAGTGTACGTGCGTTGTGGACCCGCCTATAGGCGCACATTACTAAAAATAAAAAATTAAATAAAACAATAAAAAAATATTGCGCCATTGACTTTAGAGCAGGGTTCAGTCAGTCAATGGCTCAGTCTATTTCAGTTCCTCAAAATAGCAACTCTCCAACAATGCGCCAGAACACACACTCGTTCTCAGACCAGCAGCCCATTTAAACAACGTGGCGCAGGACGTGAAAATGAAAACTGCGTCGGGCGGAAACCAGCAAAACACACTTGTGTCGTGCCTGGGCTCTGAGTGTCCTGCTTTTCATGGCCAGGACACTCAACCTGCATATCTCTGTCTTTCTCTCTCTGCACCCACAGGAGCAAAAGAAATCCAGCAAACTAGAGGAAAGCATGAAAATGTTGGACTATGAGATGAAAAAGACGGATGATCTTCTGTACAGGATGATTCCTAAACCCGTTGCGAAGCGACTGCGTAAGGGAGAGCCGGCTGTGAACACCTGTGAGGTCAGAACATCTGCAGCGTTCACCACCAGTGTCCAAACCAATCACGCTTGTTTCGCAGTTATTGATTTTCATGAAGTTTATATATATATATATATATATACAGACAAACCAAAAATTATCCAGACACCATATATCATTTTTTATATTTTTTTATAGTGTGTGCATGACACTATAGTTAATTTATGTAAGTTAGGATAGCAAGGTGTCTGAATAAATTTTGGTTTGACATATATATATATAACTGCACTGACTCAAAACTCATGCAACCGTTGATTAAATATATTTTTAGCATTATTACTTAATTCATAAGTTTGCGGTTTTGGGGATTTTTTTCATGTTTGTGAAAGAAGTTTCTTCTGCTCACCAAGGCTGCATTTATTTGATCAAAAATACAGTAATTTTTTTTTACATAATTATTATTATAATGTAAATCAGCTGTTCTCTATGTGAATATAAAGTAAAATGTAATTTATTCCTGTGATCAAAGCTGAATGTTCAGCATCATTACTCCAGTCTTCAGTGTCACATGATCCTTCAGAAATCACTCTAATATGCGGATTTAATTCAACATGATGACAGCTAATTTTAGTGAAAACTGGGATGCATTTTTTTTTCCAGGATTCTTTGATGAATCGAAAGTTCAAAAGAACAGCGTTTATTTGTAATGGAAATCTTAGCTGCCTAAAAGTATGAATTTCTTCTTTTTATTTCAACATAATCTAATTAGCAGATTAATCATTCATAAAGTCAGCATGAAACAGAAGTTACGCTGGTCTTTTCTCCTCTATTGTGTCGTATATCCGAGTGAAACGCTTCTGGAACAAGAACAAATGTGGGCGGGGCTTGATTTAGTCTGTGGGGAATTGATTGGATGGTTGTGGTTTGCTATTGGCTGATCTCATGTGAGTGACAGGTTGCTCCGCCCACAATATCAGAGAAGAGAAGAGATGCTGCGAGAGGAACTTATTCTCATTCAAGATTATGAGACATTTAAATTTTAAACAATGATGTGCACGTATAAGAATTGTCAAATGTGATCTTTGCTAATGAACGTTCTGTAATGGGTATCTCAACCTGTTCCAGGTGTTTCCTGATGTGACCATCCTGTTCAGCGACGTGGTGGGCTTCACTCGGATCTGCAGTCACATCACACCCATGCAGGTGGTCTCCATGCTCAACACCATGTACACACTCTTCGACACGCTCAGCGAGAAACACAGAGTGTTCAAGGTCAGATCATTTCTTCTGTGGTTTCTGCAACATCACATGTTAAATCGGGTGTTTTGCTGCGTTCATGCCATGAAATGACAACCCGTGTTCTCGGATCTGTTCACGTCCTCGGACTCGGAATGACAAACACTATCAACGGCTAAATTAATCTCTCAGAAAATTCAGAGTTTACAAGTTGTAATTAAAAGTTCTACAAGAACGCTTTTTACAAGTCGGAATTTTGTAATTATACAGGGGAAGTTATTGTGATTAAAGATTACGAGGCACATGAAAAAAAAAAAAAGATGTGCACAGATAAATCATTTATAATAAATAAACTGCAATATCGCATTAAAAATAAGATTTAACAATTTTGATTTCATGGTGACTTTAAATCCCTATACTGTGCGTGTTTATACAGCAGTCGCAGTGAGAGATCCTGCATTTATCAAGTTCACTTATAATATTGGGCAAGGTTTTTTGAGCCGAGATAATAATATAATAATAATAATAATAATAATAATAATAATTCTAAAAATAATAAGAGATGATTTAGATGTACACTGTAAGAAAATATATTTTTTTAGTAAATACAACAAATATGATTGAGGCACATTTTACAAGAAAATATGATTACGTTAAAACTTCACATTTAATTCACTGTGTTACTTGCCGTATATTTGTACATTTATTAGCAGTTTCTGAGTGAACATTGTTTCAAAGTAAATCCATAAAAAGTGTAGTTCATGACCATTTTTAAACTTGTCACCTTAGAATTTAACTGATATATATATTTTACTATATATATATGTATAATACATATTAAATAAATAAAAAATGAATCTAAATTCTGATTGGATGAGTTTCTAAAGCCCCACCCAGGTGATCACATTTTAATGAGCTCATGTTTGTGACAGTTATTTAATTTTTTTCTTTATTTAATAGTTTTATTAGTATTTTGAATTAGCTTTTTTTTTTTTTTTTTTACATTTTTAGGCATTTTGTTATGTGCTATCGTCATTTTATTTCTGTTAAGACATTTAGGTTCAGTTTATTTTTATTTAAGTTTCAGATTTGATTTATTTCCAATGAATAATTTTAGTGCTTCAACTTATTTCAGTTTATTGCCAACATTTCAAATTTCAGTTTAGTTTTAAGTTTTTCAAATAATATTCGTATTTTAATTTATTTCAGCTTTATTTCTATTAATTAATTAATTTCAGTTAAGGGTAATAACCCTGATTCTGACACCTTTTCTGAAGTCAAGTCAGCTCTATTTAAGTCTGCTTTATACAATACAGATCCAAAGCAGCTTTACAGTGATAAACAGGAGAATGATTCAATGATGACAATAAAAGGACAATAATGTCATTATGTTGATTCAGTTCTGTTGTAAAGATCATCAATTATTAAATTAGTTAATCTCATCGTTAACGCAGTTCTGCAGAAAACAGTGATGTCGTCGTATAGCTTCTCATCCATGATCCAATAGTGTCAGTCCAGTCAGATCAATAATATTGTTGAATTGTGTGTGTGTGTGTGTGTGTGTGTGTGTGTTTCAGGTTGAAACTATAGGTGATGCGTACATGGTGGTGGCAGGCGCTCCAGAAAAGACGAAGTTTCACTCCCACAATATTTGTGACATGGCTCTAGATATGGTTCGCTCTATTGATCATCTCAAAGACCCGTCCAACGGGAACAACATCCAGATCCGCGTGGGTACGTCCTCTCATATTTCCATCCGTGTTGTTGACTAAATTAACTCTTATATAGACATTATGCGTTAGAGAAACAATTAAGCGCACCGCAATCTGTTGAATTTTGTCTTTGAACTTCCGGTTTTGCGGTCGCTCTGTATATCTCTACGGCATCGCTGTCGCTGGTGAAGTGGATTCACTTATTGTAGAGTTAACATGTTATCATGATCATTGTAATGTTGGATGTCTTAACTAATGTCAGTAAGACCGGGAAGATTTTAAAACAAGTGGTTCATTCATAAATCCGTAAGATCCCTTCATGTGGTGGAAACACAAACCGGAAGACCGAATGGTGTGAATGATTTATGAATGATTAGGATTTGGATTCATGTACTATTTCTCAGACATTAGCTCTGGTTCGAAACTTAGTGAGCTGCCTACTTAGACAGTATTTTAAGGTGCCATATGCATGTTTCAGAAGCAAAATAAGGTAGCTACTGTTGATACCCATTTTTGGCCAAAATTTTGGATCTCAGAGAAAGAAAGAAAAAATCAAGATGGTGGACGAGGTAAGAGAAATGTCAAATATGAATTAAAAATATACTTTTATTTCATTAAATACTGAAAAGTATGAATATAGAAGTAAGAACTAATTTTGTTTACTTAATTTTTTTATTAATTATTATTTATTTATTATTATATTATCGAATATAATATACAGTAATGGACTACTTTTCACAATATACACTACCATTTAAAGGTAAGTCTTTTTGAAAGAAGTCTCTTCTGCTCACCAAGGCTGCATTTATTTGATCAAAAATACTGTAAAAATTGTGCAATATTATTACAGTGTAAATCATCTGTTTTCTATGTGAATATACAGTAAAGTGTAATTTATTCCTATGATCTAAACTGAATGTTCAGCATCATTACTCCAGTCTTCAGTGTCACATGATCCTTCAGAAATCACTCTAATATGATGATCAAGAAACATTTATGATTATTATCAATGTTGAAAACAGTCGTGGTGCTTCATATTTCTGTTCTATTCATTCTTTGATGAATAGAGAGTTCAAAAGAACTGCATTGAATTGAAATATAATCTTTTGTAACATTATAAATGTATTTTCTGTAACTTTTGATCAATGTAATGCGTCTTGCTGAATAAAACCATCAGAGCTGTGTGAAAAAGCTTTTTTGCTGATATTTTATTTTTCATTCTTCTCTCAGGAATTCACTCTGGTATGGTGGTGGCCGGGGTCGTAGGTCACAAGATGCCTCGCTATGGTCTTCATGGGGATACAGTCCACACGGCTTCAGCCATGGAGTGCAATGGGAAGGTAGATGCATACATATTTATTATTAAACTTTATTATATTTATTCATAAATATAATCATTAGCTACGTTTCCATCCACCATTTTGATGCGAGTTTTGGGATAACACATGAATAAAAATGCTAGATGGAAACGCTAAGATGCACAAAAACGTTTCAATTGAGTCAGTTCATTTTTAATTTTTATCTGATATAAAGACACGCACATAAACTGAATATATCCCTCGATGCAAGAAAAAAAAAAAAGGACTGGCCTAGCCAGCGGACCAATCACATCGCAGGATCTCAGATGTTGGTTTGGTGTTTCTGAAACTCCTGAGCCGAAGTCTGTCATCAGAATGATTGGGTTTAACTCCCTCCAGAAGCGTCTCACATGATTGAGTTCTCAAACACCAGCATCCGAACGCAAGAGAACATGACAGTGTTTACTGAGACACAGCTCATTAATGATGGAGGAAAGAAGAGAAGAGCCACAGTTTCTTCCCCGATTCCAGAAACGTCCATTTTTATAACTGATATTTTGTGCAAATTTTCCAGGAAGTGGCGATTTTGTTCTCTTGAACACATGGGATGGAAACGCTGCTTTATTCGCAGATGTTTTATGCCATATTCCAAAAGTTAAATTCGTAACTTTGGATGAAAGCATGATGGCTACTGATGGATGTGCATGATTGATTATCATACGCATGATTGATTATCATATGCATGATTGATTATCATATGCATGATTGATTATCATACGCATGATTGATTATCATATGCATGATTGATGATCATATGCATGATTGATGATCATATGCATGATTATCTTATTCTTGTGCCATAACATTTGCATGGCACTTCAGGGGAATATCATAGGAACAAAAATCCATGCCAGTCCAAAAACACATGCTAATGCCACATTTTGTTTTTTGTTAGTGTTTCAGGAATATATTAATGAATGTTTTAATTAAGCAATTAGCCATGATCACATGGCAGAACATTTCACACTGGTTTGATATTTGTTCGTGTGTCTGACACTGCAGTTTTAAACGCAAGTTTTATTCTTTCTTTCAATAGTAGTTGCTTGTACTTTCTGGAAAGTTTTCCTTAAACCAGGGATTCACTGTTTTTTTGTCAGCTGATTTAAAATATTTACTTGAGATTTTAAGTTATTATTTCAGTCATTTAAAAACAGACTTGCTTGTTCATGGTTCTCTGATACTGGTTAATATAGTATATATTTGACACGATACACGGCACATTCTCCACATTGATCCGCATGCGATCGTATATATATATATATATATATATATATATATATATATATATATATATATAAAAGAAAACTTTCCAGAAAGCATCAAATGTTTTATGCAACATTCCAATCTTGTGCATAGGGTTAATTCGCAGCTTTGAATGAAACATAGCTACTGATATTTGCCTTAATTACTTGAAGCAGAAATAATAGGGTTAGTGCTATTTTAATCACAGCAGCGTGATATCGAATGCTCATTAGTGTGATGTGTGTCGGGTTTATTGAGCGTTTCTCTGGCCGTTCACAGGCCCGAACCCCCCCGCTGTCTGATTGATCTCACTGTATTGATGGACTGATCTGTCATTGATAGGAAATGCACATTCAGCTGAGCAGCGCGACTTACGAGCACCTGAAGGGAAGCCACTTCATCTTTGAGAGACGTGGGACCATCACCATCAAGGTCAGTCACTAAACAACTGCACTGAACAACCAGGACCAGCTGAGGTCCCACGAGCTGATCCACCTTTACAGTTAGTGTCGCTTACTAAAGAAAGAGTGGAATCGGAGTGTCGATTTACATAGTGCAAAAAAAAAGCCTCTCTATTTACACTGACTCTGCCCACCACTGTCTGATTCAGTCACACAAAATGACCAAAGAAACCTGTCTGATAACAGGATCAGTGTCTATTCGGACGGGAATAACTTCACAAGGGTAGATGGAGTAATGTAATTTTACCACAGGACGTCTGTAATATTAATGGCCAATTCGCATGGGATAAGAGATCTCAGTAAACTAGCAGAAGTGGGAGAGTAACTTGATATACACACCGCCGTCACTCCTGTCGTCATGTGTGTATTACGCTGCTTCCTGATATCACGTGCGCAAACACATATAACCTATATTTATATATATAAAACAGTTATGTCCGGTTTAACGATGTATTAATTAACTTCAGACTGGATTGTGTTGGTAATAGACACTTACCTAACGCTAAAAGATGTTTCGTGCCTCTAACAAGTGCTGTCGATCTTCTCTCTGATCTGAATGTGTGTGTGTGAAACACTTGAGTTTTGCCACAGACTCGTTCCAGCGTCTAGAACGCAACTGATGCTTTTTCAAGCGTCTCCATTCTTGGAAAAGAAACGCGGAAAACTACTTTTAAACAGGAAATATTAACATTCATATTTACAGCGGGTCTATTCGCACGGGATTAGTATCACCTGAGGTCATTTTTCCGGACCTTTTTACTGAAGGTAAAAGTCTCCGTAATCTTTACTGACATTGTCCGTGATGATCACTGAGATGCACATTCAGACGGGACTAAAATCACTGAGAAGCTCTGGTAATAATTACTCTACCCCTCCTCTCAATGTTACACTAGTCCCGTCCGAATAGGGCTATAGGGTTGTTCTTCTCTGAGCTCGGAAAGGCCTTTATTTTAAATGAAAATTAAGAAAATATTCGAAAAGTGGAGATAAAGTGCCTAACGGTTATTTAATAGTGTGAATAAAGTGTTTATCGGTTAGGGATAGGTGTAGAGAAGGGACAAGTAATGTCCCAATAAAGCAGCATCCAATTATGATTTTAATAAATATAATCATGTACACTGAATATATTGTTATTATTGCATATTGTTTTATAATATACCACAATACACAGATAGTGCAAATAGTATCTGCCACTATATGCACTAAATATAAATATCATCTAACTACTATTTACGCTAAATACTGCTATTTTTGCTTAGTGTAAATTTCTTTTATGTGATTTATTTATTGATTCAACCTTAAACAAAAGAACTAACAGTGTTTGGGAAAGTTACATTTACATTTTTTACAAAAATTAATGTTACGCAAAGACATTGGTTAATAAAGTGAGATTAAATACATAAAGTATATTGTGTTATTTAACATTTAATTATTGCAGGTTTGCATTTCACAGTTTTTATTCATTTTGAGGAATCCTGATTGTGTGGAGTAAATGCATCAATAACCATCATGTTTGCTGAGAAAGATCCGACTTTTTCCCTGGCAGGGGAATGTGGAGATCGAGACGTACTGGCTGAAGGGAAAGCGGGATAAAGACGGGAACGCTCAGGCCGCCTGCCCACAGTTTGAGGCTCAGACCATCAGTAAAGCCAGCGCTTCTGCTCCGGAAACACACACCGATGAGGTAAACACACCATATCATCACCAAACAGGACAAATGTGGAGCTAAAATTAATTAATCTGTTATCTTAGATCGACTTTGAATCACTGATTATATTATATTATATTATATTATATTATATTATATTATGTTATATTATATTATATTATATTATATTATATTATATTATATTATATTATATTATATTATATTATTTTACTTATAAATATATTATTTTATATAGCCCTTATAAGACTCAAAAAAATAATATTTTCATGTTTAAATGTAAATGGCCAGTCTGGAAATACACATGTTCTCATTAACATAATATTATGATTCGTTTTTTAAATATATTATATCATATTACTTATATAAATATATGAATTTAGCCCTTACAAGACTTTTAAAAAAATCATTTTTTCATGTTTAAATGTAAATGGATAGTCTGGAAATACACATGTTCTCATTAACATAATATTATGATTTTTTTTTAACATATATTATATTATATTATATTATATTATATTATATTATATTATATTATATTATATTATATTATATTATATTACTTATATAAATATGACTTTATCCCTTATAAGACTTTTTAAAAAATCATATTTTCATGTTTAAATATAAATGGCTAGTCTGGAAATACACATGTTCTCATTAACATAATGATTTTTTTTAATTTATTTTTATAAAATGCGTTTATTAATTCTTAATCTTTTGATTTATTTTATCTTTTTTTTTTCATACATTTTTTATTATATTATTAAGTGTTATCATTAGAGAATCACGCTGTATTTTAAAAGCTGTTTGCAGGATGAACACATAATGACTGCTCTTCTCCTCAGGTGTTTCCCTCAGTGACCGCTGAAGATGAGGACGATGTGAAGTCCCTCCGCTCTCAGCGCATGACGATGAAAACCTCGGGAAACTCTCGGGAGGAGTCCGTGAAGGAAGAAGCGTCGGTCAGTACGGTGAGATATAATAAAACACACAGATAATATCAAAGCCTCTCTCTCAGTCTCATAATGAGGACGTTCTGCAGGACAACAGCCTCCAGGATCCACACATTCAGCTCGACTCGGATGAGTTTGACGGTCGAGATTCCATAACGGAGTCTCCCTCTGGATCCTGTGATTCCCACGGCTCCGAGAAAAGCAACATGTGCTCCGTGTGCTAATCAGTCATCATCACGTGTATTATTACAGTTTCTTTCATTCCTGTAATCAAAGCTGTTTTTTCTGCATCAGAAAGTTCAAAAGAACTTCTTTTGTAACATTATAAATGTCTTTACTGTCACTTTTGATCAATTTAATGCGTCATGCTGAATAAAACCATCAGATGAAATCACAAGTCATCATGACGTGTCTGTTTTAAAGTTATTGATCTGAATTCTGTAAACTGGATTCTCTTGTAAAGAGATTAGATGTATTACTGAACTGAAATGTGCTTATCGTGTTTTCTCATCTCTACTCCGTCTCATTCAGCTTAAAGCTTTATTAATCTCTGTTCACTTTAGCTGGATTTATGGCTTATATTGACAGATATCTTTATTCATTCATTTTTTAAGAATCTCACAAAGAAATGTCAGGTTCATATTTCATCCCAAAATCAAAAGGAAAAAGAGATCATTTTGCATAGAGAAAAATACCCTATTTTAAGATCATTATTATTCATTAATGACATTATTTGCATGACAAATAAGCGCATTCCTTTTTTTTACATTTTTTTGGGGGATAAAATCAGCATAAATTAGCAAGTACCATCGTGATGTATAAGTACTTGACATTTTAAATCATTTTTTGTAACAATATAAATGTCTTCAACCCCGGACCCACAGTTTTTGAACGGTGGTGTATATTTTTTGCATTTAGATTGTTGCAAATATGACTTGGGTTTAGACCGTTTTCATCAAATCCATCCAGAACTTTGATACAGAGCCTGATTCAGATGTAATTTCTTCATGCCTCATTAGTGATAGTATGATCTGGTTAGTTGTTCTAGTGCTCATGAAGACTCATTTGCTGTTAAAGTCAACCTTTACCCACCCTGGTGTTGTTCTGATGCCGTTTGCCCTTCTTTCCTTTATGGAAATATATGTATATATATAATTATATATTTTATATTTTCACGAATGCAGTGAATAGCAACTCTGTCTCACCCAGAAAAACACACAAGTTGTGAGAAATCAAGCTTAATAAATACACAACATGAAATACAACGCCTAGAAACCCCTAAAAATGTATGACACCCCTAAATGCACTGTGTGGCGGAGTGACTTTTAAAGAGTATATCTAAATAAATAATTATAATACATATATAACTATAACTCTACATATATAGTAAATGTCATTCAGGTGTTCCATGTATACAAATAAAATGACATAACGTGTACAATATGCATACAGCAAAACAGCGCTGTTCATAAGTTTGGGGTTTGTGAAATCATTTCTTCTGGTCACCAAAGCAACATTTATTTGATGTAAAATACAGTAAAAACAGTGAAATATTATTACAGTGTAAAACAGCTGTTTTCTATGTGAATATATAATAAAGTGTAATTTATTCCTGTGATTAAAGCTGAATTTTCAGCATCATTACTCCAGTCTTCAGTGTCACATGATCCTTCACAAATCACTCTAATATGATGATCACAAAACATTTATGATTACCAATAGTGTTGAAAACAGTTGTGCTGCTTCATATTTCTATGAAAATAAAAAATATAGATTCTTTGATGAATAAAAAAGCTCAAAAGAACAGCATTTATTAGGGATGCACCAATACAGAACTTTTACCGATACCGATAACCGATAATTCTTTATATTTGAAAGCCGATAACCATATAAATTGGCCGATAAATCTAAATCCAAATTTTTATAACATTTTTGAGAGCCTGATTACAAAAACAAAAGTCTCATCATTAAAAGCCATGTCGCAAACACACAATTATAATGATCTCATCATAATTTTATGTAGCCGATATGACAGACTTGCACATGTTGCACTGAACTGTATTTTCTTTTTTTTAAGTGATTTCAATCATATTTCAAGCCATTTAAAACCATCATTGTGAACAGTTGAGACAATCTGAAGTGTCTCAGCTGAAGGAAATAATCCATTATTTATCGTTTTTTATATATCAGGCCAAATTTTCTTATCGGGCCGATAACGATAAAATTACAAATAATCTCATATCAGTACCGAAACCGATGTAGTGGCCGGTATATCGTGCATCCCTCGCATTTATTTGAAATAGAATCTTTTGTAACATCATCTTTTTAAAAATCACTTTAAAGTGTGCATGATGAATAAAATTATTATAAAAAAACAATTAAAAAACTCTTTCTGACCCCAAACTTTTCAACAGCCAATCAAACCGATGTTGCATGATGGGATTTTTAGTCCAGGTTGTGATTCATAAAAATGTAATAACTCAGTCTCAGACGAAAATGGAGAGAAAAATATGCGTTTTCAAACAAAAAATGTATTAGTGTGGTCAGGGGGCCCCACTAGCAATTTTGGGCCCAATGAAGGAATATGAGGTTGGCCCCCCACCACACCCATTACATTAATAAAACCGATCTCTGGGGGCCCCAAAAGT
Organism: Squalius cephalus; assembly: GCA_022829025.1. Classification (NCBI taxonomy): domain Eukaryota; kingdom Metazoa; phylum Chordata; class Actinopteri; order Cypriniformes; family Leuciscidae; genus Squalius; species Squalius cephalus. Next base: position 34,421,668 of record CM040805.1, read on the forward strand.
GTGTGCCTTTAGAATCGTCCATAACTATCTTTCTTTTTCCTTCTCTCAGTCTCAGACGGTGTTTCCCGTCGAGGGCCCGGATGAGGAACTGCGCCTGAAGGTGGCGCTCTCTCGGCTCAGACTGCAGTCGGGCTTCTGTCGCTCCTCTTTCTCTGGCGTCTGCAGGGAACAGTGGAAGCAGAAGGTGTAGAAGAACGCCACCAGGAGCAGGACACACACCATGCAGAAGATGAGGACGACGAGGATGGTGTGAATGTGTGTGTCCTCAGAAGAAGGAGTCCCTGCAGACGTCACGTTCCCACCGGCGGCGTGTGCCATGATGGCGGAGAGGGGGATTATGGGTAGGTTATTATCACTAACCTGCTGTAGAGGTGAAGATAGCATTTAAAGGGGTGGTGTAATGCCCTTTTCACAAGATGTAAAATAAGTCTCTGATGTCCCCAGAGTGTGTGTGTGAAGTTTTAGCTCAAAATACCCCCCAGATATTTTTATACAGCATGTTAAAATTGTCAAAAACGCACCATTTTGTGTGTGTTCCTTTAAATGCAAATGAGCTGCTGCTCCTGGCACAGGGGGCGGAGCTTCAACAGCTTGCACTCACACACACATGCACTGAAAATTTCAAAAACTTTTAGCCTTTTATGTTCAAACCGGAGTCAGAAAGATGGAGAGACTCAAGAAGAAGTGATGACATGTAGAAGCAACAGGACATTTCTGAATGATTAGTTGATGAATTTATGTAGCTTATGTGTAGTTATCTTCTAGTCATTGATTAGCATATTCTGTCATGATAATCTATAAATCGTGTTCAGGGGGCGGGGTTTATGTAAATTCTAGGGTTGGTGATGTCACTAACCCGGGAGGAATGTGGTGTAGTCTCTTCCAGCCGTTTGTTGTAGTCCTTAAAAAGCGATTTCTTTAAAAGCAAATATCTCCCTTTGCTTTGAACTTTGAGGGTTGTAACTTTGCAGATGTTGTTTATGATCAAACAGCAACATTACTGTGGTGAATCATGTCCAGTTATATATATATACACACAGTATAAAGGCATTATTATTATAATGCACTTTTTACATTATAAAATTATGTGGCAATTATATAGGATCTTAATGATCTAAGAATACATTTTTTCAGAATGCAAAATCAAATTTCTTATTTCTTTCAAATTATTTTTAGTTTTATTTTCAGTGAAATATGAGCTGGACGTGTTCTTGATGGACTCTGCGATATTCATAAATATTTATGAACTAATTATAATTTAAATTATTATTATTATTCAGCTAAAAAGTTTAAACATTTTAATATTAGTACAATTTAAAATGAATGTTTTCTGGAATATACAGTTTTAAATGTGATGAATTTGAATTTTCATGCATGACTTCAGATATCATTGTAATATGCTGATTTAATATGTTTTGTGGAAACTGTGATTTTTATTTATTTTTTTATTTTTATTTTTTAAGATTCTATAAAGTTAAAAACAGAAACAGATTTTTTTTTTTGTAACAATTTCTAATGACCAGCAACACATTCAGCATGTGAGGTCTATACAATACAGATGCTTACATTTACACAACATGGACATTTAGACAATAATTGGATGGAAAATGTCAATTTTGATTAGTAATCTCAGTTTAAGTTTGGCTCAGTCAAAAAAGAGCATGCATGGCAAGAAATATTACACATAATCTTGTTTTCTGGTCTGAGGAGACTCACCCTGTCAGTTGTGATCTGTGAGAGTGTCTCTGTGAAGATCAGTCCTCTTGTGTTTGCATTGCAGAATCTGCTCACTAAACGAAACAAACAAAGAACTTAAGAAAGGATGGAGAGAGCGAGGGAGGAGAGGCGGTCGATGTTGCCATGGAGACGCTCAGCGAGTGGATGAGAGCTTGAACGTGATGAACGTCAGAGTGTGATGACAACTCAACAAAGATGAGTAGATAGTGTTATATGAGATGAGATGCATAAGTGTGTTCATGGGTTATTATATTCAGTCAAACATATTCAGTCAAACAGGGATGGATAGATTGAATGATAGATAGATTATTAACATTTTGCAGATTCTCCAAGACTGACTCCAATCTTAAGTAGTTAGACACATTAGAGAAAATATATATTTAAAAAATCCTTTAAATGTATTTTATTTAAATCTAATAACAATTGTATTTACAAATCAAAGTGAATCATTCTGAATTTGCAAAAAACATTGGTTTTGAAGCCTCCTCTAAACTGTAAAAATAAAATCTAAAAAAGTATTTTATGCTTAAAATGTAAACAAAAGATGTCAGTGGGGTTAGTAAAATAATCTTTATTGTTCTTGCTCCATGCACAGATATTTTTCTTGTTTTAAGCACAAACTCACTCACTTTTGATGCACTTTTCCAGACTTGTGTAATGGCAAACGTTTCAAAATAAAATCAATTTCTTCCTTACAAAAATAGAAACGGACATATTTAAAGGAAAATGTGGACACTTTTGGAGCACTTATTGTTCTGATTATATGCAAATCATCATGTGTGGTTATTGTACTGCTCAATATTTTCTTACTCAATATTTTTGTCTTGAGAAAAAATTTTAATTCAAAGAGAAAAAGTGTATTTTTCTGAAATCATTGGCAGATTTTTTTTCTTGTTTTATACAAATTCGCTTAATTTTGATAAAATATTTTTTCAGAAAACAAGACTTAGGGCGCTATCTTACACCCGACGCAATCCAGCGCCAAGTGCGATGCAAGTGTGTTTTGCTAGTTTCAGCCTGACGCAGTTTTCATTTTCTCGTCCTGCGTCACATTGTTTAAATAGCAAATGCATTTGCGCCCATTTGTGCGCCCATGGGCTGCTGGTCTGAAAACAAGTGTGTGTGTTCTGGCGCATTGTTGGAGCGTTGCTATTTTGAGGAACTGAAATAGACTGAGCCATTGACCGACTGAAACCTGCTCTAAAGTCAATGGTGCAATATTTGTTTTGTTATTTAAAGAGCGCGTTAGTAATGTGCGCCTATAGGCGGGTCCACAACGCGCGTACACTCTGCTTATTAAACACAGGGATGCACAGCAGCACACACACATGCCAAATATAAAAAATAAAAGGATTTTGTGCACATAAAGATATGGTGAATCCGGCTTGTCCTGTAGATGTTCTGCTTGTGCACTTTTACCTCGCGCACGAGCAGATCCGTTTGCGTTCGGTCTTTCCACTATCAAACTCCGTCATGTAAATAGCGAATCCACCATGGCGTGAGCGCAACTGGCATTTAAAGGGAATGGGAGATGAGACTCTGATTGGTTTAACGCACGTAAATCCCAAAACACCCATTACGAGAATAGGGACAACCCTTTTAGACCATGCGCCGGGAGCGCCGACCATTTTTCCCATCGTTAAACTAGCAAAAGTGGATTCAGACACGCCCTAAGTGAACTTGCGCCCTGCGCTTTAGACCATGCGCTTAGATCATTAAAATATAGGGCCCTTAATATCTGAAGTCATTTAACATCTCCAGTAAAAACATTTTTTTATATTTGCACTGGAAAACAAAACAGTACTGAAAATAAAAAAATACTGAGTAAGAACATAATTTTTTTTTTGCAGTGCATATGCTTGTTCAACTCAGAAACATTCACTTCTTCCTGGTGATGAGGTTGTTGCAGATCCAATTCATCCCGTCCTGAAAACACACAGAGAGAATGGAAGAAGATTGAGGTGATGCTGTTCTGACCCAAACTCTTTAGTCTTTAGCGGCCCCTAACAAATGAATAACTTTTTGACAACAAAAATGAAACATCACTGAACTTACTTGATGACGCCATTGACATTTTAAAAGACTTTTTAAGGCAAATAAGTGACTCTAAAAAATCGAACAGCCATCAGTGTGTAATTTCTTTGCATCTCCTTTCGAATACAACATTCAAATTACTAGACAAAAAATTATATCCTGAGAAAAGTGGATTTTGAGGAGTATAGCTCCATAGACCTCCATTCATTCTGCACTCGTCCTGTGAGCGCCCTCATGTGGAGCCAGAGTGGAACTGCAACCAGTCCAGAAACCAGAAGTTTACTGAGAGTGGAAGTTTCCCCTTATAGAGCTGGTAAGTCCCGCCCATCCGTAAAACCCCACTGGACCTCTAGGTTGAAAAATCATCAATGCAAGTGAATGTGAGAAAATAATTATTTTCTGGTCCCGTTTGAATTGTGCAATGAATGTGAACATATGTTGTCTGTGAATTTTTTATATAACTTTTCATGTTACGAGTTTGACCGTATATTGTACAATTCTTTGGCTAGCAGTTGTGGAGGAGATATAACGAGAAAGACTACATGTCGCCTATGTGACGTCACCCCATAACACATTTTCCCTCCACTTGTCAAATCACGGTGCTAATGCTGCGATAATCTATGGAGACAGATCGAGATGCCTGTGTGTTTTGTACCCAAATGTCACCATTCAAACCAAATGGGCTGTTCTTTCTTCAGATTCACGTCGAAAGCAGCGAAGAGTTGTAGCCCACAAAGTGCTCTCACACAAAGTCTAACCGTAGCAAACTTCTACCCGCTAAATTGTAGCATTCTTCACACGAAAGATTATATAAAAAATTCACAGACAACATATGTTCACATTCATGGCAAAATTCAAACGGGACCAGAAAATAATTATTTTCTCCCATTCACTTGCATTGACGATTTTTCAACCTAGAGGTCCAGAGGGGTTAGCGGAAGGGGCGGGACTTACCAGCTCTATTAGACACTCTCTGGTTATCCATAGCAGCGGTCTGATATCAAGAAATAACAGACCGCATTCTACATTAGAATTTAACCAAGCCATGTAATAAAATATTACATTTTTTGTTGCTGGTGTTTATTTTATGAATAAAATAAATATTAAAATGAATATTTTTATGGAGTAACCGTTTTATAAAAGCGATAAGCCCCTTGAAGTCGTGTTTTACAGTGAATTTAGAACAGCTGCTGTTCTAGATCCACTGTAAATCACGGCTTCACGGGGCTTATAGCTTTAAAATAAATAAAGGTGAGTTGACTATGTCCTGAAAACACACAGAGGGAATGGAAGATTTAGGTGATGCTGTTCTTAAACTGCTGTGAAGTAATGAGATACACTGCTAGTAGTTGTGGTTGTGTGTGTGTGTGTGTGTGTGTGTGTGTGTTTCTCACCGGCACTCCCTCTCCGGTGAGTGCAGAACAGGCCTGGATCTGCCAGACTCGATCTCTGTACGTGTGCAGGTTCAAACCCTCCGCGATCTCACTGGATGGAGACGCCGTGCCTAAATCCTGTTTATTGGCAAAGATGAGGATGGGAACGCCTGCGAGGTTTTCCTCGTCTATCAGCTCTGACAGTTCCTGCAGACACACACACCGTTTACATTTAAAGTCTGATTTATTATCTGTGCACATCATTAGTGTTTTAAATTCATGTGTCTCATAATCTTGAATGAGAATAAGTTCCTCTCGCAGCATCTCTTCTCTTCTCTTCTCTGATGATGTGGGCGGAGCAACCTGTCACTCACATGAGATCAGCCAATAGCAAACCACAACCATCCAATCAATTCCCCACAGAGAAAATCAAGCCCCGCCCACATTTGTTCTTGTTCCAGAAGCGTTTCACTTGGATATACGACACAATAGAGAAGACTAATGCAACTTCTGTTTCATAATTACTTTAAATAATAAAAAAAAATGTTTTTTAACAATATAAATGTATTTACTGTCACTTTTGATCAATTTAATGCATCCTTGCTGAATAAAAGTAGGCCTTATTAATTTTTTTAAATCTTACTGACCCAAACTTTTGAATAGCAGTGAATCAAGGTTTCCACAAAAATATTAAGCAGCAAAAACATTTTCAACATTGATAATAAAGTAATATGTAATGTTATTATCTATAGTTCCCTTACTAGGGAAAAACTGTAGTAGACCTAATCTATACCTATACCAAAATGTATTTAAAATACATTTATTTCATACTAAGTACAGAATACTACAAATCCATTAGCATATTTACTGATAGATCGCTTGAGACTTACTGATATAAATATAATTAAACTTAATTTGGAGTACTTCTTTATTGCACAATGCACATTTCTTAATATGAAGCCTAAAATGTGTTTTAAAATAACTATTAGTAAGGATGGTATGTATAATATCAGTCTTTAAATGCAAGATATTTGCAATAGTTCCACTTTAACACAATCAAATATACTTCAGTTTGGCTTTAGTTGGACATCAGCACTATTTCTGGAAAACTAAAGTGCATTAAGTACAAAATTAGTTGTCCCAATTTAACAGAATTTAAGTATATTAATTTAGTTTACCAAAAGTGCAATTGCAGGGTATTTATTTTAAGTACACAAATATGTAAATGTGTTTGTAGCATAAAATGCATGTATTTCAAATACATTTTAGTATATTTATTTTTCACTTGGGCTTAAATGTAGTTTTACAGTAAAATACCATTTTTGGAAGTAAAAAAAAATAAAAATAATCAAAGCCGTAAACTGTCATTCCCAAAATTCCCTGTCTGACACTTCACATTTGCTGGGTTTTAATTATGTATTTAAATAATTATGTTTATTCTTAGTATCAGTTATGCACATTCGGGATTTATGTGAGTGATGCGTGTGTGTGTGTGTGTGTGTGTGTGTGTGTGTGTGTGTTTAGACGCACCTGTGTGTGTGTGTGTGTGTGTTTAGACGCACCTGTGTCGGTGTGAGTGATGTGTGTGTGTGTGTGTGTGTGTGTTTGGACTCACCTGTGTCGGTGTGAGTGATGTGTGTGTGTGTGTGTGTGTGTTTAGACGCACATGTGTCGGTGTGAGTGATGTGTGTGTGTGTGTGTGTGTTTAGACTCACCTGTGTCGGTGTGAGTGATGTGTGTGAGTGTGTGTGTGTGTGTGTGTGTGTGTGTGTGTGTGTTTAGACTCACCTGTGTCGGTGTGAGTGATGTGTGTGTGTGTGTGTGTGTGTGTGTGTGTGTGTGTTTAGACTCACCTGTGTCGGTGTGAGTGATGTGTGTGTGTGTGTGTGTGTTTAGACTCACCTGTATCGGTGTGAGTGATGTGTGTGTGTGTGTGTTTAGACTCACCTGTGTCTGTTTGAGTGATGTGTGTGTGTGTGTGAGTGTGTGTGTGTGTGTGTGTGTGTTTAGACTCACCTGTGTCGGTGTGAGTGATGTGTGTGTGTGTTTGGACGCACCTGTGTCGGTGTGAGTGATGTGTGTGTGTGTGTGTTTAGACTCACCTGTGTCTGTGTGAGTGATGTGTGTGTGTGTGTGTGTGTGTGTGTGTGTGTTTAGACGCACCTGTGTCGGTGTGAGTGATGTGTGTGTGTGTGTGTGTGTGTGTGTGTGTGTGTGTGTGTGTGAGTGTGTGTGTGTGTGTGTGTGTGTGTGTGTTTAGACTCACCTGTGTCGGTGTGAGTGATGTGTGTGTGTGTGTGTGTGTGTGTGTGTGTGTTTAGACTCACATGTGTCGGTGTGTGTGTGTGTGTGTGTGTGTGTGTGTGTGTGTTTAGACTCACCTGTGTCAATGTGTGTGTGTGTGTGTGTGTGTGTGTGTGTGTGTGTGTGTGTGTGTGTGTGTGTGTGTTTAGACTCACCTGTGTCGGTGTGAGTAATGTGTGTGTGTGTGTGTGTGTTTAGATTTTAATAATTATGTTTCTCCTCAGTTATGCACATTAGGGATTTATGTTACATCTTGTGTTGTTAAATGAATGTTTAGAGGATTATATTTTAGCGTCATGAGTGTCAAATGACAGAAATCCCAAATTTCCAGTAAAAACTTTCCGACTCCACTGTGTGTTTCCCTTGTTTTACGGTGTAATTTAACACAGCTCGCCGCTAACACACAAAGAACAAACAACATTTGTCCCGGGAAGATTCTATGAATTATATTTGCATATATAATGTCGTGTCTCACCAATCCCGTTTCCTCGAAGCGCTTCTTGTCGGTGCTGTCAATGACATAAACCTGCAGATGAACCAGCACACAAGTCTTGTTAGATTGCACATAGTGACGTTTGACACATACAATTAATGCTATTTCTTTGTGGTATTGTGCTGTGTTTCTAAAGTAATAACTTCTCACCAATAAATCTGTGTTTTCCAGGTATTTCTTCCAGAAAGGACGGATCTTCCTCTGTCCGCCGATGTCCCACACGTTCAGTTTCATCCCGTGAGAAGCCACGCTCTTGATGTTGAAGCCCTGAAAACATCTCGCTGGTCAACATCGCCCAAAATAACTTCATTTGCAAATCAAAGCACATGTCATTTGATGCAACAGTCTCCGTGTGTTCCCATAATGCACTGGGGTGAGCTTCAACCAAGATGGCGGATAAGCTCTGAGAAATGTTGATTATAAATATACTTGATTTTCACTCAATACTAGGAATAATCGAGTGTGTACTTAAAAATAAAAGTTCTACACTGGCATTGATGGTTCTGTGATGAACCTTTCACATCCATGGAAACGTTGCATTGCACAAAAAGTTGTTTAGAAATTATTATCTTGAATTTTTTTTATTGTTATGACCTGTTGACTGAAAGGTTCTTCGGGGAACCACGATGGTTCCTCTACGGCTTCAGTGTGAAAACCCCTTCTGGACACTTTATTTTAACGGTAATGAATAGAGTCCTGCAGGGGTGATGCACACTTGAGAGTCAGTGTGTTTCTGAGATCAGGTGTGTGACGAACACACACTCACGATACTTTAAAATACATCAGTAATATCACCGTGTGATTATTTTTTAAAGCTTGTGAACTTGTCTTTCCTGTGTGTGTGTGTGTGTGTGTGTGTTTAGACGCACATGTGTGTGTGTGTGTGTGTGTGTGTGTGTTTAGACGCACATGTGTGTGTGTGTGTGTGTGTGTGTGTGTTTAGACTCACCTGTGTCAGTGTGAGTGATGTGTGTGTGTGTTTCCGACTCACCTGTGTCGGTGTGAGTGATGTGTGTGTGTGTGTGTGTGTGTGTGTGTGTGTGTTCGGACTCACCTGTGTCGGTGTGAGTGATGTGTGTGTGTGTGTGTGTGTTCGGACTCACCTGTGTCGGTGTGAGTGAGATGTGTATGTGTGTGTGTGTGTGTGTGTGTGTGTGTTCGGACTCACCTGTGTCGGTGTGAGTGATGTGTGTGTGTGTGTGTGTGTGTGTGTGTGTGTGTGTGTGTTCGGACTCACCTGTGTCGGTGTGAGTGAGATGTGTATGTGTGTGTGTGTGTGTGTGTGTGTGTGTGTGTGTGTGTGTGTGTGTGTGTGTTCGGACTCACCTGTGTCGGTGTGAGTGATGTGTGTGTGTGTGTGTGTGTGTTCGGACTCACCTGTGTCGGTGTGAGTGATGTGTGTGAGTGATGTGTGTGAGTGATGTGTGTGTGTGTGAGTGAATGTGTGTGTGTGTGTGTGTGTGTGTGTGTGTGTGTGTGTGTGTGTGTGTGTGACGCACCTGTGTCGGTGTGTGTGTGTGTGTGTGTGTGTGTGACTCACCTGTGTCGGTGTGATGGTGCTCACGTCCTCCGAGGCGAGACACTTGAGTAGTGTGGTTTTGCCGGCGTTGTCGAGACCCAGCAGAACTATCCTGAGCTCCAGCTCTGCGGATCCCTTCAGCTTCTGCATGACCGAGAGCAAACCCTGAGGACACAACACACACTGCCGTTACATCAGCCGTTCACAGGTTACACTTCTCATTGACGTGATTCTGGATAGAGAAAGGAGAAAAGATTTACATTCAGGACTGACTTTCATCAGTTCATGCTAGTGCCACGCTCTGCCATTTGAGTTTCATGTTAGATCTGATGTTTTACGACCACAAACTAACATTCCCTGAACGTTCTGGGAGCTCAAACTGTAATGTGTCAGAGCACGTGTGCCTAAGATTGTTTTACTGGTTTTATCATTTGCTAAGCAAAATGTAAATATGACCGAAAGTAACAACAAAAAATATGATTTGAGGAATTATTAATTTAGAGGTTTATTCCATGCTATTATAGTAGACTAAAACCAAAACCATAAAAACAACTTTTGTTAGCTAAAATAATTAGCCTATAAATAATAAAAAAAAAACGGTAAAATAAACTTTAACAATAAAATAAAAATAATAATATAAAAACTTACTTTATGAGGCAAAAAATAATAATAATAATAATAATTTCTCATTTTTATTTAGTTTAACTTGATGTAGCCTACTAAAATAACTAAAACTTCAATAAAAAATAATATAAATATAGGCATATTTTTTTAAACTAATAAAAATGACAAAAACACAACAAAATTACTAAAACTTAATTTTAACTAAGTTTAATATATATATATATATAAACGAATTCAAAATATTAATAAAAACTGTAATAGAATATCAATAATACAACAATTACACTGGTTTATTAAAATCCCTATTAGCAATAATAGTGATTCTTGCCTTTGCAATAATAATAATAATAATATTCTTCTTGTGCAGGGTTTCTCCTCAAGCACAGATTAAGTTTGTTCTGAGGAGAACAGATTAAGCAAATAGCGTTTTTCCTCATAAACATAAAGCATATTTAAGACAGTGGCAGTGTATATTTGTAGTCAAGTTGTTGATATTGCGCCGTTATTGGACTAATTGAGAGTGAAACACAGACCCATTCATGTGGTTAAGGCTTACAGTAATGAGATTTATCTGGTCATGTGACCCATCTCTGATTGCTTAGGCCCTTTTATATAAGACAATGCTAATCGTCCCAGGATCTCAAACCTAAAGCACACCGAATTCATCAGATTATTGAGCGTTTACTTTGCTTATATTGTGTATTTGGCTGATGATGCATCCAAAATGACTAACGGTTTCAAAAGTTTTTTTTTTTTCTTTTTTTTGCAATGATGTTGAGAAGAATAATTGTTGTTTCCCCAAATATCCTTTTAGAAAACAGATCTCTTTTTTATTAGTCTGAAGAACATTTAAATAACCTGTTTCCACTCTTAAATAACCTCTTGTTGTTCTGTGGATGTTCTTAATGGAATCAAATAATCTTTATTTTTAAGAGTGTGTGTTTATATACATTCGCATGTAAATGAATGTGTTGTTCGTGACTCAGAGAAAGCGATAAACGTACCTTTGGAGCGTCGCCCATCTTGACTTGTGTTCCGTCCCGCTGTCTCACATTCCTCCGTTGTGTCTGCGGGGTTATGGATGTGTGTGTGATGACAATCCCTCTCCCATGTTCAGGTGTTTGTGAGTGTGTTGTGTTGGACAGAAGACTTGCAGAATGGAGGATTAGGAGAGAATTAGTGTCTCTCTCTCCTTCCCACCCCCACTGAGACTCTACCAGCATTATCTCTCACTTACTATCCCTGCTAACTAGCTCTACTACTACTGGGTCTGGCTTGACACTTTTTCACTAGTGAATTTAATTTAATTTTTCAGTGGTTCGTAGGGGTGCAATATATCCTCTCACAATATATCGCAATATAAAAATGCATCAATTTATATAATGCACTATTTGATGATAGTGATAAACTCTATTGTGTATAATTCACCCAAATTAAAAAAAAAAAGTTGTTCGTTATTACTGGATAAGGTTTACAATTTTTTTTATAATTTATGTTTCTCAAAAAAAAAAAAAAAAAAAAAAAAAAATCTAGACAATTATATATAATTATATATACAATATATTTTAGAGATGAGCATAACTAGAACTTTTTATATTAAACTTCCATGACTGCACTTAATTGTATTGAATGCTTCAAATCTCAAAAAACAGTACTTGCATAACATTTAAATAAAATGCCACTTACGTACTGAAAGAGATTAACTTTTTTTGTTTCTTAAAACTTGCACTGTCAAATTAAATGTTCGCTTTACAGTATATTTGTGTCTCCAGCAGAGGGCGATTGATCTCCATTTGATTATAATTTTCACTGTAGTGTGTTATTCGATATTATAACTGAACTTATATATATGAAATGTAGTAAATCACAACCTCATGATTAAAATGATTAATGCATGACATACAGGTTTCATTAGAAATGACATTAAAGTATATTTTAGTTTAGCATAATGCTTGTATATATTATATTCATCAGTACATTTCAACCATATTTCACACACAATAAAATTATGAAATTACATATAAGGATGTACATACATTCAACTAATTACCTTTCATTTAAATGTAAACTACAATACATTTTCATTTAATTGCAAATTAAGTGTCTAAAAGCACTACATTCAGTTCACACTTAGTATATTTTTAGTATTTTAAAATACTTTAAGTATGCTAAAGTGTAGGCCTACTTCCTTTTCCACAATGGTAGCATCGCAGATTATGATATTTTGGGAGATTTTGATGAGAAATGTTTGAGTAAATGACTACAATCGCTGCATTCTGCTGTCAGAATGCCACTTTGTCACTATGTGAAGAAACCATAGACTGTAAAAAAATAAACACACGCGTCTATAGACTTCTGTAGCTCCGCCCCTTTTCAGCGCTGCGCTCGTTGTCTTTTGACTTCCGGTCTGTATTTTCACAGCGATTTTGAGTGTTTATTAAAGGACCGTCTCGTTTTAAAATTTTCCCGGTCGACTGACATTTGTTAAGACATCTGCTTTAAACATTACAGTCCTCATGATAACTTTCGTTAACTTTACATTAAGTAAATCCACTTCAAAAGGTAATTACTCCTGGACAGCAATGCCATAGAGATATACAGAGCGACCGCAAAAACGGAAGTTCAAAGACAATATTCTAAAGATGGCGGCACTCTCGTTTCTCTGGTGCAGAAGGTCTATAGACTGAACACGTAATACACATAGGCTACGCGTAACGTCACCGTTTTCACAAATTCACCTTTTTGTAGTTTACACAGAGACTATAACCGTATCGTTTTCATAAACGTTCACTTTGAAACCCGTTTTCAAAATGTTGCGTTTTCATGACCCCTTCTATACATGATTCTGGTTTCAACTAAAAGCATAAAACGTTTTAAGCATTTGGCTGTTCATTTACATGACACCGGCGTTTTAAGAGCCTGAAAATACAAACTATACTATCCCATGACACCATAGGAGGGGATTTATAAAATTCAGTCAAGTGCATTTGGTCGCTGGTAGGTCACATGATACATCCGGAATTCCGGATTACATTCATACTATTTATTACACTGCTCTGTGGAATACTTGATTCTGATTGGTCAATCGCGCCCCGATAACAGCCTCTGAAAACAAATAAGTCAGCAGCGCTTTACTCTCGCTAGGAACGTTTTTTCTTTTGGTTTTGCGTTTGGTGAGCTAATAAAATATTAAAACTCAGTCGAATCAATATTTTGTGAACAGTTATTTAATTATGCCTTCCCGTATAGTGGACTCGCTCTCTCTTGTTTCACACAAACGCTGCCGCCATTTTGTGACGATTGTTTTGTACACTTTTGGATTATAAGATACAAACAGGTACGATTTTAAAACAGTTTAAACTCAAATCAATATCTCTTATCCCATAATTATTAATGTGGTGAAATGCTGTATAATAAGTGTTATGACTGTATACCGTATCTCTTAAACGTCCGTCTAGTTTGAATGTCCGCAGAAGCTTTACGTTTAAAGAGCTAATAAAATATTTCGACTCATATCAATATTTTGTGTTTAATTATTTACTTATGTGGCATGTAGCCGTGTAAGTATGATAACGTGCATCCACCCGGTTGTTATCTCAGAATAAACCCCTTCAGGTGTGTGTGTGTGTGTGTGTGTTCGTTCCTTCAGGCTGATGAAGACCTGATCCTGATCACCCAGTCGGGGGTTTATTCTGAGATGACAACCGGCTGTTTTTTGCTAAATCGTACATATTTTACGAATTGCCCAATTCGTATGAATTCATACGAATGACCTACCCCTGACCCCGCCCCTAAACTTACCCATCACGTGGGTTTAGACAAATCGTACAAATTTGTACGAGTGAGGTCGTACGAATTAGCCACTTTTTTATCACTCGTACGAATTCGTACGAATTGGTCGTGAGATAGCGTTGGAACTGAACACTTTTTACAATGAGAATAATCAACAAGAAAAACTACAAAGAACTACAAACATGGCACTCGAGACAGGAAGTAGTCCAAACGCTCAATTTTCTGAGTGTAGAAATGAAACGTCTCTAGACTCAGAGACCGGATTAGGACTCAGGACTCGGGACTCGGGACTCGGGACACGGGATACGGGACTCGGGACTAGGACTCAGGACTCAGTCTCAGTAGTAGCTGGTGACGGTGGTGTTCACTGTGCTGTGGATGTTCTCCATGTTCTGTTGTCTTTGTCTCTTCCTGGCCTGACTCTGAACTGAGAGAGAGAGAGAGAGAGGGAGGGATGAAATGCAGTAGGACGACATGCAGATGTTTACTGTCAGAGGTTTACCTTGTCCTCTCCTCAGCGAGATCTTCATGCCGATGGCAAACATCATGAGGAGAGCAGCCGCTGCGCCGACACAAACCAGAATAATCACCATATAATTCCCAGCTGAAAGCACAAAGAAAACAAGAGTGACATTACAAATATTGCCTGTCATTGCCTTCTCCATCCATCCATCCATCCATCCATCCATCCATCCATCCATCCATCCATCCATCCATCCCTCACTTCCTTCAGGATTATTTGATGAATAGAAAGTTAAAAAAAATATAATTTATTTGAAATAGAAATCTATAGTAACATTATAAATGTCTTTACTGTCACTTCTGATCAATTTAATGCATCTTTGCTGAGCAAAAGTGTTCATTTCTGTAAAAAAAAAAAAATCTGTTTTACCCTAAAATTTTGACTGGTAGTGTATCACGGTTTCTACAAAAATATGAAGCAGCACAACTGTTTTCAACATTGATAATAATCATAAATGTTTCTTGAGTCATCATATTAGAATAATTTCTGAAGGATCATGTGACACTGAAGACTGGAGTAATGATGCTGAAC
>CM040805.1:34444097-34461597 GCA_022829025.1 Squalius cephalus
TATATACAGTGATTTAAAAAAAATATTTAATATTTAATATTTTTGATATTGACAGCTGTTTGGAGGATTATATTATGGTACCAAAATATGTTTTTACTTTAATATTGCCTTATGTCTACTTCTACGCTATTACTTTTAATAGTTAAAAAGCAAGAGTGAAATATAAATATAAATGTGTGTATATATTACATGATACAAATGTTGTTACACTTTTGTTCCTGAAATCCACCCTTCTGTTGGGATCAGGATAATCCTGTTTTTCCCAGATCAAAGGTATCATACTGACATTTTGATCCAGATCAACCACAAAAACCAATCTTGGTTTCTTATCTGATTTCAGAATCCCTTTTTTTCTCTCTTTTGAACGTCTCGTCCCTGAAGTTAAGCTGAATCTGAAAGTCTTCAAAGGCTTTATAATGATTGGCGCTCGCAACACAAAGCTCAAGGGTTTGATTCCATAGGAAATGCATGAACTGATCAAATGTATTGGCTTATGGGTTAATCTGCAATAATTATTATCTTCTACGGTGTGACTTTTGGTCGCTTGCTAAATCCATGTGTGAAGAAAACAAATGCATGTTGAGCCACTGAGAAAATGAGCATTTCTCAATCAGGTTTCCACATTGTTTCCATGGCGATGAGGCGTTCAATCACACGGATGGGTTTAGCCAGAGAATTAGTGGAAAGTGGATCTCACTAGTAACGCCTCGCATGCTTTTTGCTCACATGTGTGTGACATGTTGTCATGTCTTCTAATGAGTTGTTAATGTTGAACACACCCATTTCCTGTGAGCCGAGGAAAAGCATGCAGCTGTTAAAATGCGATTTCCTGTGATGTATTTCTCATTTTTATTCATGATTATGACACCACAGGCCCATTGATTTCATGGTAGACTGATTGTGTGTGTTTGTGTGTGTTTGCTCTTGCAGACCCAGGCGGTTTCTGATGGCGGTAAGTTTAATTTCTTTACATTGTAGAATAAGCCTGTCACCATCATCAACTCTGTGCTGACAATTAATTGTCATGTAAATAATTGCTTTTAACAATTTAATTCTGTTTTGTTCATGTCACTTATAATGTAAACCTAATACATGATTATTATTTTTTTTTACTTTGAATCTATTAAATAATAATAAACAGTAGTGGACAAAAGTTATGTCTGGCCTAGGAAAATTAACATCTTCACCTTTTATTCAAATAATATTCAAATGTTTTAAAGTCCCCCTGTAGTTCATCATTTTATCCCTTTAAACTCATCTTTATTCACAAAAATTACACATTTAAGTGTTTTTTTTTTCCTTGAAGAATAATCTTCATGCTTTAAAAAATCTTGAATGTAACTCGACACCCTTTCCTCATTTAGTATACGCGGTTCTATGAATATGCAAATGAGCCCCGCCTCCACTCACTCACTCAGCTCAGAGATCCACTGGTTGACGATCACACGTTGATCTGATTGGTTACAAGGTAGTTTGTGACGTCAGAAACACCAGCGATTTCAAAGCGTGTTTTTGAGACTGTCTTTGGTTCACTGCAGTTTTAAGGAGGAAATACTCAGCAATGCTGTCGACTTATGAATTTACACATGATTTGCATATTAAAAACACAACATAGACATATAAACAACATTAAAAGCTGGATTTTCACCACAGGGGGACTTTAGTAAGCGTATAGTGTAGTTGCGCTTGGATTTGACTGTTTTAATAGTGCAATGCAAATTGTGCGGACATAATTTTTGGCCAGGCTAATTTCATGCAAGAAATTATGAACGCATGCAAAAACAAGAGAGAAACAAATACTAATATGTGATTATTGGTGTAGTGGCTGTAGTTTGCCTTTTTTTACAAAATAATTGACTCGGATAAATACCTTAACCAGGTTTAGTGTTTTGTTGTTCCTTCACATTTAAAATATTTATAAAATATAAAGTATTTTCCTCATATCATTTAATCAAACTTGTACAAAAAATCCCATCCAGATATCACTTTTGTCCACTACTGTGTAATATAAAGATATTTTATTATTATAATAAAATAGGCCCATATGATTCACTTTAATGCTTTGAAAATTAATAATTTTTTTTTTTACATTTTTATTTTATGATTAAATCCACAGTCCTTTTATTATTATTTTTTATTATATTCTTTCACTGGAAAGTAGACACGATATTGTAAGTTTGATGTCATTTCTTTAAGCGCTTAAATGTCATATATTTGGATGACAATAATTGCGATTAGACCCAATAACCCTGATCGGATCATTAATGAAGAATGGAGACAGGCCTACTCTAGAGCATCTCGTGGTCCGATCACAATCATGTCAATAACTCAGTGCACCCTCGCACTCCTGTACAGAACTGAACCTCAAGTTATCCAGCAGTGGCAGCAGCTCCAGCCTATCAGAGCGCTCGGGCGGGTCAGGTGGTCCAGCCAGTCGCGTGGTCAGCTGGGCCGTGTGTTTCGAGCGGCTGCTTGAGGACCATGTCGGCGTGCGATACTTTACTGTAAGATTACCACAATATTTCCACTGTTTAGTTTAGTGCAATATCTTTTTATTTATTCACATTATCTATAATATTGTAAACTGTTCATATCTGTGGGTTAGTGTTAATGTGTTTAATCCTAACTGTGCCTTTTAGCTTTTTCAGATATTTATTCTTTAATTAAATTTTGTCTTGTTGTATTTGTACTTGTTGTAAGCTTAATTTACCAAGAAAAATTCCTTCTGTGTGCTGGAAATATGTTTTTGATTCTGCTTCTCATCTATGACTGTTTTAAAATCTTATATAAAGATCAATATTGCCATCCATATTACAATAAAGATGCAAATAAGATGATTTAATCGCTGTAGTAAAACATAATAGTTTCCGTGAGCATTTAGAGATATACCACACTATTTAAACAATATTTATGTATATTGATTGTTTTTTTTAAGACCAAATTGTTAAATTATTGTAAACAATGTATTGTAATCATAGTTATTTTTAAAAATTGAAATACTGATTGCCATGAATATATATAGCCATTCCTGCTGATATCGCGTTAAATCATAAATAAAATAAACAAGGTTTATTAAGCTTTATCCACATTCATACAATATACTCATGTAAAGCTATATAGCAAATCTCAGCTGCTTAAATTGCTTGTATCGTCACAAAATGTAACTATATTACTGTCCAGCTCTAATCCACTGAATGCGACTATAAGGCATGAAGATATTATAAACATTAACGCATGATTTTCTGAAATTGGTGCTGTCTGACTATAGAAAACTGAGAAATAAGGCTGTTGTTTGCCCGTTTGCCAAATAGGTAGGAAAACTTCAATACCCATAATGCACTGGGCATGTTGCCGTCCGAGGCCACACCCACCTGTCAGCTATGGATGCGCTTGACCAATCAAATACCGCCTTGCTTTAGTAGGAAATACTACTTTTATTCGTGGTGTCAACTCTCAGAAAAAAAGGTACAAAAGCTGTCACTGTGGCGGCACCTTTTCAAAAGGTACACCTTTTTACCTAAAGAGTGCATTCAAGTCCCTCAAAGGTACATATTGGTACCTAATGTGTACGTATTAGTTCCAAAAGTGTACCTATTAGTACCTAAATGGTACATATTAGAACCCTTTTGAAGGGTACTGTCCCAGTGACAGCTTTTGTACCTTTTTTTCTGAGTGTTGTATTGTTCCCGGGTGCAGGAAAATCGTAGGGTATCTCTCTATTAAGTTTCGAGAGAGATGGCTTTCTGTATTTCAGGTTATTAGAACTAGATGTGTGTTTCAGACTGTGTTACTTCACAAAGTTACCGGTCAAAAGGAAGTTTTCAGTCATAAAAACACATAATTTACATTTGGATTGCATGTGTGAAGCATTGAAGTGTTTTGTGTGTTTTTTTTTCCTCACAGGAGTTTCTCAGATCAGAAGTGAGTGCTGAGAACATCTTGTTCTACCAAGCCTGTGAGAAGTTCAAGAAAATCCCGTCCACGAGACTGGAAGAGGTATGCAAAGACTTCTTAAAGGGGTGGTTGATTATGATTTGACTTTTCTAACTTTAGTTAGTGTGTAATGTTGCTGTTTGATCATAAACAACATCTGCAAAGTTACAACGCTCAAAGTTCAAAGCAAAGGGAGATATTTGCTTTTACAGAAATCACTTTTTAAGGACTACAACAAACGGCTGGTAGAGACTACACCACATTCCTCCCGGGTTAGTGACATCACCAACCCTAGAATTTACATAAACCCCGCCCCCTGAACACGATTTATAGATTATCAATCCAGAATATGCTAATCAATGACTAGAAGATAACTACACATAAGCTTCATAAATTCTTCAACTAACCATTCAGAAATGTCCTGTTGCTTCTACATGTTGTCACTTCTTCTTGAGTCTCTCCATCATTGTCTGACTCCGGTTTGAACATAAAAGGCTAAAAGTTTTCAAAATTTTCAGTGCATGTCTGTGTGAATGCAAGCTGTTGAAGCTCCGCCCCCTGTGCCGGGAGCAGCAGCTCATTTGCATTTAAAGGGACATACGCAAAAACGGTGCATTTTTGCTCACCCTCAAAAAGTGACAATTTTAACATGCTATATAAAAATATCTGTGGGGTATTTTGAGCTAAAACTTCACACACACACTCTGGGGACATCAGAGACTTATTTTACATCTTGTGAAAAGGGCATTATACCACCCCTTTAAATTGACGTGGGAGTTCATTTTAAAAAGGGGGAAAATACCATTTAAACCAAGAAAAAACAGTTTGGGATTTTGGATTAAAATGAGTAAGAAGTGTGTGTGTGTGTGTGTGTGTATTGGACTCGATTTTATTTGCGTCTTTATGATGTTTAATATGTGAATGTGCAGTCATGTGAAATGCACGCCCTCTTAATAATTGCACTTCAGTGTTTTTCACAGACACTTACTCAAACTAATGGACACTTACTACAGTCTTCTTGAAGCTATCTGGGGTTTAATGCCTTTCTCAACGGCACAATAGCACTTGATCTCCAAAACACTCCTAATCGCGAGAGATGCAATGGAACAAAACTAGAATGTGGCGCAACATTGCTTGATCTTAGTGTAAAACAGGAACTTGCTCCTCATGCTTACTCAGTGTTTTTTTCTTGTTTTCAGTCCAAATATCTAAACATTCTTAAAGGGGTGGTATAATGCCCTTTTCACAAGATGTAAAATAAGTCTCTGATGTCCCCAGAGTGTGTGTGTGAAGTTTTAGCTCAAAATACCCCACAGATATTTTTATATAACATGTTAAAATTGTCACTTTTTGCAAATGAGCTGCTGCTCCCGGCACAGGGGGCGGAGCTTCAAGAGCTCGTGTTCTTTTACCTCACACACACATGCACTGAACATTTCAAAAACTTTTATCCTTTTATGTTCAAACCGGAGTCAGAAAGATGGAGAGACAACATGTAGAAGCAACAGGACATTTCTGAATGGTTAGTTGATGAATTTATGAAGCTTATGTGTAGTTATCTTCTAGTCATTGATTAGCATATTCTGTCTTGATAATCTATAAACCGTGTTCAGGGGGCGGGGTTTATGTAAATTCTAGGGTTGGTGATGTCACTAACCCGGGAGGAATGTGGTGTAGTCTCTACCAGCCGTTTGTTGTAGTCCTTAAAAAGCGATTTATGTAAAAGCAAATATCTCCCTTTGTTTGAACTTTGAGCGTTGTAACTTTGCAGATGTTGATTATGCTCAAACAGCAACATTACACACTAACTAAAGTTAGAAAAGTCAAATCATAATCAACCACCCCTTTATAACAAGATGGATTTACTAAAGTAGTAAAATGCCATGAGATATTATGTCTTGTTTTCTAGGGGAAAAAAATCTAAAATCTAAATGAAGTGAGTTTTTGCTTAAAACAAGCAAAATTATCTGGGTGAGAAAAATGTTAATTCAAACAGAAACAAGATTATTTCACTTAACCCATTGGCAGATTATTTTGCTTGTTTTAAGCAAAAACTCACTTCATTTAGATTTTTTTTCCCCCTAGAAAACAAGACATAATATTACACTCATCTAGTAAATGCTTCTTGATTTAAGAATTTTTAGATATTTGGACTGGAATCAAGATAAAAATACTTTTTTTGCAGTGAAGTCTAGGTAATAAGTTCATTATGCCATTAAACATGGACAGATAAGAGGTCTTTCCTTGTGTCTTGTGAAAGGCTAAAAGTTTTTGAAATGTGCATGTGTGTGTGAGGTAAAAGAACAGCTCTTGAAGCTCCGCCCCCTGTGCCGGAAGCAATTTTAACATGCTATATAAAAATATCTGCGGGGTGTTTTGAACTAAAACTTCACACACACACTCTGGGGACATCAGAGACTTATTTTAGATCTTGTGAAAAGGGCATTACACCACTCCTTTAAGAATGTTTAGATATTTGGACTGAAAACAAGACAAAAACACTGAGTAAGAAAAGCATTTTTAGCATTTTTTTAAGCTCAGCTTAAAAACCGGTGGGCGACATGCCATCCCAGCATTATATATATGTGCTAGAAAATGCATTTCTGGAATGTTTTTCATCTGCATCTTTCATTCTTCTCTGTATGATCTGACTGTATGATGGAAGCATGTTCCCACCACGGAACAAAAAATAGATTAAGGTAATTGTGACTTTATCGCACAACTGATTTGTTAGCAATTGTGAGTTTATAACTCTAAGTCTATCCGAGTCTATTCGGATTGGACTAGTTTTCCGGGGTGTATTTCATGTTTCACAGACTGACTTTGCCGATTTAATCCCGTCCGAATGCGAACGTCTGCGATTGCTGTTGTTGTATTATTCCAATGCTTCTCATGCTTTCATTTAGTTTCAATATGGATGGTATCTGACGAAAAAATAAACTATACAATCTATAAATGGAGCCGAATCGCGGAAACTGCGCATTTTAATATCAGTGTCAGGTAAGATTAAGACGCTTGTCTAGATTTCTCTGCTCACTAATGCAAGTTTATCATAAACTGCCACTGCTATAAACTCGTTACATTTACTTAAATAGTGTTTTTATAATGAATTAAAAATATTAACTAATGATAAATTAAAAAGACACACATGTCATGCGTATCAAGCACAGCACATGACCTTCTGTAACGCCCACGTCAGGAAAACACACTCGAACTCTGAAATAAACACATGATGCACGAAACCACAGACTTCGAGTGATAAGATTTGTAGCTCAAACATCATTTTAGAAAACTAGTCCCGTCCGAATACGGCTTTAGGACTCTTTATCTCAGAATTACGAGTTTATATCTAAATTCTGAGGGGAAAAAAAAGTCAGAATTGCAAGTTTATAAACTCACAATTGTGTTATAAAGTCTGAAATATGAGATATAAACTTGCAATTCTTTTTGTCTGAGAATTTTCACACATTTTGCACTTTATAACCTGCAATTGCGAGTTTATATCACAATTCTGACTTTCTTGCAATTAAAGTTGCAATTACGTATTTTTTTATTTCATGGCAGAAACAAGCTTCCATAGACTCTTCAGTCATAATGAGAAATCAAAGGCTAATATCAGCCTAAAGTGATTGCATGTGTCCCCCTCAGCTGAAGAAAGAAGCACGCTCCATCTACGACAGTTTTCTCTCTGAAAGCTCTCTGCATGCGGTTAATATTGACGACACGGCGCAGATGGAAGTGAGCGCTTTGGAGACGCCTACACCCGACATGTTCGATAAAGCACAGGCACAGGTACACGCTAAAACAAATCACACACCAATACTGTGATATTTTACAATATTTACTCGTGTGTATGTCATAGCATAGTTATTTTTGCTGGAAATTTAAAGTCCCCCTGTGGTGAAAATCAAGTTTTTAATGTTGTTTTATGTGTCAATGTGGTGTTTTTAAGTCAAACCATGTGTAAATTCATAAGTCGACAGCATTGCTGAGTATTTCCTCCTTAAAACTGCAGTGAACCAAAGACAGTCTCAAAAACACGCTTTGAAATCGCTGGTGTTTCTGACGTCACAAACTACCTTGTAACCAATCAGATCAACGTGTGATCGTCAACCAGTGGATCTCTGAGCTGAGCGAGTGAGTGGAGGCGGGGCTCATTTGCATATTCATAAAACCGCGCATACTAAATGAGGCAAGGGTGTCGAGTTACATTCAAGATATTTTAAGGCATGTCATTTCGGTGATCAAAGATGAGTTTTAAGGGATACAATTATTGACTACAGGGGGACTTTAATAAAAAGGAACCATATGGTAAAGCCTATTTTGGATAATACAATATATAATAAATGCTTTACAAATGAAAGGTATTTGTGTTTTTGTTATTAATTATTTGCAATTTGGACCAAAACATCAGATTATTCATAACAAGTGAATATGTTTGGCATTGCAAAAACTGTGTCACATGATGTAACTGAACAGTAAAACTAATATATGATGACCCTGGACCACAAAACCAGTCACATGGGTAATTTTTTTGAAATTGAGATTTATACATCATTTGAAAGCTGAATAAATACACTTTTCATTGATGTATGGTTTGTTAGGATATGACGATATTTGGTTGAGATACGACTATTTGAAGATCTGGAATCTGAGGGTGCAAAAAAATCAAAACATTGAGAAAATCTCCTTTAAAGTTGTTCATTTATGTTGGCGATTGTGCTGCATTCACTCACAGAAATACATGTTTTATATATTTACGGTAGGAAATTTACAAAATATCTTCATGGAACATGATCTTTACTTAATATCCTCATGATTTTTGGCATAAAAGAAAAATCGATAATTTTGACCCGTACAATGTATTGTCGGCTATTGCCACAGATAAACCCGTGCGACTCGAGACTGGAGACGTGATCCAGGGTCACATATTATGAAACAGAGTTCTGACTCTACATGCACAAAGAAAATCTTGAATGATTTACGATAACAGTTTATTCTTCCCCCCCGCCGCAGATCTTCAAACTAATGAAAATGGACAGCTACACGAGGTTTGTTCGCTCTCCGCTGTACCAGAACTGCATGCTGGCGTGTGTGGAGGGTCGTCCTCTTCCCAGCGCTGGGACTCCGGAGCCCAGAAGCAAAATGTCCAAAAAGAGCGCAACGCCTCCCAGTAACAGAAAGGTAACGCATTTAAAATCCCTTCAAGACAGGTTTACTTATGTTAAATATTTTTTTCATTTAAAAAAAAACTATCGTTGAACTGCCATTCAAAGGTTTTGAGTTGATGAGCATTTATTTCATCTCAAATACAGCAGAAAAATATAATTTGAAATATTAATATAGTTTAAAATGACTTCTATTTTAATATATTTGAAAATGTAATTTCATTTTCAGCATTACTCCAGTCTTCATTGTCACATGATCCTTCAGAAATCATTCTAATATGATGATTTGATGCTCAAGAAACATTTGATTATTATCTATGTTAAACAGTTGCTTCATATTTTTGTGGAAACTGTGATGCAATTTTTTTCAGCCTTTTTTTTTTTTTTTTTTTTTTCTGAAATATTTTTACATAAGTCTATAATAACTGTGAAAGACTTTACGGTCACTTTTATTTAATTTAATGCACCCATGCTGAATAAAAGTACTAATTTCTTTCCTATATTATATATTTTTTTAAGTGTGTGTGTGTGTGTGTGTGTGTTATATATATTTCTCAGAGCCCCAAACTTTAGCTGTAACACACAAAAAATTGTCTTGATTCGTTCAGATTTAATGAACAGAACACTTTTGCGTTTTTTTTTCTCAAAGTTTTGCTCCAATGGTTTGTTGCTTCATGGATATTAATATTGCAAAATATCACGTTGATGCAGTGCATTTTCCTCTTGCTGCATCTTATGTTGAGTTAAGTTTGCAGTGTAAATTCTGAAACTACTTGCACACGGGAATTTTGTTAATATAGGCCATGAAAAAAAAACACCCAGACATGTGTGTATTTATATATGTATGTATGTATGAAGAGTTCAGATGCAAAAACCTCTAAGTGCCATCTGAAATTTTCTTCTAGAATGATCATTTTTATAAAGCTTGTATATTTAAGTTCAGTAATTTTACTTAAAGGACAATTAATAGGTAATTTTCATTGCCATTTAAGTGAAATTATTGAACTTGAATATACAAGCTTTATAAAAATGATCATTCTAGAAGAAAATTTCAGATGGCACTTAGAGGTTTTTGCATCTGAACATATATATCTGAGCATTGCATCTGAGCATATATATATATATATATATATATATATAAGCAAAATGTCCAAAAAGAGCGCAACGCCTCCCAGTAACAGAAAGGTAACGCATTTAAAATCCCTTCAAGACAGGTTTAAGTTTAAATGGCACTGTACATATATATATATATATGTACAGTATATATCTTTATATCTTACAGTGCAGGTGTTTAAAAGGGTCTAATTGGGTGAGAGTGTTTGTCAGTCCACCGTGGGAATATGATGGCGTGTCAGTGAGTAGTAGACTGATAACCACAGTGGAAAGAAGTCATGTATTTTACTGTGTGTTTTTGAACAGAGCGTTGAATTGAAAGTGCCCTCGTCAGACAGCAAGACCAACAGGAAGAAGAGGTTAGAGAAGAGAGGCTCATGGGGAGGTACCATCTGACTCAACACTTCTCTATCTGTGTGTGGCATCTTTGCGCACGTATTTGCAAGCATGTCTCTATTAGATTTGGTCTCATGAAGATGCATGTTTCATGCCAGTGATGGTTTGCAGATGCCCACAGTTGTTCTGTTTGTGTGATTCTCTTCTCTGTCGGTTTAGCCGTTGAACATGAACTGTTCATGACTGCACTAACAGTGTTTGTGTTTCTCAGCTGACCAGTCGTACCAGCATGTGTCGGTGTCTCGTAAAGAGTCTCAGATCTCGGTGAAGTCGAACAGCAGCTTGGAGTTGGTGTCTGGATTCGGCCGAGCTGAGGTATCTGCACCAAACCAAATGTTCCTGGAGATTGCAAGATTGTGCATGTCATGAAGGGAACACAAGTGCTTGCAAGAGAGCAAAAGTATAGTTACATTTTGGTAAATTGATAGATGTTTTGAGTGTTACAATGTCATATAGTGCTGAAAAGCATTGAAAGGACCGTTAAGTCCTTTACCTACTTTCATGTTCCTGGTCAAAAATAGCCAGACTTTTAAAAGGGAACCATTATGCCCTATTACAAATTCTTGTTGTTTCAGGCTCTACTAGAACAGGGTTTCTTGCTTGAATGTTGATTATTCTCCTCATATTCTCCATTGTTGCGGCTCCTCTCTTCCCAGTCTGTCAGTAACGCTCTGTTTACTTCCTGTCTCTATGAAGCCCCTCCTTCTGAAAAGCACACTGTGCTCTGATTGGTCAGCTGGAGCAGTGTGTTGTGATTGGTCCAGCGCTTCGAGTGTGTTTGGGAAATGTCCCGCCCCTAATTACCATAACCGCCAGTTTAACACACTACCAACTAACTCAACCAGGCCCCGCCCCTTTATTCTGCGCATGAATTATTATAATGAGGAATATTGTGACGTGTTCGTTCCCGGAAGAAACTCAAGACTACAATGGAGGCGTTTCAGGAGTTCAGAAACACTGACACTGATATAGAGAAGAACTGTGTGACTTTGCAGAGCTTTATCATGATCAAACAGCAACATTACACACTGAAGAGAGTCCAGCAAGTGAAAAAGCATATGTCCGCTTCACTATCATGATTTTCTTTAAGCAGCTTTGAAACGATGTGTATTGTGAAAAGACTCGATATGACATTCTAAGAGACGTGACAATATCAGTACTCAAAGTGAAGCTTTAAAGGGTTGAAATTAGGGGTGTAACAATATATCGCAATACCAAAATGCAACAATATGTATCGTGTATGTAAGCTTTGCAGAGCTTTATCGTGCTCAAACAGCAGCTGAAGTAATATGAAGATGTTAAAAAAAGCAGTATAGGACCCATTTAAATTGCTGGATTAATTTTTTCTTGACAACTGTTTTCTTTCAATCAGCACGTTTTGTATATCTTCTGGGAACTGATTAATCATATGCCTTTTTGAGTTGAAAAGAAAAACTGAGTATTCATTACTTCAATGAGCTCATTGTTTCTGCCTCAAATTATTACATTGTCCAAATTAATACATTTTTAGCTAACTGTGATTTTGAATATGTACATTTCTGAAATGCATAACTAAGACATTTACCTCTGATAACAGATCATCTCTAAATTGTAATGTGGACTCGTGCATTTTCTGTAAAGCTGCTTTGAAATGATGTGCATTGTGAAAAGCGCTGTACAAATAAATGTGAATTTAATTGAGTAAGCTCAGAACAACAAGGCCTACATTCAATTGGTACCAAAAAGACATACAAAACCTGTGCTGATTCACAAATGTTTGTTAAAGGTGCATTCTGTAATATTTAGGAGGATCTGTTGACAGAATGCAATATCATAAACATAACTGTTTTCATTGGTGTATAAAGACCTTGCATAATAAACCGTTATGTTTTTATTACTTTAGAATGAGCCATTTCTCTCTACACACACCGCGGGTTTTACTTTGAAATAACCATTTTGCTCAGACGTTTCTATGGTGGCCCTAAAGGGACAAACGCATTTCGTCACCATGTTGTTCTTTGTGCAAAGAATCTAGCTAAAGTCAGCGAATAAAACACTGACACAATAATATTCGCAATAACTTATCGTTTTATTAAATAATTAAGTGAACAGAATTTCTTAATTTTTCTTTGTAAAAGAAAACGCATTGACTAACTGGCTACTCTCTGCTGTCTCAGACAACTATATCTTCTCCTGTCGGCCACCGTAACTTCTGTTGGGTGCAATTCGCAACCTCACCACTAGATGTCGCTAAAATGTACAAACTGCACCTTTAAATTAAGTTAAATTTACAACTTTGGATTGTCTCTCTGTCAGAATGGACGCTGCAGTGTGGCCGCCTCTGATCCAGAGGCCTTGAGTTCTGGTTCTCCTACAGCTGATAAGTACTGTTGTGTGTATCTGCCGGACGGGACGGCCAGCTTGGCCCCTGCCAGACCGGGCCTGACCCTCAGAGACATGCTCAGCAGCCTGTGTGAGAAGAGAGGCTTTCCCCTGAAAGACGTGCTCATTTACCTACACGGCAAAGACAAGGTCAGTCCACAACCGACTGCATCTAACCAGTAACCGGCATCATGATTTTGGTACACTTTACAATAAAGTCCAATTAGTTAACATTATTTAATGCATGAATTAACAATGAGCAATGCATTTGTTACAGTATTTTTCAATCTTGATATTAGTTAAAGTGCCCCTATTATGCCTTTTTAAAGGTTCCTAATGTTTCGGAGTCTCCTACAACAGGTTAACATGCATCTAAGATCAAAAAACACCTTAATGTTCTCATAATCTCGGTTCGTTCGAAGATTCAGTCTCTCTAAGCCCCGCCTCTCTGAGAGCTGCTCTGATTGGTCAGAAAGCAAATGCTTATTATCATATCTGAATCTCAGCTCATGAACACAGTCATACGAACAGTAACGATGGCGTGGGTTTTATCGTATCAATCTCAGAAAACAGCGTCTTCTCCACATGAACAACACGAACCAAACTCTTCCAGTCTCAGATACACTACAGTGTTTGAGGGCGGAGCTAAGAGACGCTGTTCAGCCAATCAAGACCAGAGGCTGGCATTATGCAAATTAGTTACAAGCCTACGTAAGTTTGAGCAAGAAGTGAGACTGGAATTACTGACGACTCGTTTCAGTTCAGAATCGATTCTTTCTTTAGTGAGACAATAAATCCATTTATCTGCACTTTGACCTTTGCAGACTTTTACATTTACAAACAGCTCTATTACACACTGCATGAAAGGCAATATTTGAAAAAGCATGATCGGAACAACCTTAATAAAAACACGACTGTTTACATGTGCACCAATAATGTGATAATCTCCAAAAATCACAGTAAGGACTTCATCGCAGTAAGATGTTCACATGACACAAGTAAACCTCTTCCGTTTACAAGCAATTTTCATTATTATGATTATTAGCTAAGATTTGTGGTTATTTTTACATCCATTATTCAAATACACTAATGCACTACACAAATGACGAACTCGCACACAGTAGGTGTGTTACTGGACAAGCTCTTCCATCTGGTGACCAACCTAAAAATGCCTTAATTTCAATGTTTTCCACCATCAATATATTGCATTTTATTCATATCGCTTAGTTTCTTTAGCACTTCAAAAATGCACATGTGAATAGATGCAATTAAAGTGTTTACATGCATGTTTATTGTGATTAAAATCGGCATACGCCATGTTTTACTACCATTATGATTGCTACATTTGTGAGCCTAATCGTGTTTGAGTTTGATCGAAGATTGCATGAGGTAAAGTTTAATCGCTTTATCATTATAATTGCATTATGAGGGTGCATTTAAATAAGTGCTACCAAGATCTTTAACACTGGTCAACATTTTCAGCACTTTCATATACTTTCTCACGTTAAAGGTGCCTTTTTCTAAAGGGACACGAAGGAAAAAAATATGAGATGGGAGGAAAAATTATGTTAATGCTTTAGAAACTTAGCAAAGCATTAACATTATAAATTTCCTCCCATCTCATATTTTTTTCATCACCATCTCCCTTCAGGCGGTCTGTAATTTTCTACACTTTTGTCTGTCTATTTTTTTTAATTTCCATAACACCCACTTGTAAAGTTAGTCGAGGTTTCTTGCTGCAAAAACTCAAATTTAGTTGTGCAATGTCATTTCCTGTCCTCATTCTGACCCTGAGAATTAAATGTGCAGTGCTGGAATACGTCCTGTTTAAGACTCTATATGCAAATTACCTTTTCGAATTGCCATATAGCTGAAAACACTCTGTGGGCCCTATTTTAACGATCTAAGCGCATGGTCTAAAGCGCAGGGCGCAAGTGCACTTAGGGCGTGTCCGAATCCACTTTTGCTAGTTTAAAGGGGGGGTGAAACACTCAGTTTCAGTCAATCTCATGTTAATCTTGAGTACCTATATAGTAGTATTGCATCCTTCATATCTCCAAAAAGTCTTTAGTTTTATCATATTTATAAAAGAAAGATAGGCCTTTCCGAGTCTTTCCGGAAAAAACCGAGCGGCTGGAGGCGTGCCGTGTGGGCTGTGTTTACGCACCGATAGCTATAGCAGTTTTTTTGGTTTTACTCACCGCCTGCGGTTCCAACGCACGACCGTGAACCTTTATCGTTGGGACTGCTCCATCCTTAAGCATTGGAGCATCGAACTGGGTCTTGTTTATAAAAAAAATCATCGTCGAAATGCAGGGAACAAACAAAGTCCTGTGACTGCAGCGAGCACAGCGCTGTGATGGGCGTACTGCTTTCGCTCTCTCGCTCTGGTCGACGGGTGCGCGCGCGCCCTCCCTAGAGAAGTGGCCTTAGGACCCGTATAAGGAAATTCCGCCCCATCTGATGTCACACATACCCATAGTCGAAAAAAACTTTCCGAAACTTGTGACAAACCGGAAGGAGTATTTTTGGCACAGAAATACTCCATCAAACGTACAACGTAATTTTTGAAACTTTGTCCATGTTTAGCATGGGAATCCAACTCTTTAACAGTGTAAAAAACTCAGTATGCATGAAATAGCATTTCACCCCCCCTTTAATGATGGGAAAAATGGTCGGCGCTCCCGGCGCATGGTCTAAAAGGGTTGTCCCTATTCTCATAATGAGTAATGGGTGTGTTTTGGGATTTACGTGCGTTAAACCAATCAGAGTCTCATCTCCCATTCATTTTAAATGCCAGTTGCGGATTCACTATTTACATGATGGAATTTGATAGTGGAAAGACCGAACGCGTCTCCAGAGCGCAAACGGATCCGCTCGTGCGTGAGGTAAAAGAGCGCAAGCAGAACATCTACTGGACAAGCCGGATTCACCATATCTTTGTGCACAATAATAATCTTTTACATTGTCATCCTTTTCATTTTAATATTTGGCATGTGTGTGTGCTGCTGTGCGTCCCTGTGTGTGTAATAAGCAGAGTGTACGCGCGTTGTGGACCCGCCTATAGGCGCACATTACTAACAACACGGTCTTTAAATAACAAAAATATAATGCACCATTGACTTTAGAGCAGGGTTCAGTCGGTCAATGGCTCAGTCTATTTCAGTTCCTCAAAATAGCAACGCTCCAACAATGTGCCAGAACACACACCTAGTTCTCAGACCAGCAGCCCATGGGCGCAAATGCATTTGCTATTTAAACAATGTGGCGCAGGACGTGAAAATGAAAACTGCGTCGGGCTGAAACTAGCAAAACACACTTACGTCGTGCCGGTTATAAGATAGGGCCCTTAAAGTTGTTACTCTTTATAGCTCTTATGGGCTGTATTGGTTTATAATACGTTTCTCTGGAGATTCAATAAGTTGTATTTATACTACTTCTGGTTCTGGGCTTTTTATGCTATTGGTCTTGGATTGTCTTTTGTACGATTGTAGTATTTGTGAAGAGACTGAATGCTGTGTGTTTGCTTCTCCACAGCCTCTTTCTCTGGATCAGGACAGCTCTGTGTGTGGAGATCAACAGCTCACTTTGGAACTCAAAGTTACTTTTGCGTGAGTCTCATATAGAAAACTCTCATAAACACAATCGTTTTCATACTTGCATATTTACTGTGTCCTACCCCTGTTATAGTCAGCATGAAACTGAAGTTGCGATAGTCTTTTCTTTTCTATTATGACGTACAGTCAAACCGAAATGTATTCAGACACCTTCAACATTTCTCACATTATCACAGTTTATTCTCTATAGTTTAGAAAATGGTGATAAAATATGAGCAGAACTCAGTTGATATTTGACTGGTTTTGTCCGTCCTTCTGTTAGACTGTCTCACACATGAATTATGTTGAATATCTGTCAGCTGTTAAATTTAACTACACAATTAGATAATACCAGTTTAGCTCAACCAATCACCAAGCAATGCTTCATTGTGTTCAGTCTGTGTGTAAAAAGAGCATTAGCAATTAAAGAAAACACACTTCAGCAAAACATGATCAGCTCAAAGTGTCTGGATAATTTTTGGTCCCAAATTTTAATCAATGTCACTGGTAGTCACTGTATGAAGAATTTTTGGGTATAATATGTCATAGTTTACTTTATTTTGCTATCCTCACTCACATAAATGAACTATAGTGTCCTGAACACACTAGTAAAAACATATCAAAAATTATATCTGGTGTCTGAATAATTGTTGTTTTGACTGTATATACAAGTGAAACGCTTCTGGAACAAGAACAAATGTGGGCGGGGCTTGATTTTGTCTGTGTGGAATTGATTGGCTGGTTGTGGTTTGCTATTGGCTGATCTCATGTGAGTGACAGGTTGCTCCGCCCACATCCTCAGAGAAGAGAAGAGATGCTACGAGAGGAACTTATTCTGATGCAAGATTACCAAGAACATGAATTTAAAACTGTAATGATGTGCACAGATAAATCATTTATGCAATATTCCACACAAAACAAACAAGAATTTGA
>CM040805.1:34466597-34501597 GCA_022829025.1 Squalius cephalus
GTTTATATAGTCAGTATAGCCTACAATTCGTACCATTTTGCGCGTGTGAAGAGGATGATTTTTTCCGTCGATATTGGAACGTGAGTGAAGTACAAAGCCTATAATAAAGAATAGTTTACCATCCAAATACGTCACAAATGTTGAAACATTTTGATTCTAATTAGAGAGTTACGTGAGCCCAACGCCGCTTACTTTCACTTTCGCTTGAAAGTAGCCTTAAAAGTAAGGTTCCTAAACTAACCCATTTTGGCTTGTTTATAGTTATTTTTTAATTCTTGTTCTGTTCTGAATATCATTACATTTAAATGATTTGTTGTGGAATATGTTTTGTATATTTTTTTACCACATTTTATTGTTGTGTATATTGGTATATGTATAATAATACCAAGAAATTCAGTGCGGTCAATCTGACCGTCTATGGCCGAAATAGTTAAAAATGTTAATTTGTTTTTTTGCCTCATGTGTAATTGATATGAAAAACATTTTAAATGAAAATACAGACACTTTTAGGAAAAGTCAGGTACCAGCAGGATTTTATTTATTTTTTCAACAAAGTTATTTAAGATATAAAATTCAAAACGGTCAAAATGACCGCCATGGCAGTTCTAGTGTTAAAAGGGTGGTATAATGTTTTTTTACAGGATGTAAAATAAGTCTCTGATGTCCCCAGAGTGTGTGTGTGAAGTTTTAGCTCAAAATACCCCACAGATATTTTTATATAGCATGTTAAAATTGTCACTTTTTGAGGGTCAGTAAAAACGTGTTTCGTGTGTGTCCCTTTAAATGCAAATGAGCAGCTGCTCCCGGCACAGGGGGCGGAGCTTCAAGAGCTTGTGTGTGTTAGAAGCTCTGATTACCTCCCGCAGACTTTGCCTTTTATGTTTAAACTGGAGTCAGACAATGATGGAGAGACTCAAGAAGAAGCGACAACACGTAGAATGCAACCAGATTTCTGAACGGTTAGTTGAGTTTGTTGCTGATGTGGAGTTAACTATCTTCAAGTCTTTGATTAGCATATTCTGTCATGATAATCTGTAAAGTCGCTTGTGTGGGAACTGTTGTAAGACGCCTACAATGACATGCTATTGCATTTGTGTTTCGTACTGTATTGCATGTGAAAAGACGGATGCGACGGCTTGAGCAGATTCACAGATGTGCTCGACTACAACAACTCTTCCTCTTCTCAACATGCACTGCGTGTTCAGGGGGTGGGGTTTATGTAAATTTAGGGTTGGTGATGTCACTAACCCGGGAGGAATGTCCTGTAGTCCCTATCGTCCTTAAAAAATGATTTCAAAGTGTTACCAAATGAATTAAACCTAAATAGCGCTATATACAACTAATAAAAAGGCACAATCACTCAACTAAATGACTAAAATTAAACTTAAAAAAAGCTATATATAGCAATATATTGTTGTATTATTGTAACTGTACACATTTGTTGTATGTGTACAATTGTAATTGTTGTATTTGTATACATTTTTTACAAATTACAAAATGTAA
The DNA here is from genome assembly GCA_022829025.1 of Squalius cephalus. Lineage (NCBI taxonomy): Eukaryota > Metazoa > Chordata > Actinopteri > Cypriniformes > Leuciscidae > Squalius > Squalius cephalus. The sequence continues at coordinate 34,468,101 of CM040805.1, forward strand.
TTTATTTTACAATAAAATAGCAAAATCACACAACTAAATGACAAATGAAATTTAAATTAACAAAAAAAAAAAGCTAATTCAAAGTATTAATAAATAAGTATAAAGCTACAGTATAATAAAGTGTGTAATTTAATATTGGCAAGAATGTGAACGTATGCATTTTTAGGGTGCAACCCTTCTCCCTCTCTCGCCCTCCTCATTACACTCGTGTGTTCGTGACTGGCCTGGTGTGTGTGCATGTGTCTGTGAAAATATGAATGAGGTGTGTGAGTGAGTGAGTGTGAAAGGGAGGGAGGGATGGAGCGACTGCATCGTGAGACGAGGAGGATTCACTCACTGACACTCAGGAGGAGGGTAAGTCTCCTTATTCTACCTCTCTCTCTCTCTTATAATCTCAACATTACAGTGAGTTGTTTTTCTGTGTTTTTACTGTATTTACTGGAAAGGTATTGGATAATGATCTCCTGAGAACATCAGTATGTGTGTTACACGGCTGTATTTGTATGCATCTGTTGTTCCTGAAGGGCAAATTGAGTCGAACAGCATTTCTATGTGTTTTGGTTCCTGACAATCAGAGCCCTGGTCCTGCTGTCATGATGTCAGACATCAAATACATGCTCTTCATGTCTCATGAATGCATTTCACCTTCCACAGTGTCTATATGGAAGATGATAATGTCTATGTCTGTCCTCCCCACTGAATGTTTTGTTTTAAAGTCCCCCTGTAGTCAATAATTTTATCCCTTAAAACTCATCTTTGATGACCAAAATGACATATTTACAGGTTTTTTTGTGTCTTGAAATATCTTGAATGTAACTCGACACCCTTGCCTCATTTAGTATGCGCGGTTCTATGAATATGCAAATGAGCCCCGCCTCCACTCACTCACTCAGCTCAGAGATCCACTGGTTGACAATCACACGTTAACCTGATTGGTTACAAGGTAGTTTGTGACGTCAGAAACACCAGCGATTTCAAAGCGTGTTTTTGAGACTGTCTTTGGTTCACTGCAGTTTTAAGGAGGAAATACTCAGCAATGCTGTCGACTTATGAACTTACACATGGTTTGAACATATTAAAAACACCACATAGACATATAAACAACATTAAAAGCTGGATTTTCACCACAGGGGGACTTTTGTAATTTATGAGCAGCAAATGAAGGTGTTAAATATGCAGGTTTGACTCACTGGCTGCAAAAGAAATATCACAGCATGAGAATATGATTGACATCAACTGCTGGAGATTTCTATTTTTCAGTTATTGTAGTGGTATTAAATGTTTGATATTTAGATTCCAGGATGCTTGTAAGATGCTTTAAAGCTACAATATGTAATTTTTATCGCCACTAGGGGTCGCTAACCTCTTACAATAACAAAGGCATCGGTTGATGACGCATAAGCGGAATTATGGATCTTGTCGTCATGCCGACGGATCTAATAATGTTTATGGATGAGTGAATACACTGATGTGTTTAACATGACTGTGGGATGAAGCGGCGCGAGTGCTAATGAGAGACAGATCTCAGCGCCACACGCGAGTCCCGCGGATATAAAGGAATGAGGACATTTAATCCTACCGAACTAACTTACCCGCTAGTGCTGAATAACACTCACACAGGGCAGTTTATTAGACGAGTGAAACTAGTGAGGGAACGCAGCGCTGCTTCACTTGCTCTACACTATCACACTAAACTGCATTTGAGTGTGTTAAAGTTATAATGTTATTCTGTGTGTTAGTTTGTCTGTATGAGACTAGCAGTGAGCTCGATCAACATTAGAGTAACACACTGATCATATTCTAACATTTCATCATGTTGAGCTGTATAACACTGATTCGTTTTATGTACATTTGCGCGTCTCTGTCAAGTGGAAGTTAGCCGCGGACGCTAGCTCTCGGCATCTCGAAAACGCCACGCTGATATTGATCCTCGTTTTAGTTCTCCTTTTGTCCCAAAGTCTGCTTGCCATGATCCATAACGTTTTAACGAAACAACAACAGCGTGAGCGCGCCGCTAGAGGTAACGCAGTTGTCCACGTCTGTCGCCATGGTTACTATGGCAGAACGAGCGGAAACCAGGGATAACTCGGATATTACGTCATTGACAGGCGACAAGTGAACAGGGACGAGCCATTATTTAAAACTGGAATTCCTCTGAAATTAAAAATCTTTGGGAACTTTTGGGATATTGTAAGTACACAACTGCAGGAAATATATCACACCGTGCAAGTGATTTTTGGATATTTTATTACGAAAATATTACATTTTGTAGCTTTAAAAGATATGAAGTATTACCACGTAAGAAAATAAGGGTTGAGTTTTGTGCTTTAACGGTGGCGTCCAAATTTAATTGATCGAAAAGCACAAAGACATAAACCTGGATTGCTGTCTTTAAAGAGTTAACAATGAAAGTTTCTTGGTTGGTGTCCCTCAGCGTTATTAAATCCTCATTTGAATTACATAACAGGCTGATAAGTTTTACAATAGCCGACTTATTAGAGGTCACATCTCTCCCTCGTTTCACGTCTAAATCACTTCCTTGCTTTTCTGCCTCTTTCTCTCTTTCTGCACAAGTCAAGTGTCTCTGCTATTATTGCTTATACTTCAGGTTGGAGTCAGAGATTTTTCAAAACCCCACTATAAAACACCCGACAGACCACAGAGATTCTCATGCACTTGCTTTTACATTTTTATTAACAGAAACTAGTTTTTGGTTGTAGTATTGGTTGATTTAACCAAAAATCATTGTGTAATTTTACAATATTCAAGAACTGCATTCTTTAATTAAAATGGTTATTGAGGGAGGGAAAATAAATGTTGTTATTTATATTATAATTTAATATATTTTAATATTGTTCTTTTACAGCAAAAAACAAAAGCAAATTTAAATGCATTGCTTATATAATATTACATAAATTATAATTACATACAGTATATTATCATAATTATATGAATTAAATAATATTATAATTAGGATAATATATGTAGTTATAATTTATAAGCAATACATTTTAAATTTGCTTTTTTTTTAGCATTTTAGAGTAGTATTACTATTTTATTATTCATATATTTTGTCATTTTATCATTCTATAATATATAAGAAATACATTTTGATTGTATTCTAGAATTTTAGTTTATTATTATTAAGAGTTTATTATTATTTTTTGATTGTATTACAATTGTTTATTCATATATTTTATGTAATTTAATAATTTAAGTACGTTTTGATTTACATTTTGATTGTCTTCTAGAATTTTATTTTGTTATTAAGAGTATTGTATTATTCATTATTATGATGATGATTATTTTATTCATATAGGCCTATTTTATATAATTCCTTCTTTCCCTCACTCCTTCACTCACTCAGCCTCTTAAAAAGCGTCTCACAAAGTTGTGTCCTAGAGAGCGAAAGGAACAAATAGTTGTGCACAGCTCAGAGAACAATGTTAGAATGGTGCGGATCACTCACTGGTTGTTCTTTCAGGTGTGTGTGTGTGTGTGTGTGTGTGTGCGCGCTGCTCGGCCTCAGACACGTCACCTTCAGTGCTGTTGACTCACTGGTGTGGATGAATTGATAGGAAGTGTGTTTTCCTCCTCTCGAGCCACAGAGCACTTCACATCGAGAGCTGAACCTCTCACACTACGCCTCATTGCTTTCGCTTCTCACACACACGCACACACACACACACTGTGGATGCGTGTTCATCTCTAGTCACTAGCTGAGGGTTTAATGAATGGTTGACTTGAAGATGACAGTTTTGTCAGTGTTAATTCATCCTCAAGACGTTCGGGCTACGCATTTTTGGTGTGAAATATATTATATTTGATACACACATTTCTAAGGCCTCTAAATGATCAACATCTGCTGAAAAACCTGTCGCTCACAATCTCCTCCAGTCCCTCTGTTGTCTGATAGATAGTTTTAGTTTTTTTTTAACCAAGTAAAATTACATGCGTACATGCATACAGTACATACATACTCACTCACTCTCTCTCTCTCACTCACTCACTCACTCACTCACTCACTCACTCACTCACTCACTCACATCTGAGCTCCTCACCCTATCTCTAAGGGATCGCCCAGCCACCCTGCGGAGAAAGCTCATTCCGGCCGCCTGTATCCGGGATCTTGTCCTTTCGGTCATGACCCACAGCTCATGACCATAGGTGAGAGTAGGAACGTAGATTGACTGGTAAATCGAGAGCTTCACCTTCCGGCTCAGCTCCTTCTCCACCACGACAGACCGGTACATCGACCGCATGACTGCAGAAGATAGTGATGCACTGGTGGACACCCTTATGCTTGAACATGGTGTTCGTTATGGACAAGCTGTAACTAGCACAGAAGTCCAATAACAGAACACCGCTCGGGTTCAGATCAGGGGGGCCGTTCCTCCCAATCACGCCCCTCCAGGTGTCACTGTCGCTGCCCACGTGGGCGTTGAAGTCCCCCAGTAGAACGACAGAGTCCCCAGTCAGAGCACTTTTCAGCACCCCTCCCAGAGACTCAGAGAGGGCCGGGTACTCTGCATTACCGTTTGGCCCATAGGCACACACAACAGTGAGAGACCTATCCCCGACCCGAAGGCGCAGGGAAGCGACCCTCTCGTTCACCGGGGTGAACTCTAACACATGGCGGCTGAGCTGGGGGGCTATAATCAAACCCACACCAGCCCGCTGCCTCTCACCACGGGCAACTCCAGAGTGGTGAAGAGTCCATCCTCTCTCGAGGAGTGTGGTTCCAGAGCCCAAGCCGTGCGTGGAGGTGATCCCAACTATCTCTAGTCGGTTCCTCCCAACCTCACAATCTCAGGCTCCTTCCCCGCCAGCGAGGTGACATTCCACGTCCCTAAAGCTAGTTTCCGTGTCCAGGGATCAGGTTCACTGTAAAAAGTGAACAGTTGGATTAACTTAAAAAAATTACTTCAATTGGTAACACCTAAAGAAATTTAAAGAAGTTTTCTCAACTTAAATTATCACGTTTTTCATGATAAAACATGATAATTTAAGTTGAGAAAACTTAATTTCTTTAGGTGTTACCAATTAAAGTAATTTTTTTAAGTTGATCCAACTGTTCACTTTTTACAGTGTTGTCGAAGCCCCCACCTTCGACTGCCGCTCGATCCACTATGTATCCACTATGTACTATGTACCGGCCCCTTACATACTCCTGCAGGTGGTGAGCCCATGGGAGGTGAGCCCACGGGTGCAGGCGGTGAGCCCAACGTCGCTCCTTCGGGCTGACTCCGTCCGGGCCCCATGGGGTGAGGCCCGGACACCAGGTGCTCGCATATGAGCCCCAACCCCAACCCTGGGCCTGGCTCCAGGGCGGGCCCCGGCTGCGCCACGCTGGGCGACGTCATGTTCCTCGTCTTTGATATTTTAGTATAATTGTACAAACGCCAACCTTCCGCTCGTGCTTCACGTGTCTTTCTGCTGTTAAAATATCAAGTGAATGTAAGAATAACTTTGATATCTTTTTTGATATCTCTAAGGTAAAAAAAAAACTCCATTTGAATTTTTTTTTATTTTTCCATTATTTCATACATTATGTCAGGGTTTACAGGGTTGTAAATTGGGCATTCATGGTCTCTTCTAGTAAGCTGAAGCGTGTGCTGTAGTGACCTCTAGTGTTAGTAACATTGAGCTGCATTTGTGTGTGTAATGAAGGTGTATTCTCTTCTGTCTGACAGCAGAGCGGACTGTGTTTGAGAAGAGCGTCTGCTTGTGTTTACACAGTTAAATCATGGATCAGAAGGTGAGTAAAGCCTGCTGAGCTGACAGAAAGTGACTTTTGCTGATGTGCTCATTTACTGTGCTGAATTTCTCTCTCTCTCTCTCTCTCTCTCTCTCTCTCTGTGTGTGTGTGTGTGTGTGTGTGTGTGTGTGTGTGTCTTTGCAGTCCACTTCACCCCCGAGACACGCAGTGAAAAGCAGGTCAAAGTCTACAGAGGAAGTCCAGGAAGCTAAAAAGGTGGAGGACAACCTCTTAACTTCAACAAATGAATGAATAATTGTTAGTTACATCATTGATATACAGTAAAATCACATGAACTGTTGATAGCATCTACCTCAATAATTACACATCTGGTTTGATGGTTCAAAGGAAACACCACAGTGGTGCAAGAATGCATGTTAAAGTGCCCCATTATGTGTTTTAAAGGCTCCTAATGTTGTTTCAGAGTCTCTAACACAGGTTTACATGCATCCAAAGTCAAAAAACACAATTTTCTCATAATGTCTGAAACGCTTCGATCAAGGATTCAGTATCTCTAAGCCCTGCCTCTCTGAGAGCTGCTCTGCTCTGATTGGTCAGCCAGCCCAGTCTGTTGTGACTGGTCAGAAACCAAACGCTCATTATCATATCTGAATCTCAGCTCTTGATCTCAGTGATACGAACAGTAACGATGGCATGGGTTTTACCGTATCAATCTCAGAAAACAGCGTCTTCTCCACATGAACAACACGAACCAAACTCTTCCAGTCTCAGATACACTACAGTGTTTGAGGGCGGAGCTAAGAGACGCTGCTCAGCCAATCAAGACCAGAGACTGGCATTATGCAAATTCGTTACAAACCTACATAGGAAGTGAGACTGGAATTACTGATGTGTTTTTCATTTTTATGAATCGATCATGAAAATGATCGATTCATTCTTTTAGGACACAATAACTCCATTTATCCGTACTTTGATCTTTACAGACCTTTTACATTCACAAACAGCTCTATTACACACTGTATGAAAGGTAATATCCAAAAAGCCATAACGGGACCACGTTGAATAACTGTCCTTTGATTTGTTAGGCCTTCCGCATCCCCCAGAAATCACTGCCTGGTGGGTCAGAACTGGAAAAGGTGAAGGTGAGCATTAAACTTTGAGTGTGGATCATGAACAAATGTCTCTAAAATGATAGCAAACCATGATTAAAAACAGTAAAGAGTGTTTGAGTTGATAAGTTCAGTTCATTTTGGTAAATCTCTTCGTTTCAGTGGTTGGTTTGTGTGATCACTAAAACGTTCCTGGAAGTCTTTTTTTTTTTTTTCATATCAAAATGTTTTGTTTTTTTTTCATATCAAAATGTTTGTTAAATAAATGTAGGTAAATGTTCCTCTTTGTTTGGTTGTATATACAGTGTCAAAAACCTGAAAGTTTTTTTTTTCAACCAGCCCTATAGCGAATGTAATTAGTATAATATTAGCCATTTTTTATATAGAAGAACTGATATACACTGAACAAATTTATAAACGCAACACTTTTGTTTTTGCCCCAATTTTTCATGATCTGAACTCAAAGATCAAAGACTTTTTCTATGTACACAAAAGGCCCATTTCTCTCAAATATTGTTCACAAATCTGTCTAAATCTGTGTTAGTGAGCACCTCTCCTTTGCCGAGATAATCCATCCACCTCACAGGTGTGGCATATCAAGATGCTGATTAGACAGCATGATTATTGCACAGGTGTGCCTTAGGGCTGGCCACAATAAAAGGCCACTCTAAAATGTGCAGTTTTACTGTATTGTACCCCCCTGAAAAAAGAAAAAACAGGTTGTTGATTGGTGGACCAACATTCCACAGGCCACAATCAACAACCTTTTTTTTCTTTTTTTGGAGGGGACCCCCCAATATAGTAAAACTGCACATTTTAGAGTGTCCTTTTATTGTGGCCAGCCCTAAGGCACACCTGTGCAATAATCATGCTGTCTAATCAGCATCTTGATATGCCACACCTGTGAGGTGGATGGATTATCTCGGCAAAGGAGAAGTGCTCACTACACAGATTTATGAACAATATTTGAGAGAAATGGGCCTTTTGTGTACATAGAAAAAGTCTTAGATCTTTGAGTTCAACTCAATAAAAATGGGGGCAAAAACAAAAGTGTTAAGTTTATAATTTTGTTCAGTGTAGAAACATCCATGAAATAAAACAACTGTGAATGTATTTATCCCTTGGTTCGGTGTGTTTCAGGAGGGACCAGAAGAAAATGTGACTCCAGCATCATCCACAGAAGAGCTGAAATGATGCTGCCACTAATCTGTTACACACACACACACACACACACACACGTAAACGTACAAATGCTTGTTTTTTTTAAACAAGGTTGGTATGGTACGGTTAGAGCATTAACTCTTCCTTCAGTTGGATCAGTCTTCAGCCCGTCTGTCACAGCTTTTTATTGAAAGATGAACCAAAAATACTGATGTCTCGTCTTTTTACAGGGGCAATTATATATTTTTGTTTAAAGTTGAGTTTTAATGAATTCATTTTATTTCAAGTCATTTTTAAGTCGAATTAAATGCTATGAATTAAACCACTTAAACCGAATTAAACCGAAAAATTTAAATAAATCATTGCATTATACTTTCATGTTTGATGAGTTTAGACACTTCAAGAACATGTTAAAAAAAAGCTTTGGCACTGAAGTGAACTCAGAGTTTGTAACTGTATGGTTTTACCATGGTACCATGTCCAAAAAAAGAAAAACAGGTTGGAAACTCTGAACAGTACGGTCTCATTTGTTAACTTAAGTTAATGCATTAACTAACATGAACCATGAGCAATACATGTTGACACTGTTTATTAATCTTTAATGTTAGTTAATAAAAATGTTCATGTTAGTTCACAGTGCTTTAACTAATGTTAACAGATACAACGTTTGACCCTAATAATGTTTTGGTAATTCTGAAGTATGTTATCAAATGAGACCTTCTTGTAAAGTGTTACCGGTACATTTTTTTCGTGTTTAGGCTTGTGTATTTGATGCCACTCCAGCTCTCTCATGTATTTGGGCCCCGATGTCCAATGGTGTCAAACAACGCTCGTTCTTTTACTTATTTATTGGCATCAGCTGAGATTACAGAGCTGACATACTGTATGACTCAGCTGAAGATGTTGTGTAAGTGCTTACAGTATTACTAATAAAGTATAAACTGCTCATCATGCTAAAGTTCAATGAGTGTATACTCTGTCAAACTTGTAAAGGTTTTGCATAAACAAGAAACATGAAAACAGTGTAGTCCGTTTAGTGTAATCTATTTTTGACCACAGTAATATTAAACTACCATACCATTTTTTGGGAGTGAATTTTGATCTTAAAAGCGTTTTTTAACTCCTAAATAACCAAACTCTGTACTGAACGTGGCCTAAAACAATGCAACATTTCATCATGTATTGTAAACCCCTTATAAGTTGGCTTTACTAAAAATAAGTTAACAATGTAGTCAAACTTTACATTTTGATTCTGTACTACACTAACATGTTAATTACTCTTTAATTAGAATATTGTTTAAAGGAGCTGTATGTAAGAAATGTATTTCAATTAATCATAAAATGGCCCTGATGTGTCACTAGACATTAAGAAATCATGTTCATTTCAAATACTTATATCACTGACAACAGTAGTACGGCCAGGATATTGTCATTTAAAAAGTGAAGTTGCAGCCCTCAACTGATGTTGATGTTGTCATGTTGTGTTTTGGCCTGATGCCCCACCCTCCACCTATCTACCAATCACGAAGTCAGTTGTGTTTCAGCATCCGGGTTGCCAGCTCTGCTCTAGTTACCACAGCTGCAGCTACAAACGTGTCAGCCTACGTTCCTGCTGGATCCTGCAGCCTATCTGGCAACCTCGAGTCAGGGGGAGGGGGAGGGGATACACCGCTCTACAGTAATTTGAAAGTGATTGCAGTACCAGTTTTGGCCACAATCTTACATACGGTTCCTTTAAATAACTCAAAATTCGATTGCATAAACTTTGTAAATATCTTGTGCTGTTAACTGCTAGCTAACAGTAACAAAGTTCAAAGTTCACTTTACAGTTGCATTATGTATATAGTTAAACAACATCAGTCTTATTTTTTGCAGCCCATCCTCGACCTAATTAAACGAATACAACTCTCTCTATATTAATAAAGAAAAACACAAAAATAACACTTAATTTCAACACTTTTACTTTTACTTTTATACTGCAGGGCTGCTGAATGCTTGAATCTGATTGGTTGATGAACGTTCTGGGGTGTGCAGTTATTTTCAGGGAAACTCACGGAAAGTAGTTCCAGCAGGTTTTGACCGCATTACAGTTCCGTATCACTCCGCCAAATGATTTCAGTTACTTCAAAGGTCCTTACAGCCGACAACAGCAGAAGAACCAAAACCCACAACCACACTGACCCAGCAAATAAATTTAGTAAACAATAGGATAAAAACGACAATATATTTCTATGTTTTTTGCTACAAATTTACATTTTATTATGTATGGAAAGCACATACTCTCTCTCTCCCACTCAAACACACACACACATAGGCCTACAATACGGACACACACTCACACAGAAACGTGTTGTCAGTGCCGCTATGATGATTTAATCAGTGAAATAGTTTAGCAACTTGAAAGCTTCATGACGTTTCTCTTCAGCGAGGAAATAACAACGCTGTTCTTGAAGCAGATAAACTTACAGTTTCCCTATTAGAGGCGCTTCTGCCGAACACTGTTGAGAAACACGTAATTCATGCTTAATCTCTCTCTCTCTCTCTCTCTCTCTCATAACTGCATTAGTCTGCATTATAAATGGCTCAAGCCTCTATTACTAGCTCTAAAATTATGTTTTGGAATTAGAAACGGAGGCGTGGGATGAGATGCGTAAGAAATTAGTCACACACACAAGCGATTTAAGGACAGAAACCTGAGAAATGTCTTAATACAACATCTGAATGTCTTGAGGTGTGGTATAGTCTAAGCAGAATAACTGACTTGACTCCAGTCCATTGAATAATTAGAAAATAATGCACACCTGAGGTGTCACATTACCAACTCGGTTGTGCATTATTTTCTAATTATTCAACGACCTGTTGTCAATTACTATTCCTTGAAGCAAAGCATGCTGGGAGTAACTGAACAACCTTTTTTTCTATCAAGTACATGTACTTTCAGTAATATTTGAGTGAAATGAACTAATTTAATTAATTTCACTGAACGGTTTTACATTGTATTGCAATCGCTTTTTAGGCTTTTTTTAAATGATTGCTCTCAGATAAAACATTTTTCAGAGGTGAACGGGTTCATCATGCTGTTCGACTGCTGACACTGCAGGCCTCGACAATAATTAATCTGACGAAAACCGCACATAACTGACAAGAGTTACAGATTTCTTGAATTACATATTGTACATCAGATTTCACTTCCCCTCCCATCTTATGTCCCTTTAGGGCCTCCGTAGAACGCGTAATTTCCTTTCCGAACATTGTATTCGCTTTGGGAACATATGGGTTAGTGACCTTGAAGTCAGCATGAAACAGAAGTTACACTAGTCTTTTCTTCCCTATTGTAAACGCTTCTGGAACAAGAACAAATGTGGGCGGGGCTTGGTTGTGTCTGTGTGGAATTGATTGGCTGGTTGTGGTTTGCTATTGGTGGATCTCATGTGAGTGACAAGTTGCTCCGCCCACATCATCAGAGAAGAGAAGAGATGCTGAAGAGGGAGGAGGAACAAACTTGTTTTGCTGTCTGGAGGGATGAACACTAATGCCTCTGGCAGCGGCTCAAAACTTCACATTTGGAAGTCAGATAAACAAAGGTTAAGAAGGAAATGCCATTGTTTATAGGTAACGTTTTCAAGAAGTTAAGATTAATTTTTAGTGTATTTGTTTGCACTATATTTTTGTATAATGTTTTATAGTGTGTCCCAGGGTTATTATAGTACACTTAAATCATAAATACTTTCATTATTATTATTTTTTTTTTAAATTAGACTTATTTTTAAAATAGAAACTAAACTTAATGATGCCAAGACAATGTTTCTCATTTTCATTTAGCTTAACTTGTAATAAAATAACTAAAACTGAAATAAAAATAAAATAAGGACAAAAAACACGCAACAACATTACTAAAAATAAAAAAAATAATTAAAATGAAAACAGAAAATCTCTTAATCTCTTTAAAAATATTAACAAAAACTAATAGGGCTATAGTCCACTGAAACTAAAACATTTTTATCTACTAAAAAACTTACACTTAGCTATTTTATTTCAGTTTCCAAGGAAACATTTTTCATTTAGTTTAACTTGATGTACTAAAATAACTGAATGTAAAACCGAAATATAGATTTATTTATTTTTTTTAAACAAAAGCTTATAAAAATGACAAAACACACAACAAAATTACTAAAACTGAAAATAACTGGAAATGAAATGAAAATGGAAAACACCAAAAACAAAAACATTTAAAGTATTAATAAAAATGTTTTAGATATCTCAATCATACTCGAATAACACTGAGTTACACTAAAATAACACTGGAGTGTCACACATACTCCTTATTCACACATAATCAAATATAACATTTAGAAATGATTGACATTTGCAGTGTGAAATGACCTTAAACAAGAAATTGGACATTTGTATGTTCTCACCACAAGATGTCATGATTTTCCAGTAAAGAGACACCATTGTGTGAGCAAATATGTATTTTAAACAGAAAAAGTCATTTTCTAATAGAATCTGTATAGATCTCAGACTTTGATATGAATGTTTCAGTGGTTGTGTCACCAGCCGGATCATGCATGACTGATCCAGCATTTGGGCCTTCGCTCGTCTGACTGTAAATGATCTGACTGAACACTGATGATCCACGAGTTAATTAGTCAGAGAAGGTCATTATTGATGCCTTGTGTCAGGGTTTCCCATATAAACCTCCTTTACAATGTGAACTGTCAGTCCAAGAGGCTCATCACCCGCTGTGGAATCAAATCCGGATCCCTGAAAGGTATAAAGATTTAATATAACATTCAGGTCAATCTGTCGATAGTGAATAATGACTTGCTGCTTTTTGTATATATTTAGACAACCTCATATTGAACCTTCACTGTTTAACGTAAAAACAATTTTTTTGAAACATTATCGCAGTATGTTTTCATGTTTAATTCAATGTGTTACGTGGTGTTTTTGTAATTATTTGACAAATTTACTAGCAATTTCTGAGTGAAAATTGTTTTAAAGTGAATCCTACACCATTTTTTTTTTCCAATGCATGGCTGCAAAATCATATTGTCATTGCATTAGAAAGCAGTCGTGGCATTTCATTTAAAGGAAGCCCACAAATCTGTTTAGATCCTTCTTTGTGGCCGCTGTGCTTTCAGGACACTTGTTGTTCTGTGCACGTATTCCTGATTGAGTTCGTGCAGTGTTGTGGCAGGACTGAATTCAATAAAACCATATTTGGCTCTCAGGGACACAATGGAGAGCCCGGTCCAGTGCTCAAAATGACATTGCACAAGCCGTCTTGCCATTTGGTCACTTGCTGTGCTCTTGTGCTGATAAGGGTGAGATTTTAATGCCATGTGCAGCTCATTTTATACCAAAGCAGGTCAGAGTGTGTGTGTGTGTGAGTGAGTGAGTGTGTGTATAGGCTCCTAATGCAGAGCTCGTTCAGGATGAAGAGCCGTCTCTGATGTATTTGCTGAAAGCGGATCCCAGCTAACCAAAATGTGTTCCTAGAACGGTTTCCTAACGTTCCCATTAGGTTATGAAAACATTATTTCTGAAAGTTCAAAATGTCCAGTTTTTTTTAAATGTTTTAAAAATGTTCCCCCCCCCCCCCCCCCCCCATTGGTTATTCAAATGTTAAGGAAACATTCTATGTTATCTTTCTTCAAACATTATGAGGATGTTACTTTTGAATGTTTTCTGAACATTTCGAAACAAGAAGTGACATTTAAAAAACATTCAACTAAAACGTTTCAGATATATTCAAGCGCAAGAAGATGCAAAAAGAAAAGTCCATCCGTTACTGTGTGAGAAGTTTAGTGTGCTACATTCGAAGCGTGCGGCCAGAAAGACGCGTCTCATTCAGTTCTGTTTTGTGTCTTCTTGCGCTTGAACTGACATATTCACACAAAATTGTTAAATAAAAAAAAATGTCTCAGCAAGTATCTTAGTAAACACAGTCGGTTATGACTTGAGTGAATGTAAACTTTCACTCAAGCCATAGCGACACAGCGACGGCTCGTCCCCTGATAACATTCAAAAGACAGATGAAAACTCATCTTTTCCGTGAGCACTTAACCTCATAAAATAAAAAAAAAAAAAAAAATAAAAAAAAATTCCTTTAATCCTCTCTTATCTGGCTTATGCTACTCTGAGCAATGCCTGAACTTTGTATTTTGAACACTTCTTGTGTTGTTTTTGCCTCTTCACGATGACCTGCTTAATTTAGTCCTAATTTGTAAGTCGCTTTGGACAAAAGTGTCTGCTAAATTACTTAATGTAATGTAAATGTAAACAGTTGAGAAAGACAACATGTGTACAGTATCAGTATATTAGATCTGTGCATTCGCTCTTAAAGTGACAGTAGCCTAATAGTCCTGCTGTCTGTGTTTCTAATGTTAATCAAACAAAAAAGGACAGAAAAAAAATCACTCGCTGCTCTTGACTGAATAACTTTTGAAACTTTACTTAGGATTAATGTATAAATTAAATATATATGTAGATTAATCCCTATTAAAGTTTCAAAAGGAAGACTATTCAGTGTTATTTTACATTTGATTACTTTATTCAATGTCTCTACCTGAAAACTCTGTTATTTGTCTGAATAGAGAATTGTGAATTTTGGTGTCATAACTGGCTCTTTTTGCAAAAAAAACACTATTTTATTTTATTAATTTTATTAATTCACCGGTCATTGGCAGGTGTGGCAAAATCGAGACCACCATCTTGACTGTGCAGATTAATTACAGTAACTTAATTGTCTTATCTATAAAGTATGATCATTAAGTAAGATAACTGCATGTGAAGTGATTAAGCAACCGGAGTCATTTGTGCATTTTATGAATTCATTTGTTTATAAATAGAAAATAGGAATTAAATGGATATTAACACTGCTTTGTTGGCACATGTCAACCAAACACTCTTAGAAAAACAGTACAAGAGCTGTCACTGGGGCGGTACCCTTGCAAAAGGTACACCTTTGAACCAAATTTACCCTTAAACGGGGCATATAAGTATCATAGAGGTACATATTAGTACCTTTTGAAAGGGTACCATCACAGTGTCGACTTTTGTACCATTTTTCTAAAAGAGTGAATGGACACTTTCGGATCATGTAATTTAATTCACTGACTCTTAAGCTAAGTGAACAGAAGTGACTTATTTCAAAAAACATTTAAAAAATCATAACGACCCCAAACTTTGAACTTACAACTTTGGAATTTGAGCATATCAAATCTTGAATACCACCTAAACTAAACCCCAGATTATATGCTCCTCTTCAAAGAGCCAAGGACAGAGAAAGTGGCACCTGTGACAATATTGCGTTCCAGCAGCCGCTGAACAAGAACATTATCATTCACTTTAATTGCTCTGACATTCAAAAGCTCCTGCTTTCAGAAATGCATTAGTATGTCATCCCATGAGAGCACTTTGCAGACAGACTGTGTGTTCAACAGTAACCTTGACATAAAAAGCACATTTACCTGTTATTAAACACCTCTGAAACAAACCTGATGGCTCTGGAGGCATTCAGCTGGGAAATCAGGGTCCTCAGGGGCCGTGAGGGACCACAAATGTGTTGTCATCTTCACAGTCATGACAAGCATTCACTTATTTGAAAAATCGTCAGGAATAAGAAATAAATTAAGTTGACAATAATGGATTAAGTAGACAGTAATGGATTTGAAATGACAGTAGGTCATTCATTTTGATGTTGTTTGAACAAATACTTCATGAAAATGTTTATTTTGGGTTTATTATGTTTTTCCTGGGTCAAAATGGTCTTCAGTGGTGAGAGACGAAACACGGTCATCCACACACTCAGTACAAAGTACACTACCCATGTGAACTGTGAGTCCAGTACTGACAAAAGTGTGGAAATATATCTGCAAACATTATTACTTCTGACCAATAGGTGGAACTGACACCAAATTGATCTGATATGGTCATTGTTGGGTCTTTTTGGGTGAGATTTTCCATCAAACTGTATATTTCGTGACCACTAGGTTGCATTGTGCAGAAACTGTGCAGGTACCCTCAGGTCATGGTTGTCATAACACACACCAAATTTGGTCAGAATACACTAAAGCATTGTGGAGAAATAGCCTCACGTCCATTTTGGCGTGTCCGTATAGGATTTGTTCTCACATTTAACGAGAATGATTTGACGAATTGACGAATTCCTTGTTTTTTTGTCAGCCCCAAACTTTGCAATGTCTGAAGATAGCAATGTCTGAAGATGATCTGGTGGTTAAATTTTCTTGAAAATAAGAGCATTAGTCTAGGAGGAGTTAGAAAAAGTAGGTTTTTCAGAAAATTCAAAAAATGTCATGATGGAAAATGACGTCACAGGATGCAATCGATTCGCCTTGAGCCAAGGAATCAGAGGAAAAAAACTCGGTAACACTTTATTTTACAGTGTCCTTGTTACATATGTTACATGTACTTACCATAGTAATAACAGTAAATTTTGCATAATTGCATGCAACTAATCCTACCCTAACCCTATAGTAAGTACATGTAGTTGCTTAATATTACTCAGTTCTTAATATATATAATTACACTGTAACTGTAGTGAAAGGATTCGCAAGTTTGTTGGTTATAATGAAAGGATTCGCAAGTTTGTTGGTTATAATGAAAGGATTCGCAAGTTTGTTGGTTATAATGAAAGGATTCGCAAGTTTGTTGGTTATAATGAAAATATTAGCGAGTTTGTTGGCTATGATGAAAGAATTCGTGAGTTTGTTGGTTATAATAAAAGGATTCGCGAGTTTGTTGGTTACAATAAAAGGATTCATGATTTTTTGGGTTAAAATAAAAGGGTTTGCGAGTTTTTTGGCTATAATGAAAGGATTCGAGAGTTTGTTGGCTATGATGAAAGGATTCACAAGTTTGTTTTTTATAATAAAAGGATTCGTGAGTTTTTTGGTTAAAATAAAAGGATTTGTGAGTTTTTTTACTATAATGAAAGAATTCGAGTTTGTTGGCTATAATGAAAGGATTAACAAGTTATGTGGCTATAATGAAAGGATTTGCGGGTTATAATGAAAGGATTCGCGAGTTTGTTGGTTATAATAAAATAATTTGCGAGTTTGTTGGTTATAATAAAATAATTTGCGAGTTTGTTGGTTATAATAAAAGCATTCGCAAGTTTGTTGGTTATAATGAAAGGATTTCACATGGTCAACAGATATGTCTGTGATTGGCTACAAAGCTCAACGCTGCAAAAACACATTGTAAATAGAAACCTTTGACACTCTTCACAGAGCGTTTTTAAAGCAACCGGCTCTCAGAACGTATGGGTAGAACGGTAAATGGTAGAAGAATAAAGCTTCGACGGTTCATTTTGGAGGCCGCCAAAATATTTTCAATGCAGGAAAACCCTGCCTCAGAAGAGCCTTATTTGCATATGAATTTAAATATGTAAATCATATTTGCAGTAACTGTTCCTTTAAATGAAAACCAAAACCAAAAACCTGAATTCCTTCTCAATGCACAATCTTTTGATCTCTTCACAGACGGCACCATGTCATCACGACCAATCAGAATCACCACGACAGAGCAAACTATCAGCTTCAATGGTAAGATGTCAGAAACATTTAAGTTTATATATACAGTATTTAAATCAAAGGGTGCTTCAAATAAGTATTAGTTCAGGGAGGTGCACACTTTTGCAGTTAGTTATTTCAATTTCCCCCTAAAATGTGCCATTGAAGGTACAAAAGACCTGAGTAATGATGCTGAAAATTCAGCTTTGTGACAAAACATCATCTTCCTGACCTAGTTGGGGGTCATGACCCAGAAAAAACAGCACAAAACCAGCTGACCTGATGCAATCATACTAAATCACGAATGTGAACCACTATTGATGACTCATAATTCGATAAATCTCTGTGTTTGTGTGTGTGTTCTCACTCACTTTCCTGACAAGAGTGATTGATGCATTGCAAGCAGAGATAATGTATATATAATTTCTGCTCGCCTTCAGCACAAATGGACTCCCGCGTTCATTACAACGTTTGCAGTACTTTTGCATCAGATGCAAGTGCCGTTATGTGCTGACACTTCAAAAAACAGAAGCTCTGTGAATTTTGCCACTTTTTCCTGCGTCATCTTTATCAAGCAACATGGGCAATCAGCTGATGCTTTGATGATGCAGTTCAGACCCAAATAATCTAATGTGAACACAATCCAACAGGGGGATCAATCGAATTCGGGTTCGGACCAGATAATTGAACCAAGTGTGAAAGCACACTAAGGGTGTGTGTACACAACAACGATATGCTTAAAACGGAGAAGTTTTTCCTTTTTTTTTTTCTGCGTACAGACGACACCATTGTCAAAACGATCCCCGTTCGGATCTGTGAAAACGACAAAAGTGGCCTGGCAGCAGAAAGCGTATTTAGTCGTTTTCACAGATCCGAACGGGGATCGTTTTGACAATGGTGTCGTCTGTACGCGGAAAGGATTTGTGAGTTTGTTGGTTATAATAAAAGGATTTGCGAGTTTGCTGGTTATAATGAAAGGATTTGCGAGTTTGTTGGCTATAATGAAATGATTTGCGAGTTTGCTGGTTATAATAAAAGGATTTGCGAGTTTGCTGGTTATAATAAAAGGATTTGCGAGTTTTTTGGTTATAATGAAATGATTTGCGAGTTTGCTGGTTATAATAAAAGGATTTGCGAGTTTTTTGGTTATAATGAAAGGATTTGCGAGTTTGTTGGTTATAATGAAAGGATTTGCGAGTTTGCTGGTTATAATGAAAGGATTTGCGAGTTTGTTGGCTATAATGAAATGATTTGCGAGTTTGCTGGTTATAATAAAAGGATTTGCGAGTTTTTTGGTTATAATAAAAGGATTTGCGAGTTTTTTGGTTATAATAAAAGGATTTGCGAGTTTTTTGGTTATAATAAAAGGATTTGCGAGTTTGCTGGTTTTAATAAAAGGATTTGCGAGTTTTTTGGTTATAATAAAAGGATTTGTGAGTTTTTTGGTTATAATAAAAGGATTTGCGAGTTTTTTGGTTATAATAAAAGGATTTGCGAGTTTTTTGGTTATAATAAAAGGATTTGCGAGTTTGTTGGTTATAATAAAAGGATTTGCGAGTTTGCTGGTTATAATAAAAGGATTTGCGAGTTTTTTGGTTATAATGAAAGGATTTGCGAGTTTGTTGGCTATAATGAAATGATTTGCGAGTTTGCTGGTTATAATAAAAGGATTTGCGAGTTTTTTGGTTATAATAAAAGGATTTGCAAGTTTTTTGGTTATAATAAAAGGATTTGCGAGTTTGCTGGTTATAATAAAAGGATTTGCGAGTTTTTTGGTTATAATAAAAGGATTTGCGAGTTTTTTGGTTATAATAAAAGGATTTGCGAGTTTGCTGGTTATAATGAAAGGATTTGCGAGTTTGTTGGCTATAATGAAATGATTTGCGAGTTTGCTGGTTATAATAAAAGGATTTGCGAGTTTTTTGGTTATAATAAAAGGATTTGCGAGTTTGTTGGTTATAATAAAAGGATTTGCGAGTTTGCTGGTTATAATAAAAGGATTTGCGAGTTTGTTGGTTATAATAAAAGGATTTGCGAGTTTGTTGGTTATAACGAAAGGATTTGCGAGTTTGTTGGTTATAACGAAAGGATTTGCGAGTTTGTTGGCTATAACGAAATTATTTGCGAGTTTTTTGGTTATAATAAAAGGATTTGGATTTGCGAGTTTTTTGGTTATAATAAAAAGGTTCCCTTACGAGAACGTTCTCTCGTACTGCGTTGCAAACGCTTATGGGAAAACTCCTTTTCTCGAGAATATTGAAGCCTTTATTTTAAAACGCATTTGCTACAGCACAGGCGAGAACATCAGACCCACGTGAGTGAGCTGATAGGCTGTGCTGTGGGCAACTGCACGAACCAATGGCGGATAGACAGAAGCGCGCGAGCCAATCAGGGCGCTTGGCGCTCTGTCACTGTCAAGCGCGCGAAACTACACGTGACCATAACATATAAATACAGATAGAATCCGCCATTTGACAGATTTAATCTCCTTCAGCTCGACTCACCTCGTCGCTGATTTTCTCCGGTCGTAAGAAGCCCTCGTCGTGGAAAAGCCGTCCAGCGGAACAGCTTCGCATCCCGGCATCTCGCCAGCTGAGCGTTTCCCTGTGGCATCCGACGAAAAATTATATCCTTTTCATTGCATATTTATCTAAAAGAGCAAACCGCTGTTTTCACAGCGCGGCATAATGCCTCTCTCCATCTGTGAGAGCTGCGGGGTCTCCCTGCATGCATCCGACGGACACACCCAGTGTGCGGCCTGCCTCGGCCCTGAGCACGCCGAGGCAGCGCTCATGAAAGGCGGCTGCCAATTCTGCGACGGGATGCCTGTCTCCGTTCTCCGTTCAAGGCTCTCTTCGACGGTGACCGATTCCGCCCACCTTCCGTCTTCGGCGCCCCACGAGCCCCGTAGGAAGAAGCGGCGCGATCAGAGGCGTCCTGAGCGCGGTGAGTTTAGCGAGTGCACGCCGGGCCTTTCTCCTCGTGCCTCGCCCACGCCTTCTTCGCCTGTCCTGTTCTCTCGGAGCGAGCAGCGCCCCTCGTCTGAAGCGGCTGGACTCGTCTCTTTCGGCGCATCTCCGGATGACGTCGATGACGCACTTTCTATGGCGGCATCTGAGAGCGAGGATTGGTCGGGCTCCGCGGACCCCGCCCCCCCCCCTCAGCTAGAGTTTTCTGATACTCGAGCGAGCATTGACGCCGAACTTCTCCGTGTCATGTCTCGCGCTGTTGACGAGTTGGGACTCGATTGGCTTTCTCCAGCTGAGCCCGCCAGAAGCCGCCTCGATGAATGGTACCTGCCGGGGCGCCAGCAGGCCCCTCGTCAGCGCGCCGCTCCATTTATGCCTGAGGTTCACGAAGAGCTCACAAAATGCTGGCGCGCGCCCTTTTCAGCGCGAACGCGCTCATCTGCCTCTTCTACGCTCTCCACTGTTGACGGCGCTGAAGAGAAAGGATATGTGTCTCTCCCCCCACTGGAGGAAGCGGTCGCTGCACACTTATGCCCCCCCACTGCAGGTAGTTGGAGGTCTAAGACGGTGCACCCTTCTAAGCCGTGCAGAACTACTTCGGCCATTGCCAGCCGCGCATACGCTGCCGCCGGTCAAGCCGCCTCTGCACTTCACGCCATGGCGACGCTTCAAGCCTTCCAGGCCAAACTTCTCCGTTCCATGGATGAGTCAGGCCCGGACCCAGACACATTTAAAGACCTCAGGAGTGCCACGGATCTGGCACTGAGGGCCACGAAGACCACCGCTCAAGCCCTGGGCCGCAATATGGCCAGCCTAGTGGTAATGGAGCGCCACCTCTGGCTAAACTTAACCGAGATCAGGGACGCGGATAAAACTGCCTTCCTCGACTCGCCCGTCACAGCCTCAGGTCTCTTCGGCCCATCTGTCAGCGGCTTCGCCGATCGCTTCACTGAAGCTCAGAAGGCTTCCAGCGCCATGAGACACTTTCTACCAAAGCGCTCCAGCTCAGTCCAACGGCGCCCCAAGAGCACGCCGCGACCTGAGAAAGTGGTGTCCCAGGTCCTCCAGCCCCGCCCAGCGGCTGAGACCAGTAAGCACATGAAGCCAGCGAAACGGTTCCCGTTCCCTAAGCGCCAGGGCCCGCGGCCGAAGCTGACGCTCGATCACGAGCCCAAGAAGCCGTCCTAACCGGCACAAAGAGGGGTCACTGTCCCGCTGCGGCCGGACCAGCCCCAAAAATCGCTCGACTACTGCTCACGGCTCCCTCTTCAGTTCAGGCGGCTGCAGCAGTTCTAAATGCAGTTCATGGGCCCGTCACATGTCACGCACCCCTGCAAACAAACGCTGTTTTAACAGCGACCCACACAAAGCACAAATCGAGCATAATTTCTCACATGCATACATGTCAGTCCGAGCCCCCCACTCTGGGTGTTCCAGATATGATAATGCCTCTAGCTCTGCGGGCTCTAGCTTGGCAAGCTATCCCCGGAGTTTCAGTATGGGTGATGAACATCATAAAGCATGGTTACTCGCTTCAGTTCGCCCGCAGACCACCGCGTTTTCGCGCGGTTATACAAACCACGGTAAGGGGCACATTGAGTCATGTCCTCCGCACCGAAGTGTTAAGTCTGCTGGCGAAAGGGGCCATCGAGAAGATCCCCCCTTCTCTGAGCGAGTCAGGTTTTTACAGCCGATACTTTCTTGTTCCAAAGAAAGACGGCGGCCTGAGACCCATTTTAGATCTCAGACATCTGAACAAGGCTCTCATGTCACGGCCGTTCAGAATGCTCACGACCAGACATATCCTGGCGCAGATTCGCCCAGGCGACTGGTTTTTCTCAGTAGATCTGAAAGACGCTTACTTTCACATTCAAGTGAACCCCCACCACAGGCCATTCTTGAGATTCGCCTTCGAGGGGCAGACATACCAGTACACAGTTCTTCCATTTGGACTGGCACTAGCGCCTCGTACATTCACGAAGTGCATGGATGCAGCTCTCTCCCCCCTGAGACAGCGGGGAATGCGCATCCTAAACTACCTCGACGACTGGCTCATACTGACCCAGTCAGAGGCGGAGTCACATACTCACAAAGCCTGGCTCCTCAGCCATCTAGAATGTCTAGGGCTCAGGGTCAATGTTGCAAAGAGTGTTCTGTTGCCCAGCCAACGTATCACGTTCCTGGGAACAGTTCTCGACTCCGTACTTATGAGAGCATGGCCCACACCGGCCCGTGCTCTAACGATTCAGCAGCTCACGGCATCGTTCATAGAGGGCTCTCTTGTACCCCTCAGAACGTTTCAGAGGATCCTTGGCCTGATGGCCTCTGCATCATCAGTACTCCAACTAGGCCTACTGCGTATGCGTCCTCTTCAGCTGTGGCTGGCTCCTCTGGTGCCACCCCACGCCTGGCATTCAGGCCACTTGATTATCAAGGTGGACCAGCGCTGTGTTCAAGCCCTGGCCCCTTGGAAAAACGCCAGCTGGTACCAGCAGGGCGTAAGCATGGGGGTAGTTTCAGAGAGGAGGATGATTTCAACAGACGCCTCCAACTCCGGTTGGGGAGCTCTGTACGAGGGCAGGCCTGCCTCCGGCCTCTGGTCGAGCTCGGAGAAACGCCTACACATAAACTGCCTCGAAATGAGAGCAGTTTTTCTAGCCCTAAAAACATTCCTCCCATACCTGGCGGGACACCACGTGTTGGTACGGACGGACAACATGTCGGTGGTCTCTTACATAAATCGCCAGGGCGGCCTCAGGTCCCGCAACCTGTTTGCCATAGCCTCACAGCTCTTGCTATGGGCTCACACCAATCTGCGCTCGCTCAGGGCAGCTCACGTGCCAGGCACGTTGAATACAGGAGCAGACATGCTCTCTCGGGGCAGAGTTCCCCCAGAGGAATGGTCTCTCCACCCTCAGACAGTTCTCCTACTCTGGGAGGTCTTCGGGAAGGCAGAAGTAGATCTTTTCGCCTCAGAAGACAACTGTCAATGCCCAATCTTTTTCTCAAAGAGCAGGGATGCGTTGGCCCACGACTGGCCCAACCTTCCTCTCTATGCGTTCCCCCCGGTCTCGATGCTCCCTCAGGTCATCGAACGGATCAGGAACACGAAAAGCGCAGTGCTATTAGTAGCTCCTCTCTGGCGGACCCAGGTTTGGTTCCCAGAGTTGATGCAGCTGTCTGTAGCAGACCCGTGGCCAATCCCAGTGAGGCGCGACCTCCTGACTCAGGCCAACAGGACAATCTGGCATCCCCGTCCCGACTTATGGGCCCTACATGTATGGCCACTCAACGGGTACCCCAGAACCTCCCAGAGGGCGTCCTGAATACTATAAAGGAAGCTAGAGCTCCGTCTACCAGACGCCTCTATCTCAGTAAATGGTCAGTGTTTTCCAGCTGGTGTTTAGCTCGAGACCTCGACCCATACACTTGTGAAGTACCAAGAGTACTGTCTTTTCTACAGGAGATGTTGGACGCGGGTCGCTCCCCCTCCACTCTCAAAGTGTACGTGGCAGCCATTGCTGCTTTTCACGTATTGGAAGCCGGGGCCTCCTTAGGAAAAAGCGACCTTATAGTTCGCTTCCTCAGGGGCGCCAGGAGGCTTAACCCGCCTCGGCCACCGTCTGTTCCGGCCTGGGACCTCTCCTTGGTCCTGCGGGCTCTTAAGGGA
The DNA here is from genome assembly GCA_022829025.1 of Squalius cephalus. Taxonomy (NCBI): domain Eukaryota; kingdom Metazoa; phylum Chordata; class Actinopteri; order Cypriniformes; family Leuciscidae; genus Squalius; species Squalius cephalus. Next base: position 34,492,268 of record CM040805.1, read on the forward strand.
CCTCCCTTTGAACCACTTCAGTCAGCTGATCCTAAGTCTCTCTCTCTGAAAACCGCCCTGCTTCTAGCACTGGCGTCAGTAAAGAGAATAGGGGATTTACAGGCGCTGTCTACCAGCGCTTCCTGTCTGGAGTTTGGTCCTAATGACTCCAAGGTCATTCTTAGGCCAAGACATGGATATGTTCCTAAGGTGCTCTCAACTCCGTTCAGAGCCCAGGTTATTTCTCTGTCAGCTCTCCCCTCCTCCGAGGAGGATAGCGATTCTCTCATGCTTTGCCCAGTCAGAGCTTTGAGAATTTATCTGGAGCGTTCGGCCTCTTTCAGACAGTCTGAACAGCTCTTTGTGTGTTTCGGGGGCCGATCCAAGGGCCTCCCGGTCACTAAAACCACACTGTCCAGATGGATAGTTGACGCCATTGCCCTGGCTTACACCTCACTGGGCCTCTCTTGTCCCATAGGTGTTAGAGCTCATTCCACGAGAGGTGTTGCCTCTTCGTGGGCTTGGTCAAGTGGTATTCCCATTGAAGACATTTGTGCGGCGGCCGGCTGGTCCGCTCCGTCCACATTTGTGAGATTCTATAATCTGGATGTCCCTGCTCTGCAGACATGCGTTCTTTCTGTCTAGACTCTGGCTCTGTGGATCCAGACTAGTTTTGAACTATGGTCACTTGGGTATTCCCATCTATAGCATATGTGCGGCGGCCGGATATCCGCTCCGTCCACATTGTTGAATTATAGCTTTAATGCCCTTGCTTTGTAGCTACAGTTCTTCTGTCTAAACACTGGCTCTGTGACCCAGTCTAGTTGATATTGAACACACGGTTTTCACCTTGTGGACTAAGTGACTGGCTTTGGCCAGATCCGATGAATTATAACTTTAATGTCCCTGCTTTGCAGTTACAGTCTTTTCAGTCTAGACTCTGGCTCTGCGGACCCAGACTAGTTTGATATTAAACACACGGCTATCACCTTGTGGGTTAAATGACTGGCTCTGGCCAGTCTTTATTACGGATAATTGATGGGCCCGATGTTCGGTCTCTTTTTATCCTGGCTATTCTGTACTTCCCGGAACTCTGGTGAGTCAGAGCGGCCAAAAGATTAATAGCACGGCGTTTTAAATGGAAACGTTCCCATAAGCGTTTGCAACGCAGTACGAGAGAACGTTCTCGTAAGGGAACGTACTGGTTACTTTCGTAACCTCGGTTCCCTTAGAGATAAGGGAACGAGTACTGCGTTGCCTTGCCGTGCTATTTTTCTTATGGCAGGTTTGTCGCTTCAGTCGATTATACCTGTCAAATGGCGGATTCTATCTGTATTTATATGTTATGGTCACGTGTAGTTTCGCGCACTTGACAGTGACAGAGCGCCAAGCGCCCTGATTGGCTCGCGCGCTTCTGTCTATCCGCCATTGGTTCGTGCAGTTGCCCACAGCACAGCCTATCAGCTCACTCACGTGGGTCTGATGTTCTCGCCTGTGCTGTAGCAAATGCGTTTTAAAATAAAGGCTTCAATATTCTCGAGAAAAGGAGTTTTCCCATAAGCGTTTGCAACGCAGTACTCGTTCCCTTATCTCTAAGGGAACCGAGGTTACGAAAGTAACCAGTACGATTTGCGAGTTTTTTGGTTATAACAAAAGGATTTGCGAGTTTGTTGGTTATAATAAAAGGATTTGCGAGTTTTTTGGTTATAATAAAAGGATTTGCGAGTTTTTTGGTTATAATAAAAGGATTCGCGAGTTTGTTGGTTAAAATGAAAGGATTCGTGAGTTTGTCTGGGTAATAAAAGGATTTGCAAGTTTTTTGGTTATAATAAAAGGATTTGCGAGTTTGCTGGTTATAATAAAAGGATTTGCGAGTTTTTTGGTTATAACAAAAGGATTTGCGAGTTTGTTGGTTATAACAAAAGGATTTGCGAGTTTGTTGGTTATAATAAAAGGATTTGCGAGTTTGTTTGGGGTAATAAAAGGATTTGCGAGTTTTTTGGTTATAATAAAAGGATTTGCGAGTTTGTTGGTTAAAATGAAAGGATTCGCGAGTTTGTCTGGGTAATAAAAGGATTTGCAAGTTTTTTGGTTATAATAAAAGGATTTGCGAGTTTGCTGGTTATAATAAAAGGATTTGCGAGTTTTTTGGTTATAACAAAAGGATTTGCGAGTTTGTTGGTTATAACAAAAGGATTTGCGAGTTTGTTGGTTACAATGAAAGGATTCGCGAGTTTGTTTGGGGTAATAAAAGGATTTGCGAGTTTTTTGGTTATAATAAAAGGATTTGCGAGTTTTTTGGTTATAATAAAAGGATTTGCGAGTTTTTTGGTTATAACAAAAGGATTTGCGAGTTTGTTGGTTATAATGAAAGGATTCGAGAGTTTGTTTGGGTAATAAAAGGATTTGCGAGTTTTTTGGTTATAATAAAAGGATTTGCGAGTTTGCTGGTTATAACAAAAGGATTTGCGAGTTTGTTGGTTATAATGAAAGGATTCGCGAGTTTGTTTGTGTAATAAAAGGATTTGCGAGTTTGCTGGTTATAATAAAAGGATTTGCGAGTTTTTTGGTTATAATAAAAGGATTTGCGAGTTTTTTGGTTATAACAAAAGGATTTGCGAGTTTGTTTGTTTTAATGAAAGGATTCGAGAGTTTGTGTAATAAAAGGATTTGCGATTTTTTGACTATAATGAAAGTATTCGCGAGTTTGTTGGCTATAATGAAAGGATTTCACTTGCTCAACAGATATGTCTGTGATTGGCTACAAAGCTCAACGCTGCAAAAACACATTGTAAATAGAAACCTTTGATGCCCGTTTTCAAAAGTTTGTGTTTTCAGGCAACAAAAATGCAATTGTCGTGTAAATGAACGGCCAACACGCATAAAAAGTTTTACGTTTTTAGTTGAAAACAGCCCCTAAGTCAAACATTCTCAATGAAATTTCAATTTTTAGGACTTTCAGGCTTTTGGTTTATGTTTATTTTTAAAGTAACAATGTCAATAAACTATAGCTCACATGGCTATCATATATTTTGTCAACTGGTTTTCTCTCCTCTGACAGTGCCCACAAAGCCGAACGAGGACAGACCTGGAGGAAGGTCTTCACCGTTCATTGGTTTACTGAGGGTTCCTCTGCTCCTGCTTCTCCTCTATGGGTTTGTTTGTTCTCTGGACGTCCTAAGCTCTGCTTTTCAGCTGGCTGGAGGTAATTATTCATCCTTTACCACCTTTTTTGCATCTGTTTACCACATCTCTTCTTGCACATTGGGGTTTTACTTACTTTTACCTTTCAGCTGTTTTTGTATTCTTCAGCACATTTCCCAAACAAATTCCCATGTGCCTCTTTTCTTTTCTTTTCTTTTCTTTTCTTTTCTTTTCTTTTCTTTTTGGGTCAAATGTCATTTGTTTTCATGCAATTCTTCATAACACAAGTTACCTGCTTCTCTTTGAACTGCTGTATATGTGTGAAATATGGCTTTCTCAAGGTTGTGATCATTGGTCAGACATTAAGATTTAGTTAATCAATTCTAAACACGTTAATGACAATGAAGAAATGGCTTTGCATGATTAACTCGAGCAGTCAGCGCTGTGGTGCATGTCATCTGTACAAAAACAAGCCATAAGTTGCTGTTAAAGGGTTAGTTCACCCCAAAAATACAAACTGTCATCACTTGCTCTTTTGTCATTTCTAAACCTGATTACTTGAAGCACAAAAGATGTTCCCGAAGAACATTCATCTTTGTCTTTCCTATTAGGCCTAAATAACAGTGAATAGGGACAGATGGAAAAAAATTAATCTAACTAATCAACAGTGCATGTCCCTAATCAGAAACGTTTAGTTTGCAATGACTTAAAGGGTTAGTTCACCCAAAAATGAAGATTCTGTCAGTAATTACTCTCCCTCATGTTGTTCAACCCCGTAAGACTTTCGTTCATCTTCAGAACACAAATTAAGATATTTCTGATGAAATCTGAGAGCTGTCTCTCTCCTCCATAGGCTTCTAGGTAATCGAGATCTGCCATCCCAGAAAAGTTAGTAAAGACATCGTTAAAATAGTCCAAGTGACTACAGTGGCTCAACCTTAAGTTTATCAAGCGACGAGAATACTTTATGTGCGCAAAAAAAAAAAAAAAAAAAAAAGACTTTATTCAACCATCTCTTCTCTTGCATGTCATTCTCCTCAGCTGTTGCCTCTGTTCTGACGTACAACCCAGAAGCGCTGCGCTGTTACACTACGTCAACAGCTGAGGAGAATGACATGGAAGAGAAGAGATGGTTGAATAAAGTCATTATTTTTGTTTGTTTTTTTGCGCACATAAAGTATTCTCGTCGCTTGATAAACTTAAGGTTGAGCCACTGTAGTCACTTGGACTATTTTAACGATGTCTTTACTAACTTTTCTGGGATGGCAGATCTCGATTACCTAGAAGCCTATGGAGGAGAGAGACACCTCTCAGATTTCATCAGAAATATCTTAATTTGTGTTCTGAAGATGAACGAAAGTCTTACGGGGTTGGAACAACATGAGGGAGAGTAATTACTGACAGAATCTTCATTTTTGGGGGAACTAACTCTTTAAGGGTGAGTAAATGATGACAGCATGTTAGTTTTTGGGTGACCTGTCCCTTTAAGATTATCACATCAAAAAAGTTCACTAAAATCAATCAAATGTTTCGCTCTTTTTTTCAGGCAAAGTGGCTGGAGACATTTTCAAGGATAATGCCATCCTGTCCAACCCTGTAGCCGGACTCATGGTGGGGATCCTGGTCACGGTTCTGGTCCAGAGCTCGAGCACTTCCACATCTATTGTGGTCAGCTTGGTCTCGTCCGGATGTAAGAAACACAACTTTTACCACATTTTCAGCACAGACTAAATTTATAACCTCAGGTTCATATCCTCTTATTAGGGTTGTCAAATGATTCAAATATACGTAATTAGGAACTATCATTCAGAATTTTGGGGACGGTAAATATTTTTCTTTAAACACTTTTATTCAGCAAGGACGCATTAAATTGATCAAAAGTGACAGGAAAGACATTTATAATGTTACAAAAGATTCTATTTTTTAAATTAATTCTGTTATTTTGAGCTTTCAATTCATCAAAGAAACCTGAAGAAAAAAGTACATCATGGTTTCCACAAAAATATGAAGCAGCACAACTGTCTTCAACATTGATAATAATCATAAATGTTTCTTGAGCATCAAATCATCATATTAGAATGATTTCTGAAAGATCATGTGACACTGAAGACTGGAAATTCAGTTTTAATCATAGGAATAAATGACACTTTACCTATTCAGAAAACAGCCATTTTAAATTATAATAATATTTAACATTACTGTATTTGTCATCAAATAAATGCAGCCTTGTTGAGCAGAAGAGACTTCTTTCAGAAACATTTAAAAAATCTCAAACTTTTTAACCAGTGTACATGAAATGACAATTAATTTAAATATTTATTTCTTTATTTACAATTATTAATTTCTATACTTACATACATATCGTCACATATACATATTTCACATATATGGAGCACCAGAGGAAAAATATATTGGGCCATGAATTAGGCTAATTCTCTCATTTTAGTAAATTGTGGCCATGTTGAACTAATTTGTTCCCTCATTTTTAACTAAAACAATGGAACAAATTATTATACCGTGCACATATTTTTCTTAAAACTAGCGAACGAGTTGTTAATAAGCGATTATATCCCACATCATGTGCGGAGCTCCATATTCACATAGCCTATATATGCATTTTATTTGTATTGAGAAACAGCCCTAAATGAAGATCATTCAAAGACAAAAACAGTGAATAAACTTTTGAAGTCAATATATTGGTTGTTTTTATCTCATATCATTGAACATAAACCCATCAGAGGCCTTTCTGTACTTCTGCAGACGGACACACAGTTCTTGTGCGACATGCTTTTAATGCAAACCTTATTTTATAATAATAATAATAATAATTCGTTACATGTATAAAGCACTTTTCTAGATATATACTCAAAGCACTTTATATTTGAAGTGGGAATCTCCTCAACCACCACCAATTTTGCCAACTTTTGATCTGATCTAGAACTTCATGACATACAAAGTTCCTTTTAACCAAAATAGCAACTTTATTCACAGCGATCATCTGTAAAACTATTGGGTTACACTGTATTTTAAGGTGTCACTGTTACAGTGTAATTATATATTTAAGTACCGAGTAATATTAAGCAACTACATGTACTTACTATAGGGTTAGGGTAGGATTAGGGTGGAGGTTAGTTGCATGTAACAGGGCAGGCTATGCAACAAGGACACTGTAAAATAAAGTGTTACCAACTATTATGACTGTTTTGCTCTTGCAAAAACTTGGTAGGCTACTTCTTATTCCACTTTATTTCCAGGAAGCCTCATCTCTAGAAGTTGTTTCATGTTTTCCTGCTTTAATGAAGAGTTATCTCTCTCGGATGAGCTGATTCGCTGGAGCGAATGCCGTGGTGGCCTGAAAGCCTGAGGATCTTGTGAAGTGTGACTATCAGAGCTCGATCCCAAATCACAACAGATGCAGAGCTTTAATTAGGAAGTTTTGTTTGGGTTAATGAGCTTATGTTTAACACAATAATAAGTAAGGGATAACAGAGCGGCGAATACATTACAACCCCCGACAGGCTGATCACGACCCTGACGCGAAGCGGAGCTCCCTATAATAACCGCCTCGCTCTACATTATCCCGCTTATTACATAGCTACCTACCAAATAAATCAATAATTTGACACAAAATATTGATTTAAAAAGGAGTTTATTGATTTAAAAATGATTGTATTGCTTCCGCTAAAGAAAATAGTCCGTCCCGTCTCTACGGTTAGAATCCTGCGTCCATAGCAACGCTCTGTTTTTCATGGCAACGGTGTGTTATCTTTAGCAGCGGTCGGTTATCAAGAAATAACACACCGCATTCTACATTAGAATTCAACCAAGCCATGTAATAGGGAGTTTTATTATGTACAGTGTGGTCTGATATCACATGCAAAATCTGGGGGTTGGAAAATATTATGATGTAAAATTATACGGACATTGACCATCTGAAATTTTCAATGCAACTTTTACTCAAATCGTTATGCCGATAATATAATTCATAGTAAAATAAGTGCATTAATTTAGAAAAATGCGAAATAGAAGGATTTTTACTAGTAGACCTAAGCTCTTTTTTTTTAAACCCCACAGTATGTGTATGTGTGTGTGTGTGTGTGTGTGTGTGTAGAGAAAATACAGAATGTGAAACTGCATGGGCATGTGGGTTTCTTTCACTGCAATTCTGTGTCTTTATCCTTTGAAATGGTTTAAAGAGAACAACCTTGAGTAAAGCTTGGCTTTTCTCTGAGTAAGTGAATTGAAGCTAATGGATGTCAGGAGTGGGAGTGTGTTCAAGTTCTGTGGGCCTTCAGGGAATACACACACCAGCAGCGTAAGGGACAGTCATTACTGATGCGAAACTACACACTGATAGTATCTGAAAGGAAATGTGACTTGATTCTAATGCTAGCCTGATTTAAGAGTCAGTCGAAACAATGGAAATTAAATTTTGTCATATCCAGTGTGAGATGCTTCGTGATGGGGCATTTTGCACATGCAAACACCACTGAAAGAAGTGCATTTATAATGTTGTGCATTTATAAAGTCTCACCAAGGCTGCATTTATTTGAAGAATTTGTGTGTGTGTGTGTGTGTGTGTGTGTGTGTAGTGCTCGAGGTGAAGTCTGCGGTCCCCATCATTATGGGCTCCAACATCGGCACGTCTGTCACCAACACCATCGTCGCCCTGATGCAAGCAGGAGAGAGGAACGAATTCAAACGGTATTTCACCATCACGGTTATCATCAGGATTAAATCAAACCACTCTGTTCACGTAAAGTATTTATAAGTTCACTTGCAAAATTGATTTCTCTAAGTCAACATGAAATCATAATGGTCCCCATTTACATTGTCAATACATGTTCTAGGTCTTATTGTGAATAATTTATCAGTGCAAGTTATTCCAAAGCTTTCAACAAAATGCAATATATTTGTTTTTCTGCCTCTGAAATGACTTTAATTTCAGCGTAGGCATAAACTAACGTGATGCAGTAGTCATATATATCATGATATGTATGTATTTTATGCATAAATATCAATATATCTGAATTATGTGAAATCAAGATGCATTTACTTGGGATGCAAAATTACATGAGATAAGAAGTCTTGTTTTCTGACAAATTGAGTTTCTGCTTAAAACAAGAAAAAATTATCTGCCTATGGAGAAAAAAAAACTTAATTCAAAGGAAATCAAGTCTATTTTTCTGACAACATTGACAGATATTTGCACAAATATAAATCAGTGTGGCTATTCAGTTGTTTTAGGTAATGCAACCTTTCTAAAATCCTCCAAGTTAACAGTAATTATGGCAATAATAGCAAAAGCACATTGACTTCAGGACGATGGAACCGGAAGTGTTATATGCAACTCGTTTCTGGGTTTTGTCCTACAAAAATACATAATTCCTGCAGTAAATGATGATGATGACCTTCAGCCTTGGCTAGAAAGCCTTTTCAAAACTCACATTCATCCAGCTCTCACTCCGTTCTGATATAAAACCATCCAATTCCCCATGAATAATATATAATTTCCATCACATTACAGGCTGAATGTCCCGTGAATGTCATTTCAGGTTTACTTTTACTACATTATTCAACAAATTTCCTTTCTCTTCTGTTTTTATCCATGAAAAACACACATTAAAAAAGCCTCAGTGATGAATGCAGAGACTATAAACAGACACAGCTGTGATCACATGCATTTGTTTCTTTGTTTTTCCGCTGAACTATTTCTGTTAATAATGAAATAAAGCTGAAATAAAATAAAATATAAATATTAGTTGGAAAAACTAAATGAAAATTAGAAATGTTTCCTTTGCAGTAAACTGAAATACAGCACTAAAATGACTAAAATTAGTAATTGGAAATGAATAAAAACGTAAACTAACTAAAAATCTAAATAGTAATATTTAAAAAAAAATTTTTAAATAAAATGACATAAGCACGTAACAAAATGACTAAAAATAAACTAAAATTAACATGAAAACTAGAACTCAAATAACATTTGAGTTATCACAACTTAAAATTCAATATTAGAATAAGAAATAATGTGTTGTTTCAACTTAAAGTGTTCGTGCTTGACCTAAAATTGTACGTTTAGTCAAAGTCCCCCTTTAGTCAATAATTGTATCCCTTAAAACTCACCTTTGATCACCAAAATTACATACAGTATTTAAATGTTTTTTTTCCTTTAAAAAATTCTTCATGCCTTAAAATATTGGAATC
>CM040805.1:34506597-34519097 GCA_022829025.1 Squalius cephalus
ACAGATTGTATGCTCTTCTGCTGTTGTGCGGTGTGTTTAGAGAAGTCCCACTGTCTCTCTCTCTCTCTGTCTCTGTCTCTCTCTCTGTCTCTGTCTCTCTCTCTCTCTCTCTCTCTCTCTCTCTCTCTCTCTCTCTCTCTCTCTCTCTCTCTCTCTCTCTCTCTCTCTCTCTCTCTCTCTCTCTCTCTCTCTCTCTCTCTCTCTCTCCAGTCTTCAGTGAGCGTGACAGCATCTGCCGCCCACAACTGCTCCGCTGAACTGCATTGTGGGAATGACAGTGATCTCGCCTGGATCACACAGAACATCACCTCGATCAACCCAGAGAAATGTGAGTGTAATCGTGGAGTCATTTTAAAGTGAAATATTTTGTTTGTCTTATTTGTCCTATCCAGGATTAGTATGGGTGTGTATTTATTTGTTTGTTTATATTTTTTATTTACTTTCTATTCATTTACTTTTGTAGTTTTATTTATTTGTTTATTTTTATAGTTTTATTTATTTTCTTTCTGATTATTTACTTTTAAATTTTTAGTTTTTATTTACTTTATTTGCTTATTTATTAATAGTTTTATTTATTTATAATTTTGTTTATTTATTTACTTTCTGTTCATTTATTTATTTATATTTTTTATTTATTTATATCTTTGATTTTTATTTTTCTGCTTTCTGTATACTTATTTCTATTTTTTTTTTTTTACTGTCTATTAATTTATTATTATTATTATTTATTAACAGTTTTATTTTTATTTACTTTCTATTTATTTTTTTGTTTTTATTTGTTTATATATTTAATTTATTTACTTTCTACTTATTTACTTTATTTATTTGAATGTATTTGTTTATATTTCATTTATTTACTCTCTAGACATTTACTTTATTTATTTATTAAGATTTTTTATTTATTTATTCATGTACATTTTTTATTTACTTTCTATTTATGTCTTTATATATATATTTTAATTATGTATTAACTTTCTTTTCATTTATGTGTGTATTTATGCACAGAAAAATACACATTTCCCCTTTCATCTTTTATAACCTCAGTCAGTAATATTAGGTATTTAGTCATTTATCTGGTTATTGCTAGCTTTACTTTTGAGTGTCCTGATCGCTCTGGTTAGTTAACTACAACTAAGACCACACAAAAAAAATGTGTTACTTGAAATAAAATACATTTTTTCCAATTTTATTTCAGTTTACGTTTAAACAAATTTTATTTCAGCTAGTTGCCAAAGCACTATTTCCCATTTCCATTTAGTTTAACTTGATGCACTAAATAAAAGCGAATTAAAAATGAATAAAAAACATTCATTAACCATTCATCTTCTGCCAAATGCGAGACACTGACCATGCATTTTCTAGGTGATGATCATTATCTCGATGTTACTAAATTAACGCTGGCTCTAGTGATCATGACTAATGCTGTGCATCATTCCAGTGCATCCGTGTTCATTAACGGCTATATTGTGTGTGTCTTGTTCTCTCAGGCCGGCACCTGTTTGTGGACTCGGGTCTGTCGGACCTGGCGGTGGGTCTGGTTCTGTTAGCCTGCTCTCTGGTGGTGTTGTGCTCCTGTCTTCTGCTGCTCGTCAAACTGCTCAACTCACTGCTCAAAGGTCAAGTGGCAAAGGTCATCGAAGGGGTCATCAACACGGGTGAGCCAGAGCAATCGCAAGTGTTACTGTATTTACTGTTACACAACCCAACGCACACAAACCTGTTTGAAGATCGACATTACGTGCTTTTAATAAAGTCAAGTCACCTTTATTTATGTAGTGCTTTACACAATACAGAATGTTTCAAAGCAGCTTCACTGTAATAAACAATCTATGATGCATAAATATGACCAATTCCAACTCTGCTGTAAAGCATCTCTAGAAAGACCACAGTCCAGTAATTATGAAAAGGGTTATTATCGTTAACTAAAACTATTTAATACATTTCTGTTAATTGAAATAAAATAAAATAAAATTGAATAATTAATTTCAACTAAAATTATTAGTTGAAAAACTTAGACAAAAAAGCAAATTAGAAATGTTGCCTTGGCAATAAACTGAAATAAGTTTGTTGAAGTACTAAAATTATTAACTTGAAATAAATAAACTAAAACTAACTAAAACTAAAACTGAAATAAAAATAAAAATAAACCTAAATAGCAATATTTGAAACAAACAAACAAAACAACTACAAACATGACAAAATAACATAACATAATTTTAAATATTTTAAATATTAGTAAGACTATGATAAAACTAAAAATAAAAAACTTACAAATTAAATAAAATAAATTAAACACACTCACTCACTCTCTCTCTCACACACTCTCTCTCTCTCTCTCTCTCTCTCTCTCATACACACACACACACACACACACACACACACACTCACTCTCACACACACACACACACACACACACACACACACTCACTCACTCACTCACACTCACACTCACACTCTCACACACACACACACACACACACACACACACACACACACTCACACTCACACTCACACACACACACACACACACACACACACACACACACACACACACACACACACACACACACACACACACACATACACACACACATACTTCTGTGTCTATTTTTGCGGTGGTTATTTGGCCTGTTTTCCGCAGATTTCCCGTATCCTCTGGGATGGCTGTCAGGATATCTGGCGATGTTGATGGGAGCCGGAATGACCTTCATCATCCAGAGCAGCTCCGTCTTCACCTCGGCCATGACTCCGCTCATAGGTGACTCTCTCTCTTCAGCAAACAGGGGAGACGTTTTTACAGTACTCAAGTGTTGGTATAGGAATAGGATTCACAACAGAAAAGAAGAATCGATTTGAACAGATCCACGTCAACCTGCCAACAAATGAGACGACCAGCAGTAACAACAACAGCTCAAAAACACACACAAACGAACATACTTTTTCTAATATTTGTTTTCATACGCCAGAAATGCACGAGCATTCAAGCAGAACAGATTTTAGAGCATTTTATAAGGTAATCTCTAGACTCACGCCACTAAAATGAAGTTTCAGGCACCTGTGAAAATCTGGGGATTACAGTTTTTTCCAATTGCTAACACACAATTTTGCAAACTAGGCTGGTTTTATCAAAATACTTAACACAATTCTCAAAACCACACAGCCAAACCGCAAAATACCCAATTTATCGCACTGCAACCAAAACTACATATAGCATTATCAAAATCAAACTTTTGCTCGAAATGGCGCACACTTCATTCATATTAGCAGATTTTTGTCTAAACAACTACACACTGTTGAAGAGCACACTCATCTTTAGTATGCTTTGCCATAATACTAAAATAGTTCAAATTGTAGAAAATTCTTCAGATTGTTCACAAGCACAGAAATATTTGCAGATACACACACATGCTGTTGAAACAATTATTTTTTATTTTTCACCAAACAAGTCCGTGCAACAAATGCACAGCAGAAATATTTACACTGGACTGAACAAAAATATGCTCATATTAAACAGTAAACTGAAAAAGATTGAAGCATTGAGGTGTTTGGTCAGGTGACACATGTATTGGCCAATCAGATCATGGAGTGTCATTTTGAATGTTGAGTGTTTTGAAATAGCAAACATGTGACTTTATGTCAGATTGTTGTGTGTTATGCAGAGAACCGTGTTCAAAAGTGCCATTGCAAAATGTGTGTAAAGCAGAAAATGTGTTTAGACTTTTGGAGACTTGAGAAGAGGTTTTGCTAATTTAAATAATTGTGCTGTGCATGTCATTTTAGTGTGTTAGCAATTGGAAAAAACTGTAAAAATGATCTTTACGTGCAGCTATATATATATTTTTTTTTTTAGATGGTACCCTTTTAACTTCAAGATACTGACAAAAAACATGTAATAATTCAGCCATAAACTAATGAACACAAATAATCAGCAGTTCTGATTAAACTTTAATTTGTGCTGTTTTCTCCGAACACGTTGAAATGTAGAGCAAAGGTGCGGTATTGGCTCTAATAAATATTAACTGGGACTTCAGCTCTGTCAGGTCAGGCAAAATCACTTTCAATTACTTCATCATTAATTTAAAGCCATTACTCGACAATGATTCAGCGACTGCTGCATGATTATGCTAATTATTAACTTTTCAGCCAATGGGGATCCCTCTGTCTCTTTGAGATTGCAGTAACCATGGAGTTCATCATTTATTAAAGCCCATGAAAGAGTTGAAGTGTCACTGGACGCATTATTAATAGTCAAACGAGGGTTAAAAGATCATCATCAGCGCTGATAAAGGGACATTAACCCTGTGACCTCTCAGAGCTCCTTTAATTCATTACGAGGAGAACATTCGCACGGCCCTGTTTGTGTTTTGACATTTTTCCTGCTTCATTTCGAGTTTATGGAAATCATAGAATTGAGTTACTGCCATTCTAGATGTCGGTTGCATGTTTTCAATTCTATTCACATTTATTTGTATTGCGCTTTTCACAATACATAGCGTTTCAAAGCGGCTTTACAGAAAATGCATATTTCTACATTAGAGTAATTATAGTTATCAGAGGTGACTGTGCCATCTTCAACATCATGTATTTAGTTAGGCACAAACAATGAGCTCATTTAAGCAATTATTACAAGTTCGTAATGATCACAAGAAAATATGGCACTTGTGTATGGAATGCAAAGTCTGCCAAAATACACTGTAAAAAGTGAACAGTTGGATCAACTTAAAACAATTACTTCAATTGGTAACACCTAAAGAAATTAAGTTTTCTCAACTTAAATTATCAGATTTTTCACGGTAAAACGTGATATTTAAGTTGAGAAAACTTAATTTCTTTAGGTGTTACCAATTGAAGTAATTTTTTTAAGTTGATCCAACTATTCACTTTTTGCAGTGTAATACAGAAATGTAGAAATAAATAAATGTGGAAATAAATACATGTATTTATTCTGAAATAAAAAAATAAAAAAAGCATCAGTTTCCACAAAAATATGAAACAGTTCAACTGTTTTCAACATTAATAATAATCATAAATGTTTCTTAAAACATCAAATCATCATATTAGAATGATTTGTGAAGGATCATGTGACACAAACTCAGCTTTGATCACAGAAATAAATTGCACACTGTAAAACCCAATAAGTTAACTCAACTCAAACTGATCGAGGAAACTGATTGCTTCGAACCATTTAAGTTTAAAAACAAATATATATGAGTATTTTGAACTTACATATATTGAGTCATATTCACTCATAATTTAGTGTTGGTTTAGTCAGTCATTTTGAGTATATGTAACTTGAATATTTTAAGTTCATTCCATTCATTTAGAGCTAAAATAACAAATAGGTTATTCATAACTTATTCGGTTTAAGTTCTGCTTAATGCATTACAGTTTTTGAATTAATATCACATTTTTTATTAAGTTGAATTAACTTTTTTTTTAAATAAGTTAAATGTACTCATAACCCTAACCCATTTATTAATCTTTGTCTATTGTTTGTTCATGTCAGTTCACAGTGCATTGACTAATGTTATCAAATACAACATAAATTTTAATCATGTAGTAGTAAATATTGAAATTAGCATCGACTAATATGAATAAATGCTGTAGATGTAGTGATCATTGTTAGTTCATGTTAACTAATATTGTAAAGTGTTTCTGAGACTTCTTTCAAAAACATGTAAAAAAAATGATACAGACCCCAAACTTTTGAATAGTACATATGTATGTGGAGACTGGGGCTAGTTGTCACAAGGGATCTGTTTCAGTATCTAGTAAATAGTCCAATTTAACAAACTTGTTGAAGCGGTTTCAGACATATGTCTTGTTTCTCAAACCAAAGTGTGATTGGATATGCGCTTCATAACAGTGTTTGCTCCGTGTCTGTCGCCCCTGACTCTCGCAGGCATTGGTGTGATCAGTCTCAACAGAGCGTATCCTTTGACCTTGGGCTCCAACATCGGCACAACCACCACTGCCATCCTCGCCGCTCTCGCCAGTCCCAAAGAGAAGCTTCCCGCCGCGTGCCAGGTACGTTTTCAGGCCACCAAAACGCTATTGTCGTGTAAACGAACGGCCAAAACGTAAAAAAAGTTTAACGTTTTTAGTTGAAAATGGTGTCGTGTAAACAGCCCCTAAGTTTACCCTATACTCAAACCAATTACCATGCACAAAAAAAAAACATTATATAACACTTAATTTGAGCATTTACTCCCTATTTCAAATGTCATGGCAAAGCATACTGGGAAATAGAAATCCCACTCCAGTTTAAGCTGTATTTAAGTTAGTCTAAATTAAAAGAAACAAGTACATAAAACTCAAAACAATTAAACAATCCAGGTCGCTTAAAATGTGTCAGTTTTGCGAACTCAAAAGAAAAAGTTAGTTCTAAAAAAAGTTAATCTGATTGAACTAATTTGTTTAATTTAAGTGTAGCCAACTCAAATCAATTAATTAATTATTTAAATCAATTAATAATTAAACCAATTAA
This sequence comes from Squalius cephalus, assembly GCA_022829025.1. NCBI lineage: Eukaryota > Metazoa > Chordata > Actinopteri > Cypriniformes > Leuciscidae > Squalius > Squalius cephalus. The sequence continues at coordinate 34,513,085 of CM040805.1, forward strand.
GTTTTTTCTGTCCGATTGAGTCAAAATTATTACAAATGGATTATTTATGTGCAAACCTACGAAAACGCACAACAGAACTACAGTATAGTCAACATTTGAAGTGGAGCAAAAAAGTTAATCAAAGTCGTCCTAAGACAAGAACGGGTATTGTTCAAAATTCATGTATAACTTTGATGAAAGGTTTTGATCCACTTCAAATGTTGACTACTGTATTTAGTTTCATTTAAGTTTACCCTACTCAAACCAATTAATTATTTTGAGCGTTAGGGATTACAGTGTAAAATAAAATAGTCAGTGCATGAAGCCTTTACAGTCCGATTGATTATTAATGTGCATGTAAACATACGAAAAATCACAAGAAAGTGAAAATCTGCTTTCTATTCTCGTTTTCCCTCCAGATTGCCTTGTGCCATTTTTACTTCAATATTTTTGGGATTTTACTGTGGTATCCAATCCCGATGACTCGCCTGCCCATCCGAATGGCGTCTGCGCTGGGTGAACGCACTGCTAAGTACCGCTGGTTTGCCGTGCTGTATCTGCTGGTGTGTTTTCTGCTGATGCCGTGCCTCGTGTTCGGGATCTCTCTGGCCGGATGGCAGGCTATGGTCGCGGTGGGAACGCCGTTCTCCGCACTCATCGTCTTCGTCCTCCTGATCAACCTGATGCAGGCCCGTAATCCCACACGCCTGCCTAAGACGCTGCGCAGCTGGGACTTTCTCCCGCAGTGGATGCACTCTCTCAAACCGCTCGACAAGCTCATCACCAGAACCACGGCGTTGTGCTGCAGCCCGGCTCGCATAAATGACCCAGATGGGGTCGTGGTGACTCCTCCAGATGCTGTAAACATCAAGCCAGAGTCAAAGAAACAAGCCGGACAGTGGTACGATAACCCTGGCCTGTCTCTCCCGGAGGAGATCTCCTCAGAGCCCAGAGTCTTTAGACTGAGAGGACTAGAGAGATGCAACAGCACGCCGTTATAGACGGTCTTTATTGTAACCCGAACCATCCTGGTGCCTTACTTAAGTCTATGAATGACCAGTCTCAGATTGAAGCTCTGTTCCAAAACCTAATGAAACTTTTAAGGCATCATATGCATGATTATGCATAGCCTATGTGACCCTGAACCGCAGTCACAAGAGTCGATTTTCTACGTCATCTGAAAGCAGAATAAATAAACTTTCCATTGATGTATGGTTTGTTAGGATAGGACAATATTTGGCCGAGATACAATTTGAAAATCTGGAATCTGAGGGTGCAAAAAAATCGAAACATTGAGAAAATCTCCTTTAAAGTTGTTCATTTATGTTGGCGATTGTGCAGCATTCACTCACAGAAATACATGTTTTATATATTTACTGTAGGAAATTTACTAAATATCTTCATGGAACATGAACTTTACTTAATATCCTCATGATTTTTGGCATAAAAGAAAAATCGATAATTTTGACCCATACAATGTATTGTTGGCTATTGCCACAGATATACCCGTGCGACTCGTGACTGGTGACGTGATCCAGGGTCACATATATCATATTTTGGCCTAAATCTAAGACAGCATCCCATGTATCTTTCATGTAGGAGCCAATATCATAATGCACAGTGACAACTCAGTAAGAGACAAAGATAATTTTTTGAGATGTTGAGATGTTTACCGGTTACAGCCTATCCACTGTCAGACGGACACGTTTAAAATTATTCATTAAAAAAAATAAATGTCTAAGAACATTCCCATTAAGTTTTCTCTGAATATTCTAAACGATTTTTTTCCCTAGGGTTATTATGGGAACATTCTATATTATCATTCTTCAAACAATGTGTGAATGTTACTTTTGAATGTTTTCTGTGCATTCTGAAACAAACATTTAAAAAATGTTAGACGAACATCTAACAAAGAAATGTCAGAAAAAAATGTTTTGAGAACACATTAAAGACCAGATTACTTTGAATGAACGTACTATTGAAGAACGATTGTTCGTCTCTTTGTGAAAACCGTGTCCGAACGTTAGCCAAATTTCTGTAAACATTCTCTGTTAGCGAAACGTCACTGATTAGGTCATGATTCCTGCCAGCCAAAACTTCATTTCCAGCCGAATATTTTCAGTAGCTGATATTTTGATGCATCGCTTGATAAAATAGTTCAATGTTATTAAATATGGACTATTTTACATGCATGCTGTATTATTAAAGTTTAATACCAAACTCTACTAAAATCAAAGAGGAGTGCTATATTATTTTACTGCCAAAAGCATTTCAAATCAGTCACTTTTAAGGGTCTTTAGTTAGGATGCTGTCTTAAAATGGAGCCAGTCCCTTGTGCTCAACAAAGCTGCGTTTATTTGATCAAAAATACAGTGAAAACTGTAGTATTGTGAAATATTATCAACATTTTAAAAAAGTGCAGTTTTCTATTTGAATATATATGATGATTTGCTGCAACATTTCTGATTATTATCACCGTTTAAATTTTTTTTGCAGCTCAATAATTTTGTTGAATCCATGATAAAAAAAAAAAATCTGGATTCTTTAATGAATAGAAAGTTCAAAAGAACAGCATTTATTTTAGTTTTTTTGTACAATTATGTCTTTACTGTCACTTGAACCTTGCTCAATATAAGTATTAATTTCATTCATTTAAAAAAAAAGACTTTTGAACAGTAGTGTACGTCGTAGACAGTTCACTAGGTTTTGGAACAGAGCCTTAGTTTTACATACGGTGCTTATTCAAATTCATAATGCATTTTTGAGCAAATCAATCTATTTTATCCACCATAATATTTTCGCAATAAGTTCAGAGCATTATATGAAGCTTTAGCTCGAGGCCATTATGTCTCTGAGGAATCTGGTAAATGAACATTTTGTTGTTTTGTCCTGCAGTCATGCACGAATGTTTATTATCTGCAGCACTATGTAAATCTCGCTGAATAAGCGAGTCTGCATCGACAGACGGGGTCTGTCTGGCGCAAACATAACTTAGGGCCATCCCAGCACGCCTCGTGTTATTAAATATACAGATATTAAAAACTAAATAGCTTTCTTTTTATTTCCCATGCATAATGCTAATGAGAGAATGGCCCACACGGACTGTTATTGGCAAATAGTTTGTTTTAATTAAGTATTAAACATTCCCCAGTGTTTAAAGGTCATTGAAAACAGAATATTTGCTGTAATTCCACAAATTGAAATGGCAAGAAAAGCTTATAGGTTTACTGAGAGATTTTCTAATTTTAAACACCGAAAGCTGACCATTTCATCATACAGTCAAAAAAACAAACAAACATAATTTTAGGTTGTTTTAGTGTATAGGGAATGTTTAATTGAAATAAAAAAGCTGCATGTTATTTTGTATATGTTTTATATCAGGTGTGGATACTCTTCTGTGTTGCAGTTTCTGCATTGAATTAAACACCTGGTTATTTGACAACAAAGCATGCACACTATCCTGCTGAAAGAAAATGGGAAAATTAAGGGAATAAAGAAAATGAAACAAAAAATGGTAAAAGAAGTTCTATGTCTAATTGTAGTTGTGAAGTAATCAAATTAAAGTAGCCTATGTGCAAATAATATGCACACATTCACTCTAGAGCTGCACGATTAATCGTTAAAAGATGGCGATCTCGATTTAAACACCCACGTGATCGCATTCCAAAATGATAAAATACCGATTGTATCAATTGCATCGTTACACCAGTAGGTGGCGACAAGTGACTGCTAAGGGTAAATTACATGTTACCGTGTTCAGTTGTCAGTTCAGAATCCTGAGAGAATCGTGTAGCTCTAATTCACTCTTATTTGTATGTCGAAAACGCTAAAGTTTATTGTCACAAGTTTTTAATAATTTACAATCACAATTTTTCACAATGCATTGTGCAGCAAGTAAGCAGTATGCTAGTATTCTAATTATTAATGTCTATGGCTGTTACGGACCTGTCTCACATGCTATTTTTCACAAGTAGTATTACGCACACTACGCAAGTTGCGTAGGGCCACGCAAATTACTCAAGGCCCCGCCTCCCCCCTCGTGCCAAAGCACGTCAATCAAAGTTTACAACATCGATGAGAAAATTAAGCGGAACTGGATATCCTTGTTCTTTTCACAAAAAGACAGAAGAAAAAAAAAAAACACAATTGAGAGTGAATTGCGGGAACAGCAATCTTGTGTGTTAGTCTTTAAAGTCTTCAAAGTTCAAAGACCTCTGTTGTTCTCTCCTCTCCAAGTTTGATGTCAGCAAAGAACAGTAAAGTTAAGTACTGTAGATGTGCATCTCTCATAGTAGTCTGTCTGTCTACTAACCCCGCTGGGCATCTTTTGGTCTCTGTGTCTTGTTTGCTAATGCCGGCCACTTCCAGAGCTGTGTTCTGTGACTTACAAATACAACTATTTATTACGTTTGATAAACGACAAAGGGCAACAATGTTTGTTTATAAACTGCAGCTCGGAAAAGATAACCGTATCGCGCGTTAACATACGTTTATGCGCGTGCACGAAATGAAACGTGCACTTTCCAGCAACACATCTGTACAATATGGGCGTGATGACACTCCTCATTATAGGCGCACATGATTTAAAACCAAGACAATGATCATCTAGTCTCCAAGTAAGTTTAGTTACAACTCTGCAAGAAAGCAATATATTAACATTGACTATTGAAATAGATTGGCTGGACACACTGGTCAATATGGATGCACATCCCTCAGTAAATCACGTATCAAGTTTTGCTTTTATCATTTAAAAAACACAGTGACATGCCATGGCAAGCCATTATAGCTTTTATTCATTTACAGGATGCATTTTTGATATCAATAATTAAATGTGTACTTAAAATGTGAATTCTTGATATTAAGAATGTACTTTTTCTAGTAACAATGTCTATTTCTGATATCAGGAATTACATTTTCATTAGTAGGCCTACTAGTTAAAGACTAGACCAGTACTAAACCGTCAGCGCCTCACACGAAGGCCGTTATGGCAGAATGAACACTAATTATCTGGAGACTGTGGAGATGACATTTCAGATGTTTTTATAGGAGCATTGCAACACAAACACACACTGACTGCCACTGAGATGAATGGGAATGCTAACGGAAACGGATAGCGCTCTCCGGGTGTCATAGACTGGCTTGGCTGATACTGCAGTAATAAAATGAGTTCAACAGTCGCACAGCAGTGTCAGTCCGTGCAGAAACATGGACACTGAAGGGCAGTAAATCAATTGAGAATGATGGGCTTTGCTGTGATATGAACTACTTTCTGGTGCTTGATAGCCATTGTCTCCATTTCAACTTCATTGGTATAACACTTTAAAAACACTTTAACAGATGATACCTCAGTTAAAATGCTTTCATTTTCTAAAGCATTTATTAATCTTAGTTGATGTTAAAGGACAAGTTCGGTATTTTACACTTAAAGCCCTGTTTACAGATCGTTTCTGATGAAATAGAACGGTTAAGATTAAATTTTGGACAAATGCTGCTGTCCCGAGAATTTTAGGTTTCTTTCGCTTTCCCCCCCCACCAGTAGACTGGGTGTATAGGTGCACTCGAACACTCCTTCCTAAAACACATTAAACTTTCGTTTACAAAGACGTGAAACTCACCGAGTGGTCAGGGGTGTCCAGTGATATACTCACACAAAAATCGCTGCAAAAGATGCTTTCCAACAGGTTTTATCGTAGTTTTTGTCTCCTCCATTGACTTGCATTGGATGTGCTGTGAGGTACGGTATTACTCCGCGCCGGAAACTGAAATGGGGTTCAGGGGTTCTTTTCTTCTTCTTCTTCGTGTTTTTTTTTTTTTTTCACGGCGGATCGCAAACAATGAAATGCCAGTGGTTTGCTTGCAAAGGTGCATTATCGCCACCAACTGGGCTGGAGTGTCTATTATTCAAGCTCTCAACGGAAGAAGTTCGGGTGTGAGGCGTTTGGAAAAATAGCTCCACAGTTTTACAACGAATGGTAAAACACCTGTTGGAAAGCATATTTTGCAGCGATTTTTGTGTGAGCATATCAGTGGACAC
>CM040805.1:34524097-34554097 GCA_022829025.1 Squalius cephalus
GGCTTTTAGTCCTTGTGTGTTAGCTCTTTATGCTAATGTTGACAAGCTTTTAGCTGATTTGCACCTTTGATGACCCGTCCTGCACCACATATATTTTTGCCCAGTCAGATGCACTCTAAAATATGAGTGTGGGAGACAAATATCACCTGCAGCCAGCTGGAAAGTAGCAAATCATGTTTCATGGCTGTGATTAAAGCTAAATGGCTGGGAATGAGTCTTTTGATTTTGTCCTTCCCAAACTTCCACTTGTTGAAATGCACTTGTTGACCGATTCCAAGGCTTCATAGAAACGCTCCAGTGAAGACCATCCCAAAAATCTCTTACTTATATTGGCCTAAATCATTTTAAGCCAGCATCACATAGGCCTATGTGACCCTGGATCACGTCTCCAGTCTCGAGTCGCACGGGTATATCTGTGGCAATAGCCAACAATACATTGTATGGGTCAAAATTATCGATTTTTCTTTTATGTCAAAAATCATGAGGATATTAAGTAAAGATCATGTTCCATGAAGATATTTTGTAAATGTCCTACCGTAAATATATAAAACATGTATTTCTGTGACTGAATGCAGCACAATCGCCAACATAAATGAACAACTTTAAAGGAGATTTTCTCAATGTTTCGATTTTTTTGCACGCTCAGATTCCAGATATTCTAGTAGTCGTATCTCGACCAAATATTGTCCTATCCTAACAAACCATATATCAATGGAAAGCTTATTTATTCAGCTTTCATGTGATGTATAAACCTCAATTTCGGAAAATTGACCCATGTGACTGGTTTTGTGGTCCAGGGTCACATATATCCATTCACAGACGATGCAAAACATTTTCCCAAGATGTATACTTATCCATTCAGTACCAAAAAGCATTTCTTAGAATAGTTCGGTGTAGTTAAAATTGTCATTTGTTTTATTTTTATATTTGTGTTCTGTGCTATTTGGTTTTTATCTCAATTTTTAGAGCACTAGAAAACGGTTAATGTTGTTTAAAAGAAATGCTCACCAAGGCTGCATTTATTTGATAAAAATACAGTAAAACAGAAATACTGTTATAATTTAAAATAACTTATTTTTTTTTATTCATATAGGCTATTTTAAAATGTAATTTCATTCATGTGACGGCAAAGCTGAATTTTCACTGTCACTTTCAGTGTCACATGATCCTTCAGAAATCAATCTAATATGATGATTTGCTGCTCAAGAAACATTTCTGATTCTCTGTAAGGAATCTTGTATTTGCGCCATACTGTAATGTTATCCCTTTCTTAGAAATTTGGACAATATTATGCTATACGCTGATTATATGCACTACGAAAGCCCTGAACCGCCCTGAAAAAAAAAAAAAAAAAAAAATCCGTAAAAAAAAAAAAAATTACGTAAAAAAAAATAAAATATGTAAAAAAAATGCTATCATTTCGAGATTAATGTCGAAATATTTCAAGATTAAAGTCGAAATGTTTCGAGATTAAAGTCGAAATGTTTCGAGATTAAAGTCAAAATATTTCGAGAATAAAGTCTTCCGTAGTTGCGTGTGTGCTTGCCGTTATTTCACATTGCCACACAGGCATTCATGCGTGTGCGTGTGCGTGTGCGTGTGTGTGTCTGTGTGTGTGTAAAGAAATGCGCTTGTGAAGTCGAACTGCCATCTATAATAGATAATATAGCCTACGTATAATAGTACGTTCTGGATACATTTTAAGTGCATCATTCTGTATCCAATCATTTGGCCGATCCCGTGATTTCCTCAAATAACCACTGGTGGTTGAGGAGAGATTCCCTGAAATTATTGTAAAGCGCTTTTAAGTGTAGGCCTACAGTAGACATATGAAAGCGCTATATAAATGCCTCATTCATGCATTCATTCATTCATTCATTCATAAAGCTGGATATCTTGATCCAGTCTGACAGTATATTTTATAACGTCCTATAGCCTAATGCCATGTTGGTAGACCTGTAGAATATCCCTTTGTTGAAAGCCCAGATAAAAGTAAAAAGCTATTATTTTGTGTAGATCCAGTTTACACACACACGCACGCACACGCATGAATGCCTGTGCGGCAATGTGAAATAACGGCAAGCACACACACAACTTCTACGGAAGACTTTATTCTCGAAATATTTTGACTTTATTCTCGAAACATTTCGACTTTAATCTCGAAACATTTCGACTTTAATCTAGAAATATTTCGACTTTAATCTCGAAATATTTCGACTTTATTCTCGAAATATTTCGACTTTATTCTCGAAATATTTCGACTTTATTCTCGAAATATTTCGACTTTAATCTCGAAATATTTCGACTTTATTCTCGAAATATTTCGACTTTATTCTCGAAATATTTCGACTTTATTCTCGAAATATTTCGACTTTAATCTCGAAATATTTCGACTTTAATCTCGAAATGATAGCATTTTTTTTTTTTTACATAATTATTTTTTTTTTTTACGTTTTTTTTTTTTTTTTTTACGTTGCGGTTCAGGGCTTCCGTAATGCACTGGTTGAGATCAAGCTATTTATTATTTTATCTAAGATATATCAGTGCCACAATTTAGTTATTAAAGCAATAAACTGCAAAAGAGAAATCAGTTTGGTCTTGTGTGTGGTCCAATAGGCGGCCATATGATTTCTATGAGTGCATGATATGCAGTGTCTTGGCCACAGACTGAGCGCTCGAATGCACATAAGAGACTTATATTAGTCGGTTTATTCTAAGCAAGTTACCTAAGCAGTTTTTAAAAAGTATTAATATAAATACAGTCATTGTTTTTTTTCTTTGCTGATTTGTATTTGTTGTCATTGCATGCTCCTGAGTGTGTCCTAAAATATGGCGTCCACTACCCATAATGCAATGCACAATGAGTCCCATTCCCTATTGACAGTAGACAGCACCACAGCTCACTGTGTTTTGTCTACAGTAACTCTGAGTTTTATAACAGAGGGAAATGTTAGAGGGGAGTGTGTGTATATATATATATATATATATATATATATATATATATATATATATATATATATATATATATATATATATAGGGAAAGTTGCATGTAGCCCTTTAAATTTTGCAGTGGTCTTTGTTTCTAAGGATACACACACACCATCACTCATTATAATCGCGCTGCTCGTGATTGAACACGATCCACACAAACACACACTTGCATACCAACCAGTCCTCAACGCAAAGACTGGAACGTGAACGTACTGTACGAGCACCTGGAGGAACAAACTCTAAAGCCCTTTATTGATCGGATATGAAACTAATTTTCCACTAAAAGTAAAACTAAAACTCAGCCTCTGGTTCAGATTACTTTGTGTGTGCGCGTGTGTGTGTGTGTGTGTGAACTTTCTCCGAAGAATAAACCACCTTATTTGATATTCAGGCTGTTTATTTGTGTAGGCTTACCAGAGTAAGTAAGCAATAAGGTACGAAAGCCTGTGCTGTATTGTGGATAAATCACGGCTGAAGGGCGTTGCCAAGCTTTTATAAAACGGTTACCACACAATACAAATATTAAAGCCAAAAAATATGTATCAATGCAACTTTCATGAAGTAAAATTACTAAAAGCCTTCCTTCCGCTGGAAAAAATAGTCCCTGACCGTGAACAGCAACAGAAGTTACACACATTATTTCACTATTAGATGGCGGCAACCACTGTCTTTATCATAGACAGTATATAAACTGGACACAGCGACCCCCATTGGATTCAACAGAGAAAAGTGAAGTCAATTAGAAGCTCTTCTTCCTGATGGCTGAGCGACTGCGCAGACTCAAACTGAGCTTGACGACGTAGATGTGACGTGAGCAACCCGTCTGTCTTCTAGTAGCTGTGCTGAGAGAAATCTGAATCATTCCCTTCCGAAACTTGCAGAGACGGAGAGTGTGAGTAGGAGCTGTCCATGAGCGAGGAGCAGGAGAAACTTTTGCTAAGTATTCTGATTAATTATTTTGTCATTTTGCCTCCACGTCCCCCCGATCGCCCGCGAGCTTCTCCTCCTGTCCATACGGTAATCTCTCTACTGTGCGACAGAGAGTCGAGTGGTTATGACGCAATCGTTAGCCTATTTTTTACAAAAACTGCTTCTACAGGGCCATAACGTAAGATACAAGGTAATGGAGCCTTTTATACATTTTCGTGTTTCTTTAGAAATAAATAATGGACAAATGGAGTCTTTAAACGCGTCAGATGTAAAGTTATTCGCTGTCAAAATGACACCAAAATGAATGGGAGTCAATGGATGCTAACAGCAGGTGATGGTCTGCTAATCAATGGCGGCGCCCGGGGAAGCTTCAGTGTTTTCCAAATGATTGCCCCCCTGGTCTTTATGAGTGAGTGAGTCAGTAGAGAAGACTTTTATATATATATTGAAAGGACTGAAACTTGTGAACACGGAGGGCACGGAAAACCCCTTAAAACTGTTAAAAGGACAAGATTACGCAGCGGACATTCAAACGGATTTTTTATTACGAATACAGGACTGAGATGAAGGAAAATGCTAAATCTACTGTAAATGCAGGAACACTCGCTAACTCGATCTCTCACAATACTATAAGCTTTAAAATAATATCACTGAGAACAATATGTTTACGTTACTAAGAGTGGTTGCTAGGGGTGTTGTGTAGTGATACACAGAACCGTTGGGTGAAGCGGTCGCAGCCGTGTTTTATCGTGAATTCAGCATTTGACAAGGACTGGAACTAATAGGCGATTTAGTTGCTCAAAATGTATTTATTCATTCAGAATGTCGTAATACGGAGCCGTTTTGAATCTCAGAAAAACAAGTTTGCACGTGCTGATGCTGCCATACGCCGAGTCTCTGTTATTCCCCCATGAGCACACGTAACTCGGTGTGTAAGTGCATCTGCTGCGTGTGAAGCTCAGGTTTGTGCATCTGGCTCTGTAGATGTCGTGACAGTAGGTCACGGCTGAGTGTGTGTTTCTGTCATTTCAGCCTCATTTGCACTGTCACTAAACACACAGCACCGTTTTTATTTGTCCGCTGTAAATGGCCCAGGCAGTGGAAACAGCTCTGGTGGACACTGACCTGTGTTTTTACCCCAAACACAAAAATAGAGACTTTTTTTTCTCTCTCTCTCCTTTACCGTTCACTTTCAGTTTTTAGACGATGGAGATTGAGTCGAGTAGATTTGGGAGAGTCTTATTTTGCTGCACATTATTTATGTTTCTCTGACAAGGTATAGTGAAAAGATTTGGGGTTTTGCAACTTTTTTTTTTTCATTTTTAGAATTATTAAAGTTAAACCTCTAAATAGAAAATATAAGAAAGTCTTTAAAAGGCTTCTTTATTGCAGTAATTCTCTACAATTTTTGATTCCATTGTCCACAATAATACTGGAAGGAAATTTTTTTTTTCAAAACTTTATTTTATTGGGTACTCTTAGTTTCTGTAAATTAAAAAGTAACTAAAATAAATATAATTAAAACTATGAGACATAACTCCTTCCATACATAACTTGCCCAAAAATCGAGTGTTTTGTCTGTCGTTTTGTACTTTTATGTAGGCTACTTCAGAAACTAATAAAACCATCCCAGCTAATCAGATATTCGTTTTTGTGGTTTAGCTAATCATAGTTCAGGTTTGGATCTGTTCACATTTTTTAGTTTTTTGTTTGTTTTAGTTTACAGTTCTCATCCAATATTTTGTGCATGCCAACAAACTGTATAATGATATTGTGCAAGCGCTCATAAATCAGCTCACAGTCTCAGACTCGACCAAAAGTACAACTTACAAATGTCATATTGGGGGAATTTTGTTCTCTTCTGCATGCGAATGCAAGTTTGTAAGGTTAAATTGGTTTAGTGCTTTTCACAATATTCATTGTTTCAAAGCAGCTTTACAGAAAATCATGTTAATGATTAATGTTTATAATATCTTCATGCTTAGTCACATTTAGCAGATCCAATAATACAAGATACAAGCAATTAAGCAGTTGAGATTTGCTATTAATATATATCGCCAGTTACATATGGAGATAAAGTTGGACATGCTTAACCCTCAGACGGTCTTCGTTTCGGAGTCACATCCTGGGCCTTCCCGGTCAGAAGTGACCGGAGGCCTAAAAATGAAACTTCCTCCATCCCAGTAAAACCAATGCAATTTATTTTTGTTCTATAATATTTATTCTTTTTAATTTAGTATTTTGAGATCATTTTATTGAATTTATTAATATTTATGCAATATTTATGGTCTATTTTTGCCATTGAAAATAATTAAAAAATTTATATAAATATATGTATTTAAAAAAAAAAAAATTATACAGTATTTTAGTTTAATATAGAGTCTAGGCCTTCAAAAAAAAAATGTTTGAAGCAGATTAGCACCATCTGGTGAGAGTATGGAGAGAAAGCGTAGAAGCATGGTGTAACCACTAGATGGCATCTACAGTTCTCTATGGAGAGGCATGTGAATTCATGTGAATTTTTTTTTTGTACAGAATTTGTAACAAAAAATGCAATTCATTCAATTATAACACTTTTTGTAAAATAATATTAAGTTTTTTAATTTTTTTTATTTTTTTTTATTTTTTTTTTCAATTTCCCATTCATTTTCTATGGAAAATTTATCGGTCAGAAATGACAGAGGACCGTCTGAGGGTTAAATATCCAACTTTATATAAGAGATTAAAAGAATTCAAGCAGTTGAGATTTGATATACCTGATGCAACTGTACTGAGATAAAGTTGAATATAATAGGCCTATATATTCAACATTATAGAGCTGTGTGATAAATACATATTGTGACAACATCAGAGTTGAATGCAACTGGTGTTGCTGTAATATATACTAAGTGTTTGTGGTGTCAGAGATTTAAACCACATTGGTACTGTAAATCATTAGCTTAGCTGTAATCAGAAATGACTATGTGCTGTGAATGAGCTCGATATTTCCACACTAATGTCCTTCACACCTTAATTCCTCAGTTTGTTCACTCTTGGAGGGAAAAGGTTTTCAGCTCAAAGCCAATAAACATTCTGGACAGCCTGAACAGTTTGTTCCAGAGACGTGCTTGTGCTTTTTGGTCTTTGTGTTGCTAACCTTTTGTATTTTGAGCAAATATATTCGTCAGAACATTTACAAACACAAGCTTGCTGCGTTTATTTGTCTGTGTTCTTGTCTGCTAATATAATGCTCTTCCTCAGTATTTTTGTCTTGTTTTCTAGTACAAATATCTAAACATTCTTAAATCAAGATACATTTACTGGAGAATTAAGCAGAATGATGAGGTATTAAGTCTCATTTTCTGAAAAAGGTATCAAAATTAATTGAGTTTTTGCGTAAGACAAGAGTAAATATCTGTCATTGAGGTCAGAAAAATAATATTGTTCATATAAGTTTATTTTTCTGACCCCATTGGTAGATATTTGTTCTTGTTAAACCCACTCAATTTTGATATATTTTTTTTCTTTCACAAAACAAGACTTAAAGGAGCTGTATGTAAGAAATGTATTTCAATTAATCATAAAATGACCCTGATATGTCACTAGACATTAAGAAATCATGTTCATTTCAAATACTTATATCACTGACAACAGTAGTACGGCCAGGATATTGTCATTTAAAAAGTAAACTTGCAGCCCTCAACTGATGTTGATGTTGTCATCTTGTGTTTTGGCCTGAAGCCCCACCCTCCACCTATCTACCAATCACGAAGTCAGAAGTGTTTCGGCATCCGGGTTGCCAGCTCTGCTGCTCTTACCACAGCTGCAGCTCAATTGTAGCAGCCTACGTTCCTGCTGGATCCTGCAGCATATCTGGCAACCTCGAGTCAGGGGGGAGGGGGAGCGGATACACTGCTCTACAGTAATTTGAAAGTGATTGCAGTACCAGTTTTGGCCACAATCTTACATACAGCTCCTTTAATTCATTTAGCTTCTCAAGTAAATGTATTATAATGTATTCTTGATTTATGAATTTTTAGATAGTATTTTTGTCTTATTTTCCAGTAATGAGGAAGAACTCTTTACACACTCCTTGCAAAATATGTTAATAATTAAAAAAAAGAGATCATAAAAAATACATGTTTTTTTTTATTTTTTTTTATTGGATGTCAGGGTAAACTGTATTTATTTTGTCTCCTGAGAAACATTTAAATATTTTATGTAGCTTCTGAAGGGCAGTATATCAGGCTACATGAAAAAAATATGAAAATGTACACAACATCCTGTTCTAAAGTTCTTCATTTTCCTGTTTTGACCTTCACCTAATAGTTGAGTCCTTCCGTTGTGCTCAGTGTGAAAAGATGGATCTCCAAGTCTTACAGTGGCTCTTTGGAAAGGGTTCAATTATGCAGAAGATGCTGAAAAAGCAAAGAATGTGAAGGAGCTGCATTTTTCTGAAGAAGTTTAACTGCACAGATCAAACATAGACTTGTGAACAACTATCACATATAAACAGTCATTGTTTAAAGGGGTCATGAATTGAGAAATCAAATTTTCCCTGATCCTTTGACATGTAAGACATCATTGTACTATAACGTTTTATAACTCAAAACGTCCTCATTAGCCCAAAATCAGCTTTTATTGAACCCAACCTCCGAAAATGACTAGTTTAGGATTTTGTCAAGTTATGACATCATGTGACGAAAGACCGCATCTGCAGAATCAGATCAACGCCCACTTCTACATCATCACGTCTTTGGCCCCGCCCACTGGCACGTTAGTAAGATGAGAGATACAGGATCACTGGAATAAAAATAGCATGACCTTCCAAAGGATCCTAATGCTAGAAAAGTGCTTATTTATTTTCAGCTGAATGTCTCAGTAGAGCATGTTTTTATTTGTTCGGTGCATTTCACTGTGGCAAATCAGTCGCAATTTTGGCGCAGGTTTTGCAAACACACTTTTACTGCAAGAAATGGACCCGACAGTAATGCCACAACATTACAAGTGTGTTTCTAACGCCAGTGATTTCTAATATGTAATGATTCATGTACAGTCAGACGTTCTTTGTCTCAAAATCGTTTATTGCTGTTTTTGCATCAATAAATCAAGCTAGTGACTAAACAAGCAACTGTTGTTTCTCTAACATGGAAATAATTTGTTATTTAAATTGTGATTAAATTATATGCAGAAAATGATCAAAAACACTTCCTTTATAATCGCTGGAGCTGTCAATCAAACAGCGCGAGTTTATCAGTGACTGAGTTTTGGACTCTCATTATAATCAATGCTGCTGTCTACACCGCACAACCAATCTCTTATTTACATCGTGATGCACTGTTAGTTATAATGAAAGCATTGGTGAGAATGCAGAAATTGACAAGATCACTGCATTCATGTCTGTCATCGGCTACAATGCTCACCGCTGCAACCTTTCAAGCTACAGGAGTAATGTAAATATAATGCTGTAACTTTTCACGATTAATTAATTTCGACAGTTGTTATAGTGAAACCTAACCTTAAAGAGTTCCACTTGTAATACTTATTTCATCTGCAAAGATGTCAGCCAATCAGAGCAGAGGGCGTTTACACTGAAGTCTCTCAGCAGCCAATCACAGCAGAGGGCGTTTACACTGAAGTCTCACAGCAGCCAATCACAGCAGAGGGCATTTACACTGAAGTCTCACAGCAGCCAATCACAGCAGAGGGTGTTTACACTGAAGTCTCACAGCAGAGGGCGTTTACACTGAAGTCTCACAGCAGCCAATCACAGCAGTGGGCGTTTACACTGAAGTCTCACAGCAGCCAATCACAGCAGAGGGTGTTTACACTGAAGTCTCACAGCAGAGGGCGTTTACACTGAAGTCTCACAGCAGCCAATCACAGCAGTGGGCGTTTACACTGAAGTCTCACAGCAGCCAATCACAGCAGAGGGCGTTTACACTGAAGTATCACAGCAGCCAATCACAGCAGAGGACGTTTACACTGAAGTCTCACAGCAGCCAATCACAGCAGAGGGTGTTTACACTGAAGTCTCACAGCAGAGGGCGTTTACACTGAAGTCTCACAGCAGCCAATCACAGCAGTGGGCGTTTACACTGAAGTCTCACAGCAGCCAATCACAGCAGAGGGCGTTTACACTGAAGTATCACAGCAGCCAATCACAGCAGAGGACGTTTACACTGAAGTCTCACAGCAGCCAATCACAGCAGTGGGCGTTTACACTGAAGTCTCACAGCAGCCAATCACAGCAGTGGGCGTTTACACTGAAGTCTCACAGCAGCCAATCACAGCAGAGGACGTTTACACTGAAGTCTCACAGCAGCCAATCACAGCAGTGGGCGTTTACACTTAAGTCTCACAGCAGCCAATCACAGCAGAGGACGTTTACACTGAAGTCTCACAGCAGCCAATCACAGCAGTGGGCGTTTACACTGAAGTCTCACAGCAGCCAATCACAGCAGAGGGCGTTTACACTGAAGTCTCATAGCAGACACGCCCCTTCAAATCAGAGGGATAAAATCAGGTCGGGATATGGCCTTTTATTGTAAATTATGACATTTTGTGTGTAAAATCATAGTGTACCTCAGGAAACATAAAACAATGCAGTTCATGACCCCTAAGAGTATGCAAAGTTTTGAACTGGATCATTTCATTTGTATATTCAGATATTTTGGTGTGTGAACTGTATAAACAGCTATTCAAGAGAGCTATTATTGTTAACTAAAAAGAAAAAAAGTTTGTTACTTGAAATAAAAATCTCAATGATTCTAAAAAAAAAAACACTGGACAGTACTAAATAAAAAATAACATGCAATTTAAATGGTCCCTCTTATTTGTTAAAGTTACATACTCAGCTGTAAACTTATATTAGCAGAACTGCATGTCTTATTTTGCTCCTGTTCTTTCTATTTCTGTGTCCTTGTGTATTTTCCTCAACACTAACTCACCTCTGGCTCTTGTTTGGGGTTGCGGGGGTCCTGATGCCGTACACGGCTAGAACATCGTGTTGATCTGTGGGATCATTTCTCAGCCGCAGTGCTTCTTATTTTCACTTCATCCTGTGAGTTCAACCGAGTGCAGGAACACAGCGGAGCTGGAGATCCTCCGTCTGAGAGAACAAACAGAAATTAAAGCATCCCACGTCTCCAGATCCTCTGCCCCGGTTTGTGTTGGGCGGCTGCCAAATACAGTGAAGTAATTTCAAGTATTTTCAAGTATATTTAGTAATTTGTAGGGTGTTCACATTTAGCTCTTTTAACCTTCTCTGGCACACGAGGGACCCTGGATGCTATCAAAAAGAGGTTTTATTCTTTCCTTCAGGGCTGTTCGATGGAAAGTTTTTATCAAAGTTTAAATGGGAGCTATTATGCCCTTTTACTGAGTCTTTATGTTGTTTTTGCGCTCTACTAGAATACACTGATTATTTCTCCATTGTTGCGGCTCCTCTTTTCCCAGTCTGTCAGTAACGCTCTGTTTAGTTCCTGTCTCTATGAAGCCCCTCCTTCTGAAAAGCACACTGTGCTCTGATTGGTCGGCTGGAGCAGTGTGTTGTGATTGGTCGAGCGCTTCGAGTGTGTTTAGGAAATGTCCCGCCCCTTACCATAACCGCCAGTTTAACACACTACTAACTAACTCAACCAGGCCCTGCCCCTTTATTCTGCTCATTAATTATTTAAATGAGGAATATTGTGTCGAGTTCGTTCCCGGAAGAAACTCAAGACTACAATGGAGGCGTTTCAGGAAGTTTTTTTTCCTTAAAAAATTACCAAAATTAAGAGATTTATGAAGAAAAAATGGGGTAATTGGTTCTTATTTCAAGCATAAAGGTACTTAATTTTTATCCTTCTTTTGAGAAAACAATATCTTAAGTAATCTTGCAAGTAAATGTTTCTTGATTTAAGAATCTTATTTGTACTGGAAAACAAGACAAAAATACTGAGGAAGAGCATAATTTTTGTAGCAGCGTCACACAGATGTCTACGACAAATAAGCAATCAGTTAATCAATGATTTTGAATCAATGAAGTGTAGATGGGTGTGTTCTGCATTAATTCCCAATGAGCCAATGGCACACACACACACACACACACACACTCAGACGAATGTGTCAGGCACTTAATCGTTCACTGGTTGCCTGTGACAAATAAAGCTTGGCTTGAGGCCACGGTGAGGGTCCAGGAGAAGAGATAATAGCAGGATCTACCATCAGATTTTTGCTTATCTATTTTATTTATGGTTTTTATTCATTTCTCTTATCATTGATGATCACAGATGGACGTTAATATTTAGTGCCAACCAAAATTTTTAATGTGATTTGACTCTTATTTAGTACATAACCATAAGGTGCACTCGCATGAAAACATATGAAACATTTTAAATATCTACACTGTACGTTTTGTCTTATACACAGTGTCACTGTCTGTAATGTATCTTTTTCTTTAAAAAAATGTTTGTGCAAAATATATTTAAATAAATATATTTCTCCAAATGCAAAATATTTTTCAGCATGTACACTGTAAAAAATATGTTTCATATTATTGGAGTATATCTAGATTAAGGCTACTTAAAAATTTCAGTTATGTTAAAAAAACAAATCACGTTTACTAAATGTTTCAAACTAAATTCTACACCAATTTCATTTTAGTGTAGTATGTTACATTTATTTTTCAAATATATAAAATAATGCTGTCAAATTGTCAAACCTTTGTACAGTATATGTGTATGTATGTGTATATATACAGTATATATGTATATATATATATATATATATATATATATATATATATATATATATATTTATGTATATATACACACACACACACACACATATATTTAAAAACTTTTGTTAGATGCGATTTATCACGATTTATCGATTTGATAAGTTGTAAATATGGGATTATGGTTTGTTTTTTTGAAAAAAATTCATGTTTAATTCAATGTGTTACTTACCATTTCTTTGTAGTTATTTGTGAAATTTACTACCAATTTCTGAGTGAATATTGTTTCAAAGTAAATCCTACACTAATTTCTTTTCAGTCTAGTGTGATAAATGTATGTTATTGTATTTTTACATTATTTTAAAATGCATGACTTTATGTGATAATCATCTAGCGAAATATATAAATGAAATGTTAAATTAACACAATGCGGCTTATTAGTTGTATAGCAGCTGCTTCTCATTAAGTAATGCTATTTCCCAAACCTACCGGTGAAACTCATCAGGAAAGTTTCCCTCAGGGTCATGAAAACAACGAATTCCTGAATAAACATGCTTCAGATTCCCCAGTGCATCTGCTAGTAACACGGCTGTGACAGGTTTAATGTTAACGCTCGTGCGCAACATTCCAGGGCTGAACGACGGGATGAACTGAGATTTCATGCTGGATTTCCTTGAAAATGTAAATTCCACGAGGGGGAAAATGAACCTTAGTGAGACACAAAGGTCAGTGAATGTGTGTGTGAGTGTGTGACAAGCCTAATCTGACTCAAAGAACTCAAGTTTCTGTATTTTCTGAATATTTTAAAGATACAGAGAGAGAAATATGCTGATATTTAAAGGTATAGTTTGTAATTTTTTACTCTCTCTTTTGTTGTTCCAACATAATATGGAATTAATTTTCAAGTGTTTGTTTCCTAACTTTGGTTCCCTATTATCTCTGACAGGCATGTATTACAGAAACATCCTAACTGCTTATTAACATGGGTGATTTCACTTAGGAAATATAACTTTTTCCAATCTTAAATCAAGATTTTAGCATATTCAGTATTCAGCATATTCAAATTCTTGTGCCTTTATTTTGTTACAACGTATCAGAATCAATAGCGTTTCCCATCAATAGCACTAAATCTGAATGCAAATGAGTTTTTGTGCTTCACTGGAGGGTAAGATTTACATTTCATTCTGTTCCTTACATACATCTATTTTATTACTTCACAATGTGGATATCGAGTTAAATGGGAGCTTTAGGGTGTGTTGACCTTGTTGGAGCTTGATCGCTGTGTGATTATATTGTCCTTGTATAGAAAAGAGCAGCTTAGCATTTCTGAAACATTTTCATGGATGGATGGATGGATGGAACAATGGATGGACAGACAGACAGACATATGGATGGATGGATGGAACAATATATGGAACAATATATGAATGGATGGATCAATGGATGGAACGATGGATGGATGGATGGATGGATGGATCGAACAATATATGGATGGATGGATGGAACAATGGATGGAACAATATATGGAACAATATATGAATGGATGAAACAATGTATGGAACAATATATGGATGGATGGATGGATGGATGGATGGATGGATGGATCGAACAATATATGGATGGATGGAACAATATATGGATGGATAAATGGATGGATGGAACAATATATGGGTGGATGGATGGAACAATGGATGGACGGACAGACAGACATATGGATGGATGGAACAATATATGGATGTCCACCAATATATGGAACAATATATGGATGGATGGATGGATGGATCGAACAATATATGGATGGATGGATGGAACAATGGATGGAACAATATATGGAACAATATATGAATGGATGAAACAATGTATGGAACAATATATGGATGGATGGATGGATGGATGGATGGATGGATCGAACAATATATGGATGGATGGAACAATATATGGATGGATAAATGGATGGATGGAACAATATATGGGTGGATGGATGGAACAATGGATGGACGGACAGACAGACATATGGATGGATGGAACAATATATGGATGTCCACCAATATATGGAACAATATATGGATGGATGGACAGACAGATAGATGGATGGATGGAACAATATATGGATGTCCAACAATATATGGAACAATATATGGATGATAGAACAATAGATGGACGGACAGACCGACATATCGGATGGATGGAACAATATATAGAAGGATACAATAATAGATAGATAGAGATATAGATAGATAGATGGATGGATGGATAGATAGACAGAAAAAAACGATAGAACGATAGATAGATAGATAGAACGATAGATAGATAGATAGAACGATAGATAGAGAGGAGCTGTTGATCTTCCAGTAGGGCAGGAAACAGTGTGTGATTCAGAGGCAGTGATGTATATGATTCTTATTTAAAAAACATTTCAATGCTTTGATTTCCCTGGGGCGGATTCTGTGATTGAGATATTGATATGATAGAGGAGTGTGTGTGTGTGTGTGTGTGTGTGTGTGTGTGTCTAAACACACTGTTTCCGGGACACGACTGCCCTTCTTTACTCATGCTGGTTCTCTGACCCTCACGTGCCTCAGTCTGACGTGTGACGCTCTTCATCAAACCGTGTGATGATGATGATGATGATGATGATGATGATGATGATGATGATGCACGTGTTCCTGCAGGACAGCAAATCTGCAGAGAGAGGCATTTCAGAAGCAAGACCTTTAAAGAGATGCATAATTTATGCTCTCTGTGTTTACATTTGGAATACATCTGATCTGAGTGAAACCTGTGTGTGAGTGTGTGTGTGAGCAGCAAAATGTTCATGTAGTGTCTATCCTGATAGAAAATTAAAGGTGCTGTATGTAACTTTCACTAAAGCATAAAATACCATAATATGTTTGCATATATTGAGGAAACATGCTAAGTTCACAAACTCGTGTCTCTGAAACACTCTTCTACAGCCAGTTATTTTACTTTGTAATGTGTGTTTCCAGGCTTGAATGTGTGTTATTGTTTTGGTCTGTTGCCAATTTGCCTATTTTCGTTGTCCATTGCGCTTGTTCCAGTTGTGTGTGCTCAAACTGGCAACCCGCGTGAGCGCCGTCGAGTCTGAGGAGCCGGGAGAAACCAATATCTCTGATATGTTGAATTGGACTGCAGTACCTATTCCGACCACTAGCTGTCATTCTTACAGACTGCACCTTTAATCTGATTTGCATTTAATTTCTCACATTGCATGAAATGCAACAGCATTGTGTAAGCTAGATTTGACTACATCCTAAAGTACATGCAACGTCATATGCATACTGTACACTCACTCAGGAATATATGTGACCTTGGATCACGTCTCCAGTCTCGAGTCGCACGGGTTTATCTGTGGCAATAGCCAACAATACATATGGGTCAAAATTATCGATTTTTCTTTTATGGCAAAAATCATTAGGATATTAAGTAAAGATCATGTTCCATGAAGATATATTTTACATTTCCCACCGTAAATATATAAAACATGTATTTCTGTGAGTGAATGCAGCACAATCGTGAACATAAATGAACAACTTTAAAGGAGATTTTCTCAATGTTTCCATTTTTTTGCACCCTCAGATTCCAGATTTTCTAATAGTTGTATCATAACAAACCATACAACAATGGAAATATTATTTATTCAACTTTCAGATGATGTATAAATCTCAATTTAATTAAAGTGACCCATGTGACTGGTTTTGTGGTACAGTCTATATACTATAGCAAATCTCACATTACTAAGCCTGTGTTATATAGAAATAGTTATAATTATGCTTGCCTTTGCAAACACTACTAATAAGAGCTGAATTACTGAAGCAACTCCTTTGTTTGGAAACTCACTGGACGTTGCAGAATTTCAAAATGAGTTTGAATACTGATGGGTGACTTTATGTTCTGAAACCTCTTCCAAGTTTATGTGAGAAAATCGATCGGGCCGATGTGCATGAGCCGAACTTTGAGAGTACAGCTGATGATTGAAAACAGCTTCAGGCCTTTCTAACCATTCTTTTGTTCTGTTAAAGTTTGTGTAAAAATCCATGTTCATTGCAATTCTCTTCCATTTAACTTCTTTCGAGTTTTAACTTCTTGGTCTAAGCTTGAGTTGCTCACCAGGACCCACTATATTTAACACAACGCCATTTACAACAAGCTAAATTATTTCAGCAAAACAAGCGACTCAAACAAGCAAAATAATCACTGGAAAAACGTTTTATTATGCTGTGTATAAATCAGTATGCACTATTGTCTATCCTCCTTATTATTCATGCTGTTTGATCACTATCACTGTTACATAAGGAGGAACCAGATGTAAAAAAAGAAAAAAATTGTAAATATGTGATTATGGTATTACATTTTACAAGACAATACCATTTACCTCTTTCTACTTCAATTTAATGTTTAATTCAGTGTTATTTTAGTTTCAATCATATTTTGAATTCGCTTTTATTTCTATATTTTAATTTTTATGTTAATTTTTGTTAAAATTTGTTGTAATTTCATTGTGATTTAAAAAAAAAAAAACTTATTTAAAAATAAATTATGCTTTTGTCATTTAATTTATTTTATTTTTTTCTTAAATATTTACACTTAATTCAGTATTTCCAGTTAGTAATTTTAGTGTTTCAACTTAAACCTTTTTCAGTTTAATGCCAAGGCAACATTTCTAATTTCCATTTAGTTGAAGTTTTTCAACTTTTTTTTTTTTTTTTTTTTTCAGCTTTATTTCAATTAACAGAAGTGTTTTTAATAGCTGCCGTTTCAGTTTTTGTTAACAATAATAACCCTGGTTTAATTCAGTGTGTCACTTGTGAATTGTTAGTGAAATTTACTTGCAATTTCTGAGTAAAAATCGTTTCTAAGAAAACCATTTTATTCAGTGACCAGAATTTCATAGTGATTGAAGGATTTTGTCAATACATTGTATGGGTCAAAATTATAGATTTTATTTTTATACCAAAAATCATTAGGATATTAAAGGGGGGGTGAAATGCTCATTTTCACTCAATCTCCTGTTAATCTTGAGTACCTATAGAGTAATATTGCATCCTTCATATCTCCAAAAAGTATTTTGTTTTATTAAATTTTTAACATAAAGATAGGCTGTACCGAGTCTTTCCGGAAAAAAACGAGCGGCTGGGGGCGGGCCGTGTGGGCGAAGCTTAGCTGTGCTAACGCGCCAAGCTAGTGACAACACACAGAGACATTTGTTCAACAAACAGTTTTACTCACCGTCCGGTTCCAACGCAAGACCGCGAATTTTTATCATTGTGACTGCTCGATCCTTAAGCATTAGACGATCTGCAAATCCGTAGATCTGGGCTTTGTTTATAAAACAATCATCGTTGAAATGCAGGGAACAACAGTCTTTACACAACTCCGTTTATGCTCAGGAAAACAAACTCCATCCACGGGTTCCTTAACGCTGGGTTCTTTGGGAATCTGTGCAGGGTTGTCTTGCCCTGGCAACCAAAAACACACTTCTTTGGTGACATTGACTTCCCAAAAGCCGGGCAGGGCGCTTTGATGGCGAACTGCTTTCACTCTCTTGCTCTGGTCTACGAGTGCGCGCGCGGCCGCGATCTTACCGGAGAAGTGCCCTTAGGACCCATATAAGGAAATTCCGCCCTATCTTACGTAAGACAGAGCCATACTCGAAAAAAACTTTCCGAAACTTGTGACAAACCGGAAGGAGTATTTTTGGAACAAAAATACTTCTTCAAACGTACAACTTAGTTTTTGAAACTTTGTCCATGTTTAGCATGGGAATCCAACTCTTTACCAGTGTAAAAAACTCAGTATGCATGAAATAGCATTTCACCCCCCCTTTAAGTAAAGATCATGTTCCATGAAAATATTTTGTAAATTTCCTACTGTAAATATATAAAACATGTATTTCTGTGAGTGAATGCTGCACAATCGCCAACATAAATGCACAACTTTAAAGGAGATTTTCTCAATGTTTCCATTTTTTTGTGCAATAAACGCACTGGCAACCACAGCACTCTAGCATCATGGATGTACTGTGAGCATCACTCTCATTTATTATTAATTCATTAATTTATTGAACAAATCTACATCACTCTCAACAGGTGCATCTCTAGATGAAGCAGCAACTAGAGCATTTTAAAAGCCATTAGTGGCTTCAGAACATTCGTGTGTTTAGTTGCTACTGCCACACTTGCTTGATTTAAATGTTTTAAAAAGGGGAAAACAAGAGGAGTGATTTGCATTTCGATAATGGATAGTTTTAATGGACACTTTGGACACATCAGTGTCCTTGGAGACCAGGACCTGGGGAAGATGATTTCTACTGTTTGTTGACTGATTCGTTTATGGAAAACTTTAGTATCACCATTATATTGTTTATTTCAGACAGAGAGAGAGAGAGAAAACGGTATAATATATATTTATGATAATGGACAGACTACCGTTAAACAGTTTGTGGTCAGTAAGATTTTGCAACATGGGCTCTCCTCTTTTTTTTCTCTCTGCCTCTTTTGCTTTTTATGGGCCATGTTTTAAAATGATGTCTGACTAGTGGTTTGAATTGTTTGATTTGTTTGTTTTGAGCAATTACAGTTGTGTTCATGAAGAGAGAGAAAGCTGAACGAGGTAGTGAAGGAACTGTTACCACACCTTCAAATATTTACATTTATTGATTAAAAGTTGCAAACTATTTTTTTTTTGTTCTGTAATTTTGATCTTTATATTGTGTGTAATTTAAACTCAAATTTCTGCGTCAATTTATAAAAAATAAATAAATTAAATTATAGTAACTTAATGAAATTGTCTGTGGATATCTAGTTGCATTAGGATTGGATATGGAGAATTTTTTATATTTTTTAATTAGTATAAACTAAAGTAATGACTGCACTAATGCCAGTGACGAGTAATATTGGTTACAGTTTATTTTAAGGTGTCATTGTTATGGTGTAATTATATATTTAAGTACTGAGTAATATTAAGCAACTGCATATACATACTATATAGGGTTAGAGTAGGATTAGGGTTTGGTTGAGGGTTAGTTGCATGTAATTATGCATAATTTACTATGGTAAGTACATGTAACACATGTAACGAGGACACTGTAAAATAAAGTGTGACCGTAATATATATTTTGTTCATTAATATTCATGCTAAAACAGATACATTAAGCATGTGCTATGATAGTTGTGAATTTGAACTGAAATAAATCAGATTAATTGGTTCCAGGGCTACAACTCAATCAAATAAGTTGTTGGAGTGACTTAAAAATATGTTTATGCCATAAATTATTAAGTTGATTACTCAAAATATTCAGTTCCTCTAACTCAGTGTTGCTTGCTGGTTGAATGTAATTTCATTTGAAGATGTAAAAAATGGATGCAAACTTTGTGTTGTTTTTGTTGAGCCAACACATTTCTTTTTTATAATATAGTTTTTTTTTTTTTTTTTTTTGTGTGAATGTAAAAGGTCCCTAAAGTTTCAGATGAAAGTGTGGATAAATGGAGTTATTGTGTCTTAAAAGAAAGAATCGATTCTGAACTGAAACAAGTCGTCAGTAATTTCAGTCTGACTTCCTGCTCGAACTTACGTAGGCTTGTAACTAATTAGCATAATGCCAGCCTCTGGTCTTGATTGGCTGAGAAGCGTCTCTTAGCTCCGCCCTCAAACACTGTAGTGTATCTGAGACTGGAAGAGTTTGGTTCGTGTTGTTCATGTGGAGAAGACGCTGTTTTCTGAGATTGATACGGTAAAACCCACGCCATCGTTACTGTTCGTATCACTGAGATCAAGAGCTGAGATTCAGATATGATAATGAGCATTTGCTTTCTGACCAATCAGAGCAGAGCAGCTCTCAGAGAGGCGGGGCTTAGAGAGACTGAAGCGTTTCAGACACTGAGAGAAAAGAGCTGATGCTGCACTAGATATTATGAGAAAATTAAAAGTGTTTTGGACCTTGGATGCATGTAAACATGCTGTAGGAGAAAACAAAACAACATTATGAACCTTTAAAATAGAATAATAGGAGCACTTTAAATTATGAGAGAATTGTTGAACAGCAAACGCATTTCCGCTGAAGTCGACACACTAACACATGTGGAATCAACAAACTCCGGGTTACATCCGGCACACATGCATCACCTCTGATGGAGTCACTATGGAATGTGTATATTTATTTATTTTAAAAGGGGAGTGCAATGAACTGGTCCCACTCAGTATGTGGTGTATTTACAGATCAGAGGTCATATCCTACACTTTGTAGCAGTTTCTGTTTTGCATAAGCCAATTATTGTGTTAGTCAGGATTTCTTGCACAAATAGCATAATTTACTTTCACATCATGACCTCTGTCCAGCCCCTCTCTGACCCAAAAAATTTACTACTTTTTTCACATTTTTAAGAATTCTATATGTAAATTACCTCCATTGACTGGCTAACCTCTTTGCATAGCATGAATTATAATGTTTACAGATTTCGGGATTGCCGAGTTCAGGTTATAGTTTTGATCTGCTTCATCCTTTAGTAACAGCATCTTTTGCAAAGCAAAGATTCATTAATCTTACTGATGTATAACACACTGCTGCTTGAACTAAGATCAGGCTGAACTGGGCAGGGATCCTAATCTTCCATTATTATACTGTTATATATTGTTAATTGTCTACCAACAGGGTTAGTATTTTTTTATTCTTCTGGTGTTTAGGGCTAATAATATCTTTTGTGTGTCTTTTAAGTTTTCTCACATAGTCAACAAAATTCCACCTTGTTTGCATTTATTCATTTATTTAAAAAAAAAATGGTAACACTTTATTTTACAGTGTCCTTGTTACATTATGTTACACTTACCATAGTAATAACAGCAAATTATGCATAATTACATGCAACTAACCCTCAACCAAATCCTAATCCTACCCTAACCCTATAGTAAGTGAATGTTGTATTACTCAGTACTTAAATGTATAATTACATTGTAACAATGACACCTTAAAATAAAGTGTAACCAAAAACGATTAAAAAAAATCTATTATCTTACATTTAATTCATTATTTACATTTCTGTTTATTTTTATTTCTATTCATTTATTTACATGTAAATATATACATTTATTTATATGAATTTATTACATGTACATAAATCCAATTCATGTCATTTATTTTATTTTTTACATTAATTAATGTATTTACTTGTATTTATTTAACTGTTTACATTTAAATATATAAATACAATAATAAAATAATTATTTCTATTAATTTATTTACATATGTAAATAAATTAAAATAAATTAATAAAATTGTATGTATATATACATATACATGTATGTGTGTGTATATATATATATATATATATATATATATATATATATATATATATATATATACATATATGAATTTACATTAATTACATTTTTTTTTAGATATGTTTAATCAGCTTCACGTTAGGTCTTGATCACCCTGCTAGTAATAATTGTACATTATTCTTTACAAATGTAAATGTTAACAAACATTGATGTTTATTAAAATTAGAAATATAAATGCAAATTCATTTAGATGTGTGTAGATTCAACATATTAAGCCTTAAATGGGAAGTTTAAGGCTGATTATCTTCTTTGTAAGTGCAAAGCATTTGTTTGATTTGAAGTGGAGAGTCACTGACTCCCTGCTGCTAAAATACGAGCCTGCTCTAAACCTCATTCAGAACACAATTGACTCTTTTTAATTAAAGTTCAGGCCTTCGGAGGGAGTCAGAGGCCGATGAAGTGTGGGGTTTTCTCATCGCAGCTCTTAAATCTCAGTGTGCTGAGACTCAGTGGTGAAGCTGCTGTCTGGCCTTCTGAAGATGAACGCTAATGGAAAGAGGGAGCGGTATTATCCAATCTCTGAAGCCTTTTCGCTCAGACACTCATTCTCATTCTCAGTCTTCTCCAGAGTTTGTGCTCTCAGCCTATAATGATCTGAGCTGCTGTCCACATTCATTTGATAGATATGATTCTGAACACAGTTGTGATGTTGTTGAGATCCCTTCTGAAATTTTAGATGAGAGGTAAAAGTCTCCATTCGCTTTCCATTTAATTGTATTGCTGTCTAGGAATTGTATTGCTTTTTTGTTTCCTAGAATTGTGCTTAATGCAAATTAGTAGTGCATTTTATTTATGTATTTTGTTTCATTTTTTTATGTATTTTTTATTGAAAACGTAAGTTTTTGTTTAATTTTTTTTTCTGACATAATACTCTTTTTTTTTTCTTCTTTCCTGCAGAATTGTGCTTAAAGCAAAATAGTAGTTTTATTTATTAATGAATTTGTTTGTTTATTTACTTGCAACTTTTTCTGTTAGAAGTATGTATTTATTTTTTATTTGTTTTTGCATTTGATTTTTTTATTTACATTTTCTGTGTCCTATTTGTGTATTTATTTTTTAAGTTTTTGCATTTATTTATTTCTATTTATTTTTTCATTTCATTCATTTTTCATTTGTTTTTGCATTTTATTTTTTTATTTACATTTTCTGTGTCCTATTTGTGTATTTATTTTTTAAGTTTTTGCATTTAATTTTTTCTATTTATTTTTTCATTTCATTCATTTTTTTATTTGTTTTTGCATTTGATTTTTTTATTTACATTTTCTGTGTCCTATTTGTGTATTTATTTTTTAAGTTTTTGCATTTATTTATTTCTCTTTATTTTTTCATTTCATTCATTTTTTGGCCACGGCGGTGAAGACCCTTCAGGTGGCCATGGTGGTGAGGACCCCTCAGATGGCCAGGACGGAGCCCTATGGCCCCCCCCAAAAAAATACTTGGGAAAAGTCCCGGGTACCAGAGAGGGCTCGGTGCTGGGCAGCGACGAGGGCTCGGTGCTGGGCAGATCCAGCGACGAGGGCTCGGTGCTGGGCAGATCCAGCGACGAGGGCTCGGTGCTGGGCAGATCCAGCGACGAGGGCTCGGTGCTGGGCAGATCCAGCGACGAGGGCTTTGTGCTGGGCAGATCCAGCGGTGAGGGCTTTGTGCTGGGCAGATCCAGCGGTGAGGGCTTTGTGCTGGGCAGATCCAACGAGGAGGGCTTTGTGCTGGGCAGATCCAACGAGGAGGGCTTTGTGCTGGGCAGATCCAGCGACGAGGGCTTTGTGCTGGGCAGATCCAGCGACGAGGGCTTTGTGCTGGGCAGATCCAGCGACGAAGAGGGCTCTGAGCTGGGCAGGACCAGCGGCGAAGAAGGCTCTGAGCTGGACAGGACCAGCGGCGAAGAAGGCTCTGAGCTGGGCAGGACCAGCGGCGAAGAAGGCTCTGAGCTGGGCAGGACCAGCGGCGAAGAAGGCTCTGAGCTGGGCGGGACCAGCGGCGAAGAAGGCTCTGAGCTGGGCGGAACAAGCGGCGAAGAAGGCTCTGAGCTGGGCAGGACCAGCGGCGAAGAGGGCTCTGAGCTGGGCGAAACCAGCGGCGAAGAGGGCTCTGTGCTGGACGGGACCAGCGGCGAAGAGGGCTCTGAGCTGGACGGGACCAGCGGCGAAGAGGGCTCTGTGCTGGACGGGACCAGCGGTGAAAAGGGCTCTGAGCTGGACGGGACCAGCGGCGAAGAAATCTTTGAGCTGGACGGGACCAGCGGCGAAGAGGGTTCTGAGCTGGACGGGACCAGCGGCGAAGAGGGCTCTGAGCTGGACGGGACCAGCGGCGAAGGGAGCTTCAAGGTCGGCGGAATAAAAGAAAACAAAAGCTCTGCGGGCATGACGCTGTCTGTCACAGGCGCAGCGGGCATAACGCTCACAGTCTCAGGGGCGGCGGGCATGACGCATACTGCCTTGGCTTCGGCAGATCTGGCGTGAAGTGCAGGCTCGGCTGGACTGGCGTGAAGTGCAGGCTCGGCTGGACTGGCGTGAAGTGCAGGCTCGGCTGGACTGGCGTGAAGTGCAGGCTCGGCTGGACTGGCGTGAAGTGCAGGCTCGGCTGGACTGGCGTGAAGTGCTGGGTTGGGTGACATTCCTGACCGGGGCGCAACACTCTCCAGACACCGGATCACAGTCTCTTTCCAGGATAGTCCAGTGGTGTCTGGGAGGTTGAGGGGACGATGGAAAGTGGCCCCGATCAGGAATAGTGTGCTGAGGGTTTCGTCCTCCAACGAGCTTGTGAGGGCGAGCTGAAAAAACTTTCGGGAGAAATCCAGGATGTCGTGGTTCTCCTGGGCCACAAGGATGAAATTGAGGTGTTCATCCATTTTGTTTTTCGGTCGGTCAATCTGTCAGGCTTCTTGGGTGGATGAAGTAGGAGACGAACACGAAGATTATGAATTCCAAGGTTTTAATTCTCAATATTAAACAAATACAAACAAAAGGGAGCGTGTGCTCAGAACAATGAAAACCTAACATTCAACAAACCTAACATAAGCATTGACCGACCAGTGAAGACTGAAACACTCAGGGCTTAAATACAGGGGAGAACAGATCAGGGAAACAAGACACAGCTGACAAGACTAACGAGGAAACAGGTGTGACAAATTAACTAAATGACAGTTACCATGGAAATCAAGAAATGGCGGGAAATAGAACAAAGACAGACATGTGATCAGTGACAAAAACACTCAAACAGAACAGAACTGTGACAATTGGAGGGAAAAAAATTACGTAATACACTAATTTTTCTTTCCTACATAATTGTGCTTAAAGCAAAATAGTAGTTTTATTAATTAATTAATTAATTAATTAATTAATTAGTTTATTTACTTGCAATTTTTCTGTGTCCTATTTGTGTATTTTTTTAATAAGTTTTTGCATTTATTTATTTCTATTTATTTTTTCATTTCTTTCATTTTTTATTTATTTAATTATTTTTATTTTTTATTTATGTATTTGCAATTACTTATTTTTTTAGTTTAAATGTATTAATTTATTTATTAAAGGTCCTGTATAGGAGATAAAAAATGACATAATACACTCATTTTACAGAATTGTGCTTAATGCAATTTAATAGTGCATTTCTATAGCAAGTCTGCCCCGTTAAACAGCAGCAGCACAGCCCTGAATGCCAGAGAACAGACTCTGAATATTAATGACATTAGCATTGCACAGAATCCTGCTTCACTCCTCCGTCTGTTGTGCGTCAGCATCTGCATTCACTCTCTTCTGGATTAGATAGCACACATACTGTCAATTAAAATACGATTAGCAATAATGACAAAAGGTGTCCCTGTTTTGACTGGAGCAGGTGAAAAAACGGATCGTTTAGGCAAAAATGACGGATTAATTTTGGCAGGTGCTCTTGCACTCCTGGGTTTGCATTCTACACACGCCGTATGGGATAACACATATCTGTCACTATTCTGTGTTTCTGTCTCCAGAGCTGTTAAATAATGAACCATCTCTCACAGTGATCCCTCTCCTGAAAACATCACACAAACCTTTTCAAGAGACTGAAGACATTACGGGAAATACAAGAGCGTCTAAAAAGTGAAATCTTTGCTCAGAGTGCATAATTGCTTACTCTTTACTCTGAGGTGCAGGTGTAAGACTTGCTTGCTTCTTGCAGTGAATTTCTTTTTATATGTCTATAAAACACACAAGAGAAGCTCGATTACACTCTTAAAAATAAATGTTCTTTTCTGGCATTGATGGTTCCATGAAGAACCTTTAACATCAATGGAATCTTTCCATTCCACTAAAGCTTCTTTATAGTGGAAAAAGGCTCTTTAGATTATTTAAATGTTCTTTGAACTAATATATTTTTTTTTTTTTTTTTTTTTTTTTTTTAAGAAATGCAGGTTGTTTCAGAAAACAAACATTATTCTTTATGGCATCACAGCAAAACAAAACTCTCTTTTTCAGAGTGCTGTCATTCACATTTTGAGAAGAAAATGTGAGTTAAGCTTGCCTGTGCAGCTGTAGGTGGTTGCCAGGGCGTTGCTAGGGTGTTGAGAGGTTTTTTTTTTCTGGGTAGTTTCTAACCTTACAGGCCCAAATGAATAGAGTTGACCCTGAAGTACTTCATATAAATATCTAATTACATCTCATGATCTATGCTATAAACGAAGATGCATGGAGCTTATCAAATACATGATTGCACATCTTTTTATAATATTTAATTTATCTTTAGATACCTTATCATCAGTTAATGATAACATTATAAACTCTGTGTTTGTCATGATTTGTTTTGGGTTTTGTTTTCACTTGTTTCCTGCCTTTTATTTTGTAATTTGGCTTAGTCTGGTTCCTGGTTTTGTCATGTGCTTCCTAGTCTCTTGTGTCACATTCTTATTGGTTTATTGGTTTGTGTTTAGGTGTCAAGTCATTAGTTTGGTTTGTGTTTAGGTGTTAAGTCATTAGTTTGTGTATGTATGTGTGTGTGTGTGTGTGTGTGTGTGTGTGTGTGTGTGTGTGTGTGTGTGTGTGTATGTGTGTGTGTGTAAATCCCTCATGTACTGTATATCCCTCATGTTTCCGTTGTCCCTTGTCTAGCTGTGATGTTGTAACCTACTGGTGAGTGTTTATGTTCATGCCAATAGTGTCACGTCTATATCAAAGCCATAGTCAAGCCTGTTTTGGATAATATTTTGTAACTTTGTTTCAATAAACTGCACTTGGGTTCAAGTTCATCTTCTCAACAGTGGACACACAATATGTTACAGTGTATATAATATATTTAAACCACTCATTAATGTTAGGATAGCCATAAACCATAACAATACATTTTAAAACCATAACAAGCAATTACATTTGGAAAAGGAAAAATATATAAAGTTTACATTAATCGAGTAGTTTATTTTTATTTTAAAATTCTTGGAAAAAATTGTTTCCAAGATTTTTTTCTTCATCATTACACTGTAAAAATTATATGATCAGTAATTTGACAACATATGTTTTTACATTGCTTTAATTCACCAAAACAAGGTTTTCAACTTTTATAAGGTTTTAATAAGGTTTTCAAGTCATATAATGTAATTTAAGTTGAAAGGACTTACATACAGTAAATATCCAAGTTGATTGTACTTAAAAAATGAAGGCAGCAATTTTTTGCAGTGCAGAAACTATATAAAATTTACTTCATAGATTTACTATATAAATTTACCTTATAGAAAAAAAAATGGAAATGGTGGAGTGAAGTTAAATGAGCTTTATTTGATTTGATTTTCTACATAGATCCTGTGTTGGACTGAAGAGAAAAGGCATTATTATTCCTCTCTTCCCGTCAGGACTGCAGGGGAATGAAACATTGCTCCACCTTTCAGTTCCCTGAACTTTGTGTGGCCACAGAAACTTTTTAATGCATAATTCTTTGGGGAAAATCCTTGATAATTTTTTTTGTTTTTCTCTTTGCCAACATTTCTTCAGATATTTCAAAGAAATTTGGCCCTGACTCCAAGTTTCCAGTGAGACCATGCGTTCTAGTCTGTACATATGATGCAATGTTTTTAGTGCAAACTTTTATCGATTATGGGGATGCTGACAGCTTCCCTCACTCTCCCGTATTGCAAACTCAGACATATACAGTAAGTCTGTTTCTGCAGACCCTTACCATAAGGCGTTTGCTGAAATCCCATGAACATTTGTAATGCTAATGATGTTTTCTTTAGCCCTGCAATGCAGTAAACGCTCTTATCTTCTGCCAGATGAGAGCTATGTATGGTCACAGAACACAGCAATACCTTTCTCAGACAAGATCTGAACACTGTCTATCATAAAGCCACAAGTGTAGTTGACAAAATGAGTCAGAAATGCTGTCTTTAATCAGTTTGTTTGAAACAGCAGAACATGTTGATATGATGCAGGACTCATCAAACTAGTGTTTTCCATGACGGCTAGATGCCATTTCTGAACAAATCTGAACAATCATAGTGACCTGAATGGCCTCGTTTTCAGACGTATTTAGAGTTCGATCCATTTCAACATCTGGAGATCATTTGGTTCTTTCAAAGAGTTGTTGTTTATCAGACTGAAGACAGCTCGGAGAACGCCAGTACATAGAGATCTTGTTTTCATAAATGCAAAAAATAATAATAAGAATAATGAAATTGCTGAAGGCACAGAATTCTTCATCTTCATCTTGTTTGTTTTAGACATGTTTCTATAATTATTGATCTTTGCTTTATTAGTATAGGAAGATCAGAAAGGTTAATTGTGTCCATATGTGAAATCCAGATGTTTTATTTTTTTTATATTAGATGTTCTGCTGTTTAAAAGTTTGGGGTCAGTAGCCTAATATTCTGTTTAATTCGCAAATATGCATTAAATTGATCAAAAGTGACATTTATAAAGATACAAAAGATTTTAAAAAAGATTTAAAAAAATGCCGTTCTTTTGAACTTTCTATTCATCAAAGAATCGTAAAAAATAAAATGTATGATGGTTTCCACTGAAATATGAATCAGCACAACTGTTTTCAACACTGATAATAATCATAAATGTTTCTTGAGCATCAAATCATCATATTAGAATGATTTCTGAAGGATCATGTGACTCTGAAGACTGGAGTAATGATGCTGAAAATTCAGCTTTGATCACAGGAATAAATTACACTTTACTATATATTCACATATTTTAAAATGTAATAATATTTCACATTTCCTACTGTATTTTTGATCAGATAAATGCAGCCTTGGTGAGCAGAAGAGACTTCTTTAAGAAACATTAAAGAATCTTACTGACGCCAAACCTTTGACCGATAATACGTAAACATTTTCAGATGGCCGGCTATTGGTTTACAAACCAGTTTATTCCAGCAAAACCGGTTTTAAAGGGGTGGTTGATTTATGATTTCACTTTTCTAACTTTAGTTAGTGTTTTAATGTTGCTGTTTGAGCATAAACAACATCTGCAAAGTTACAACGCTCAGAGTTCAAAGCAAAGGGAGATATTTGCTTTTACAGAAATCGCTTTTTAAGGCCTACAACAAACGGCTGGTAGAGACTACACCACATTCCTCCCGGGTTAGTGACATCACCAACCCTAGAATTTACATAAACCCCGCCCCCTGAACACGATTTATAGATTATCAAGACAGAACATGCTAATCAATGACTAGAAGATAACTACACATCAGCTTCATAAATTCATCAACTAACCATTCAGAAATGTCTTGTTGCTTCTACATGTTGTCACTTCTTCTTGAGTCTCTCCATCTTTCTGACTCCGGTTTGAACATGAAAGGCTAAAAGGTTTTGAAATGTTCAGTGCATGTGTGTGTGAGGTAAAAGGACACGAGCTCTTGAAGCTCCGCCCCCTGTGCCGGGAGCAGCAGCTCATTTGCATTTAAAGAAACCGACACAAAAACGGTGCGTTTTTGCTCACCCTCAAAAAGTGACAATTTTAACATGCTATATAAAAATATCTGTGGGGTATTTTGAGCTAAAACTTCACACACACACTCTGGGGACATCAGAGACTTATTTTACATCTTGTGAAAA
>CM040805.1:34556597-34586597 GCA_022829025.1 Squalius cephalus
TGTGATGGGCAGGTTTAGGGGACGGGTTAGTGTGTGTGTGTGTGTGTGTGTGTGTGTGTGTGTGTGTGTGTGTGTGTGATGGGCAGGTTTAGGGGTCGGGTGTGTGTGTGTGTGTGTGTGATGGGCAGGTTTAGGAGTCGAGTTAGTGTGTGTGTGTGTGTGTGTGTGTGTGTGTGTGTGTATACAGCCACTGATGTGCATATGTTTCAGCAAAGGAGTTTGTGTTTTGTGGGATGGCACAGGTCATGCCATATCTTATTTTTGGTGCTAATATAAATAGTATATGATGGACAAACTTTTTGGTAATATAAATATTAGATGATGAAAAACTTAAACTAAGCA
The DNA here is from genome assembly GCA_022829025.1 of Squalius cephalus. Taxonomy (NCBI): domain Eukaryota; kingdom Metazoa; phylum Chordata; class Actinopteri; order Cypriniformes; family Leuciscidae; genus Squalius; species Squalius cephalus. The sequence goes on from CM040805.1 coordinate 34,556,940, forward strand.
AAAACGAGAGGACTGAAATAAGTCGAAAGTTAAATTATATGGAAATAGAAACTAAAACTGAAAAAAAAAAATGACATACAAACAAAAGCTAATTCAAAATGAGAATGAAAACGAATCATATATAAACAATATGGTTTTAGTTTGTATGCATGAGCTTTAGATGAAGCTCTTTTACATCTGTAACATCAGTTTTGCATAAAGAGAAGAAAACTCTTCTAATATTGACATTGGTGGGGACACTTTAACCTAAGGACTCTATCTATCTTATTCTGTGTGTTATCAACTGTTTAATCACAAATCATCCGACGGGGAAGGAGTTTCTGTTTAATTAGATAATTAGATGATAATTCATGTCCTGCTTATGAGGAGTGTGTGTCGTCCTGTAAATGACATCGGCAAACACTATTTAACATCTTAGTCTACAAAACTCCTGTTAACATCAAGTTTTTTTTTAATGTCTCTGTTTTTTTCTTTTTTTCTTTCAGTTTTATGTATTTTAGTACATCAAGTTAAACTAAATGAAAATGAGAAATGTTGCCTTGGCAAGTAGTGGAAATAAAATTAGATTTGTGTATATTTAATTTCAGTTAGCTGTCATTTCAGTCAAGTCAAGTTTATTTATATAGCGCTTTTCACAATACAGATTGTATCAAAGCTGCTTCACAGTATTAAATTAAAATAATACATCAATGTTTGTTTCTAGTTGAAAACGTCCACGTTTGGTAATGCTGATCAATAGTATTGTTGATTGATTGATTAATTAAATTAAATATCCCCTACAATAGTCATTGTATTTTATGTAATGAAAATGTTTTTTTAGATTTTTTTATGGTTTTAGATTTATTTAACTATTAACCCTGTTCAGTTGCCAATGCAATATATATATATATTTATTATTATTATTATTATCATCATCTAATATTATTTCATCTAATATTTATATATATATATACTGTATATATATATATATATTATTATTATTATTATTATTATTATTATTACCATCATCTAATATTATATCATCTAATATTTATATATATATTAGGGCTGTTAAACGATTAATCGCGATTAATCGTATACAAAATAAAAGTTTGTTTTTACATAATACATGTGTGTGTACGGTGTATAATTATTTTCTATATATAAATACGCACACATGCATGTATATATTTAAGAAATATTTGCATGTATATACTGTGTATATATATTTATATTATATATAATTTATATTGTATATAAATATTTTATATAGAAATAACACATTTTCTTAAATATATATATGCATGTGTGTGTATTTATATATAGAAAATAATTATACTCCATACATAAATTATGTAAACACAAACTTTTATTTTGGATGCGATTAATCGTTTGACAGCCCTAATATATATATATATATATATATATATATATATATATATATATATATATATATATATATATACATATTATATATATATATATATATATACAGGTGCTGGTCATAAAATTAGAATATCATCAAAAAGTTTATTTATTTCAAGAATTCAAGTTAAGGTGAAACTAATATATTATATAGACTCATTATATGCAAAGTGAGATATTTCAAGCCTTTATTTGTTATAATTTTGATGATTATGGCTTACAGCTTATGAAACCCACGAAATCAAAATCCCAGAAAATTAGAATATTACATGAAATCACACAGTAATTACACAGTAATCCCATGGTCATTGAACCAGGTTTTGGTTGTTGTGGCAGTGTGGGCCGGTGCAAATCCTGCTGGAAAATGAAGTCAGCATCTCCATAAAGCTTGTCTGCTGAAGGAAGCATTAAGTGCTCTGGACATGTCCTGGTAGACGGCTGCGTTGAGTGGACAGCACAGTGGACCAACACCAGCCGATGACATGGCTCCCCAAACCAACACAGACTGTGGAAACTTCACACTGGACTTCAAGCATCTTGGATTGTGTGCCTCTCCATTCTTCCTCCAGACTCTGGGACCTTGATTTCCAAATGAGATGCAAAATTTGCTCTCATCAGAAAAGAGGACTTTGGTCCACTGTGCTTTATTAAATCCAGAGTCAACGCAGCCGTCTACCAGGACATTTCCAGAGCACTTCATGCTTCCTTCATTCTCCAGCAGGATTTGCACCGGCCCACACTGCCAAAAGAACCAAAACCTGGTTCAATGACCATGGGATCACTGTGTAATTACTGTGTGATTTCATGTAATATTCTAATTTTCTGGGATTTTGATTTCGTGGGTTTGTAAGCCATAGCTGTAAGCCATAATCATCAAAATTATAACAAATAAAGGCTTGAAATATCTCACTTTGCATGTAACGAGTCTATATAATATATTAGTTTCACCTGTTAAGTTGAATTCTTGAAATAAATAAACTTTTGATGATATTCTAATTTTATGACCAGCACCTGTATATATATATATATTATTATTATTATTATTATCATCATCTAATATTATTTCATCTAATATTTATATTTCAGCTTTATGTCAATAAAGAAAACGGCTTAACATGGTTTTACTTTTCGGTACTAATAACAACATTGATTTTTCTGATCAGCAAATCAATTTGAGTGAAAACTTATTAAACCGAATCTGGGTTTGAGGATCTGTTTTGCCGTACTGACAGCAGCCTTGAAACTGACACGAGCAAAACCTCATGATAACTTTTACAATTTCCCAAACTTTCTGTTTATCTCCAGGTCTAAATAAAAGAATATTCTCATATTTTCAGTGCAGTTTCAGACTTTTTGTATTCCCACCCCTCTAGTTTCACCCACGGACACAACATTACACAACATTACACAACATTACGTTACATTGTCAAACAGCGAAAGTCAACATCGAGTTTACTCTCCATCGCTCACAGCGAAAAGCAAGAGCCGTGTAACCTGATATAGTGTGTCTGAAGCCAGACTCTCTCTCTCTCTCTCTCTCTCTCTCTCTCTCCTCATGCCTCCGCAGTGTGAAATCATCCTGCGTTATATATATATATATATATATATATATAATTACAGTCTCCAGTGAAACATCCATCACTGTACAGCGAGTGTGTCTCTCTCTCTCTCTCTCTCTCTCTCTCGCTGAAGATGGAGTACTTCATTTTCCTATAGGGAAATGTGAACATGACCCTGTTTACTAATTAAATTGACTTACGTTTTAAGCTTGGCAATATATTGTACATTTGGTATAAATGTGCACTAACAGGAGATTAATAGCTATTAGATAAAGCATTTTTCATGGAGATGGTTTTTGGATTAAATACTTGGGCTCCTTACGAACAGCACATGCGTTCGCTTTACAAAACAGCCCTTCACATCTTATTATGAAGTGTCAAGCCTATTGAATAATTAATAAGTTGTTGAGAACTAAAGAAAAATGAACAAAAAGCAAAATAGGTCATCTTTAACTAGTGTGTAATGTTGCAGTTTGAGGATTAAAAAGCTCTGCAAAGTCACACAGCTCTTCTCTATATCAGTGTCAGTGTTTCTGAACTCCTGAAACGCCTCCATTGTAGTCTTGAGTTTCTTCCGGGAACGAACACGTCACAATATTCCTCATTATAATAATTCATGCGCAGAATAAAGGGGCGGGGCCTGGTTGAGTTAGTGTGTAGTGTGTTAAACTGGTGGTTATGGTAAGGGGCGGGACATTTCCCAAACACACTCGAAGCGCTCGACCAATCACAACACACTGCTCCAGCCGACCAATCAGAGCACAGTGTGCTTTTCAGAAGGAGGGGCTTCATAGAGACAGGAAGTAAACAGAGAGTTACTGACAGACTGGGAAGAGAGGAGCCGCAACAATGGAGAATATGAGGAAAATAATCAACATTCACACAGGAAAACCTGTTCTAGAGCTCGAAAACAATGGCCTCTTTAAAAAGTAACTCTGCTATAGTAGTTTAGTATTAAACTGTTTATTTAATTACTTTTTAGTGTCTAATGTCTATCCAGCATTAAAGATGGCCAGACAACAATATCCAAATTGCATTACTGAAAATCTATCTGCTGTAAAAATATCGACAAATACTTGCATTAAGTGCAAAATGACTGCATTTTTGCATTTGTTTAAAGCCGAGTGAGATGCTTACGTGGGCAGCATTTTAAGGCATTATGGGCACTTGTTTACAAAGGTATAGGCAGCTTGATAATACTTGCTTCTAACGTATTTTGACTACGTTATAAGCAAGTATCTTACATGTATCTAAACAATCCCTGAATGCAGTGCAACAAATGTTTATTATAAATATAATTAACTATGAGTTGTTAAGCAGGGCTTAAAATAAACTTTTTGCCACACCTGGTTCGCCAATGGCCATTAGCATTGGCTATTAAACAGGTTTTGCAAAAACAGCCAGTTGTGACACCAAAATTAAAAATTTTGATACCACAGTTAAAACGACTAGCCTAACTAATATACGTTTAAAACATCATTAAAGACAATTAACAGTAGTTTTCAGGTAGAGACATTTAATAAAGTAATCAAGTGTAAAATAACACTGAATAGTCTTTACTGTATAAATGAAACATCAATTAATCCTTATTAATGTTTCAAAAGTCAAGAGCAGTGAGTGATTTTTTTTCTTTGATTAACGTTAGAAACACAGACAGCAGGAATATTAGGCTACTGTCACATTAAGAGCGAATGCACAGATCTAATATACTGACACTGTACACGTGTGTTATCTTTCTCCACTGTTTACATTCACTCGAGCCATTACCGACTGTGTTTACTAAGATTGTGTTTACAGGCATTTTTTTTTACATAATTTAGTGTGAATATGTCTGTTTAAAGGGGACATATCATGCTAAATCCACTTTTTTTAGAAGTACAGAAAAGTTTAAATTATTGTCTTCAGGTGCTTCGTTGATATCTTTATATTCTGTTTTGGCCTTATTTTTCAACCTGTTCCGATTTTTCTGTTATCTATGACGTTTTGTGAACTATTACGTCACAGTATTTGCAGCGGAACTGCCAAATAAGGACATTGACTTCCAGCCCAACACTTCGAGCAATCCGCCATTTTTATTTCTCGCTGCAATTTTGTAGTCCAAGCTAAAGGGTGCAGAAGTTATGAGAGGGTAAGTTAAAATGTTCGGTTGTTGGATGTAGTAACCCACACGCTTCATTACACCGTCTAATGTAGATGAACTGCCGCGCTTGTGACAGGGCGCATGTTTAACTGAAAGAACGAGCAGAGAGAGAGACCCGGTCGTGCACGCACTCTCTCTCTCTCTTCGGAGCCAGGCGAAAGTGTAAACAAGACACCGTCTCCAAACTAGACGCTGTCTTGCTCTCTCTCCCTCGCACATATTAATCAAAATAAATCGACACGGTGGTAAAAGGTCGGAAGACTAAAGTTTCATGTGTAAATACAGTAACACACCATTGCGATACATCCATATGAAGACGTTGTTCTGCAGGTTCGTCGTCTTCATTTTCATCTCGCTCCGGCTCCGACTCTGGCTCGAACATGTAAGGCTGGCTGGACAAGTCTTCCGTTGTTGACATTTTGTTAATAACGTGTGAATAAAAAGTTTCTGTGCCGCTAGATAATAGTATCTCTGCTATCAAACTACAAAAATGGACGAACGGGGTGGAGTTGAACCGAGTGTCACCTATGCAACCTGGAGAGGGGGCGGGGTATGAAGTATTTAAAGAGACCGCACCAAAACGAGTTGCTCTCAGACGCACATCAGAAAAGGGGTAGAAAAGGGGCCTGTGGAGCTATAATAATGAGGAATTCAGACCCAAGCATTGCAGTTCCGCTTTATATATAGACTACAAATGTATGATTTATAAGTAAAAAGGAACGATTTAAAAGCATGATATGTCTCCTTTAAGCGCATGAAGACGTGAAACAGAGCTCATTTCAGGATTCGCGCGCTGTCTGAGACGTGTCTTTCTGTGTTCGCGCTTCTGATGCACTAAACTTCTCACACTAAAGCACGAGTAATAAATTGAGTTCTCATTTTGCGTCGTCTTGCGCTTGAATAATCAAATTGGCGAGACTTAAACTTTCGTGACATTGCCGTCAATCGTCCCGAGCGTCGTTCATGTTCTCACAACATTGCATTGTTAGAATTCATAAAAATGTTATCGGCCATCTGGTGATTGACGCCGGTTTCATACACTGATTTTTACTCTCATTTAGAGCTTGAGGAGTGTTATTGTTAGGCGCTGTTGTTGAGTGTAAGCACTGATAAGACAGTCAATCGTAATTAGACTTGAACTATTTGAATAATGTTTGTGTGTGCTACAGGTATGTATTTTTATGGCTATTGTGGTGTTAGTTTAGTGAGTGATAACTTTGTTGAAATAAATTGAGTGTGAAATGTAGTTATTTCCTATGTAGAGCATTTCAAATCAGTCCATTTGAGTTATTATGCTACTTTAGAAGACAGATCACTCTCAGATCTCTAAAGTCATGATGAACTGTCAAGCCAACAAATAATAATTAATCTTATTTTTAACTAGGGTTCCATCAAGCGCTTCATTTATTCAACCTTTTAGTGGTTCCATCATGAGATCATTTTATGGATTTAGTTTCAATTCATTCATTTTGTTTAAATTCATTGTTCATGTATTAAGACACATACTTTATCACTAGAATATAACCTGTTAAACATAAGAGTTATGCAATAGAACGCCATTGAACCTTTCTTTCTAAGGGTGTAATAAATTATAAATGACTATAAGTAACCGCAGTGACCTTTGCAGCTTTAACTGTTCACTTAAAGTCAACAGCGTGTCGCAAAACAAGAACATTATGACCACAATTTACACTTTAAGAAAGAAAAACGATGAAAGTTCACAGGAATTTACATCCCTTCATCTTATAGTGGCGTCCACAAGTCTGAGAGGCTTATTTATATTTTTATACTATTATAGTAACCTACTTATTAATATTTTGAGGGAGAAAAGCAAAACAACTTCCAGTTGTCACAAGCCAGCCAAGCCAGTGCAATTGAGATGAATGAATGCTAAAGGAAAGCTGCTCTCTCCAGGTGAAATGTGCCACATTACGGATTGTAAATGAGTTTTCTTCTTCATTTTAATGATTTTTTTTTTTTTTTTTGGGACTGGTGTGTGTAACTAGATAAGACATCAAAATCTGGATTGCATTTAACATTATTAAAGTCTGCCACGTTAAATACTGAAATAACAAATAAATGGAAGACAAATACCAGCATTAACTACAAAATACCCTCATTTGTGTAACATTACTGAGGTGTGTGATGAATTTCCCCTCTGAGATTGTGAACTTTTACCATTAATCCTTTATTCGGCCTCCGGGATGATTAATTCTCTCCTGGGTTACGGCCAGTCTTCCCATCTAGATGCAAGTGAGGGGAATTGAGGCTAAAATACCAATGTGATCAATCAGGCCTCAGCGCAAAGCAAACACACTGCCGGGTTTAAGTGATGGGGTCGGCTCGGAGAAGATGTTAATAAAGACGGAGAAAGCCAGATCGAGAGCGCTGGATGAAAGAGATTTTCTGTCAGGAGCTGCACGGGTAAGATTTATCTCTCTACACACTTAATAAGCTGATGTTTCTGCTGAGCATGCGGGTATTTGTTGCTTTAATTGCCATAATTGCATGCATATTTCTTCTTTATATCTGTGTTCCCTGTGAAAACTAGTCTTGGAAGTTTGTCTTTAGTTTTAAGGCAAGACACTGCAGATAAAACCATTTTTTGTAAAAATAAATAAATAAAATTGCTTCCATAATTCGTCTTCCTTCCGACTAGTAAAAAGTAAACATCCAAAATACACATTCAAGTTATATTTACTTTATCTATTTGCATATTCAGTAGCACTTACACACACACACACACACCAAACTTTACAGTTTTATTCCTAAATATGTCATTCGCCTGCTTATTCTTGAAAACATGGTGGTTTTTTATTATTTTTTTCAGGCTGTTGAGACAATATTTTCTGATATATGGAGTGATTAAAAAAAGAGAAATCCACTGTAAAAACTCTAATACATCAACAAAACAATAAGAATTTTGAACCTGGTTTTAATCCACTGTTCAGATTTCTGTAATATGCAAATAAATGCATTTGAATTATATAATACCTAATTTGCATATTTAAACAACATACTATATAATTAACTAGGGAAAATACTATAGTATAGGCGTACTTTAATGCTGTGGTTTTGAAGATCTCGATTTTGCGAACCATTTTTAATGTGGCTTACAAATATCCATTTTGAGTATTTGCATGTTTTTTGAGAATGAGGATGTTGGTATCTGCCTAATTTGTAATTTAATCATGGCGCAAGAAGTCTGATTATTATGATTTTATATATTTATAAAAATAAATTCTAGAACGTGGCGTTTTAAGGCGTGAGATTGAAGAGCTTGTGTTCTGTGACCTCTCTGTTCTCAGATCAGGCTTCCTCCATCAGGAGACGAGCGGCTGGGTTCGAGTGTCTCCACAATTCTCTGATCCCGACTGAATCCCTCTGAAGGTTTGAGTAAATCCTCTTTACATAAGCGTGCCCTTCGCGGAGTCACACTCTCAGACCTCCAGCGATTGGTCACAGAGTTCATCCTGTCTTCAGTTTTCTTCAGCTGTCCTGAGCTTTCATTTAGGAGCATCAGTCAGGTTATGTTTATTTAATCCACAAGCTTCCTCACACAGATTAATAATAGCTACACTGTACAAAAAAAAGAAAAAAAAAGTGAAATTTACAGCAAAGAAAGGCGGCTGTGGTTGCCAGAGCTTTACCGTAAAAAATATGGTTGCAACATTAAGTTTTACAGACTGAACTGAACTTTACAAAACACACCTTCACATCTCATAATGAAGTGTCAAGCCTATTGAATAATTAATAAGTTGTTGAGAACTAGTTAAAGATGACCGATTATTCTTTTTGTTCATCTGTCTTAAGTGTTTAATGTTGTTGTTTGAGCATGAAAAAGTCACACAGTTCTTCTCTATATCAGTGTCAGTGTTTCTGAACTCCTGAAACGCCTCCATTGTAGTCTTGAGTTTCTTCCGGGAACGAACACGTCACAATATTCCTCATTATAATAATTCATGCGCAGAATAAAGGGGCGGGGCCTGGTTGAGTTAGTTAGTAGTGTGTTAAACTGGCGGTTATGGGAAGGGGCGGGACATTTCCCAAACACACTCGAAGCGCTCGACCAATCACAACACACTGCTCCAGCCGACCAATCAGAGCACAGTGTGCTTTTCAGAAGGAGGGGCTTCATAGAGACAGGAAGTAAACAGAGCGTTACTGACAGACTGGGAAGAGAGGAGCCGCAACAATGGAGAATATGAGGAAAATAATCAACATTCAAGCAGGAAAACCTGTTCTAGAGCTCGAAAACAACAGCAAGACTTTGTAAAAGGGCATAATGTGGCACTTAAGGTAAAAGCAGGGTGAGAAAAACAGCTGTTCAAAATGACAAGTGCTCAAATAGAGTTGACACAAGCATGCTTTTAAATTATTTAGGCACTTTGTGGTTTTCAGAAGGTGCAGATGATGCTCTGCAGGTGTGCTGGTTCAGGCATTAGTCCAAACAAACACGCCACATAAACGACTGTCGTCTCACGCTATAGGTAATTATTTGTAGATCAACTTCTGCTGATTCTCAGTAGGGAGGGTTGTGTTTGCAGTAATCAGTAAGTAAGCACTAATTAGTGAATTTAAAACAAATTTGTCATGATGCAGCGGGACGAAATGCAAGATAACCCCCAAGCTAATGCATAACCGTATTGTATTTAGTAAAATAGTGATGTTAGCGCTTCACTTGAGCTCTTGTCCCTAAACAGCTGTATATCGCCGTCTAAAAGCAATAAACCATGACAAAGTACTGTTCCCTCGAGTCTGCCGGAAAAACACATCAGTTCGTTCTCTGCATTATGCAGTCCTGCACAGATGTGGGATCTCAAACTCGCTCTGTGCATGTTCAGAATCAGTCTGAAGTGTGGATTTGAGTGTATAGCACTATCATGGCTTTAAGTGGATTTTTTTTTTTTTTCTTCTAAAGTGCTTTGTGTGATGACAATGACAGCATTAATGATTCTTTGATAGAAAAAGAATAATTGCACATTTAAGTTTCTTGATTTTAAAGTCGCACTACAAAACGTTTGCCTCTCCATCATCATGTTGAAAAGTAAAGTTGCATGTTTCGTGCAGAGTAAAATCTTCCACAGTGCAACTTTATTCATTTATTATAGAGTGTAAGATTAACTACAATAAAAAGAATAATGCAATCAACCAATAATATTTTTTCTCCCCCCAATTAAAGAATTTCTCTTTAAAGGTGAAGATTTTTTTGCTTCATTTTTGCTTATCAATTAGAGAAAACTAGTGTATGATATATATATTTTTGCAATTTTGCTGCATGAGGCACAGAAATTACATGACATTTAAACTTATCAGGACCTAAAAATCCTAATATTGCACATGCAGAAGACAAATGGCACTTTTACAGCCCAGAGTTGTTGCATACGCCTGACCTACCGAGGCATAAACACAGTATTTGTGGCATCATGACCTATAATCATTATCACGCAAAACAGTGCTTTCATTGTTTGTTGCTTTGTTTATCTCTGTTTACTGTAAGCATTACATTACCTTATATAATTGCATCTACTGCTCCGTGCTCACACATGAATAACCGACTCCATATGCGAGAACTAATGTGTTTCACTCTCATCCAGCAGATAAAATGACGCAAATCCCTCAACAGTCCATGCAAAAACAGTCCGACTTTCCTGTAACTGTGGTCAGGTACTTTCTATCTAATTTCCTTCCTTAAAAACAAACAAACAAAAAACACATAAATATGTACAGTATGTACACTGTAAAAAATTCCTGTAAATTTACATGAAAATTTAACAGCAAAATGCTGTTTTCATGTAATAACTGCAAGTTACCGTTTTTTGCAATGCATTATGGGAGAACTTGGTCGCTTCAAATTGCGTGTTGACCAGCAACAGTATGACACTGTTATTTTACAGTATAATACCATATTTTTCCATGCACATGTGAGTTTAGGAAGACATTTTAGTTTATCTGCATGAGGTTATTTTGCAGCTCTGCCTAGTATTATTTTACATGTAAACTACCTATTACTTTTAAATATTACATTTTAAACATCCAGTGATGTTTTTGCGATTTTAATCGGATGAAGCGACTTTAGACTTTGACCACAGGAATGTGAGCCCATTGTAGGCCTACAGACTGTCATCACATCACATTCAAACGGGTAAGAAACTTTTATTCAACTTGCACATTTTCCTTAACTTTATCTGAGTAAACAATTAGTGTGGAATGTTTTTTTTTTTCGTTCTTTTTTTCTTATGTGGTTAATTTTTTTACGTGAGATTCAAACCGTCCATTATCTGCTGCTGTTATTTGCAACTAGCCTACTCTTTGATTTGATCTGTAAGTTACCAAGTGGTACGTCTAAATATTAACATACAGTATCCAGTGAAGTGTAATTAGATGACAGGATAGCGTGTTTTAATCATGGAAAAGTAACCGAGTAAAACGATTGCATGCTTGTGAGCTTGTTAGCAAACACTCAAGACTGTATTTCGTTTGTATTTGCTACCGTCATGCACAGTTTATGCATATGCAACGGACACATGTCCCAATCTTTATCGAAGCAAAAGATAGGTGAGGTATGATCAAAATTCATAAATCTTGCGTGATTACTGTGAACGTGCATGTTCAAACCTCTGCAGAAATAACAGCATAACAGATGGACGGACGGAATGTTGATAATTTTCAGATTTTTCTATTTTATTGAGATTTTTTTTTTAGGTATCTCTTCTTTACATTATGTTTTCCTTGTCATTGTAGTTAAACTCCTGAAGGCTAACTTTGTAGAGAAGCAAGGACTCATTCTTTAAAGAACTGTGAGTTTGCCTATTGTTTGTTCTATTAACACCTGTATAGTTGTTCACCTAAAAATAGTAGTTATCTCATCATTTACTTAACATTGTGTTGTTTCTTTCTCTTGGAGGAAAAATTAAGATATTGTTGTGGAGAAATGATGTCTGTTTTCCCAAACAATGGAAGACGAATGGGGACCAAACCTTCAAGCTCCAAAAGGAACATAAAGGTACAGTACCATTAAAGGGATAGTTCAACCAAAAATGAAAATTCCCCCATGATTTACTCACCCTGAAGCCATCCTAGGTGTATATGACATTCTTCTTTCAGACAATTACAATCTGAGTTAGATTAAAAAATGTCCTGGCTCTTCCAAGCTTTATAATGGGAGTGAATGGGCACCATTTTTTTAAGTCCATCGAAGTGCATCTGTCCATCATAAAAGTGTCCCAAATGACCCCCGGTGGTTAATAAAGGCCTTCTGAAGTGAAGCGTTGCATTCTTGTAAGGAAAAAATTCATATTTAAAACTTTATCGACTAAAATAACTAGCTTCCGGCAGATGGCTATACGCAAGTCGACTTATGCCAGTTCAAACAAACAGGGCTGAGCAACCGCGTTCGTCATTACTTCGTGCGTCATGTTCAAGTGTTACTCTTTCGCCGTAAATCGATGCGTACGGCCGCCTGGCGGAAACTAGTTATTTTAGTTGATAAAGTTATAAATATGGATATTTGTATTTTATCTTACACCAATGCATCGCTTCACTTCAGAAGGCCTTTATTAACCCCTCAAAGCAGTTTTGGGACACTTTTATGATGGATAGATGCAACTCCAATTGTATTCGTCTGAAAGAAGAATGTCATATACTCCTAGGATGACTTCAAGGTGAGTAAATCATGGGCTAATTTTAATTTTGGGGTGAACTATCTCTTTAATCTAAGTCACCTGTCGTTTCATGTAATATCAAAGATTTGAGACCAAAGCATCAAAAACTAGACTCCAATTGCTAGATGTACGGTGAGAGAAACTGAATCACTTCAGAAAACTGGTTAAAACATGTGACCCGTATAAATTAGGCTAATTTTATCTTTCATTTACTATGACTATTGGTGTTCCCCATTATTGATCCCCATTCTCTTCTTTGCCATTGTAGGGACAAACAGACATTTCATTTCCATTAAAATATCGTCCTTTGCATCATCAGAGTTTAAATCTGCATAAGGGTGAGTAAATGAGAAAATTATAATTTTTACATAAACCATTCATATTCTGAATATGTTAGGCCTATTGCCTCTCTAGAATATAAGCAACAAGTAGCACATTAAGTTTTACATTTTTTATTTACAGATACAAATACTGTCAGTCATCTTAAATTGTTTTCTTTACCAATAGATGTCTGCCAAACCTGCTGACCTTGAGAAAATGCTTGCCTGTGTCTCCTTTGATCCTTCTTGGTAAGTATGTCATATTAGACATGTTAGTTTTGTTTATCAGGATAAGATCCACATTTATGGGCCTCATGCTAGAATCTACTGACTATAAATGTACTCTGTATGATCTCTGCAGTTAATTCCAAGTCTTCAGTGAATTTTCCAGTAGTTTTTAGTTAGAAATTTTTAGATAATCAAAATTATACACTGCAATTCATTTTAATTGAAAATTTTCTCCTCTTATTTTTCAGATACTTTATTGGAATAAATCCGGAAAAGAGAACCAAAGCTGCACAGAGAAAAGAGGTGTGTAAAATAACTGGGAAAACTGCAGAAAAAGACTTTAACCATCAGTCCAAAAGTCTAAAATGCTGATATATATTTTATAAACTATTTGTTTTGATATAAAATAATTGGCTAGTGTTCACTGAAGCCTGACTTAAGAGTATATTTGTATTTTATGAACAGGTTATGTATGTATGTATGTATGTATGTAATTATGTATGCCTGTTTTAAGGCATATGGTAAAAGTCTATCTAATGTTGTATGAGAATAAATCTAAAAGTTTATCTAGTGTTGTGTTGTTCTTAAAGGTATTAGCTTTAATAAAGCATGTTTTAAGGTCATCTTTTGTTTGAGCCATTTGTTTGCAAGCAATTTTCAGTGTGTTTTAGAATGCAAATTTTAAATTGTAAGATTCTAGTAGTGTTACAATGTAAAGCTCACATTTTAGAGTACTTTAATACACTTTATAGTAATACACAGTTTGTGTATATGCAGCTGAACACCTGACAGTATTATACTGTGCAGCCTATATTTTCTACAGCACAGTACTGTAATATTTTTTACAGTAATAAACTGTTACTTCAGATTACAGCATTCTACAGGTAAATCTAGCTGCCTGTAGTTTACTGTAAATTAACGGGAACATTTTTACAGTAATAAACTGTTGTTTCAGATTACAGCAGGTCCACTGTAAAATTACAGCATTCTACAGGTAAATCTAGCTGCCTGCATTTTACTGTAAATTAACGGGGAAATTTTTTACAGTGTATATGTATTATATATATATATATATATTTATATAATGAATAGACAATAACCTACAAAGGACTGAACTGACCAGGGAGTATATATACTATATACAGAGAATAACAAGGAACTAAACAAGAATAATAATTATTAACCAGAAAAACAAACAGGTTAATAATCAGAAACCGAAACTAAACAGAGCAGGGGAACCGGAACGAGGGAAACACAACAGAACATCAGAGCATATTTACAGTACAGGCCAAACGTTTGGACACATTACTATTTTTAATGTTTTTGAAAGAAGTTTCTTCTGCTCATCAAGCCTGCATTTATTTGATCAAAAATACAGAAAAAAATGTAATATTGTGATATATTATTACAATTTAAAATAATTGGTTTTCAATTTATTATACTTTAAATTATCATTTATTTCGGTGATGCAAAGCTGAATTTTCAGGATCATTACTCCAGTCTTCAGTGTCACATGTGACATCCAGTCAATCACATGATCCTTTAGAAATCATTCTAATATGATGATTCATTATCAAAGTTGGAAACAGTTCTGCTGCTTAATATTTTTTCATAACCTGTGATACTTTTTTAGGATACTTTGATGAATAAAAAAAAGAAAAAGAAAAAGAAAAAAGAAAAGAAAAAAAAAGAAGCAAATGTTTTCAAGATAGAAATCTTTTATAACAACAATATACACTACTGGTCAGTAATTTGGGGTCAGTAATTTTTTTCTTTATTTTTTTTTAAATAAATCAATAATTTTATTCAGCAAGGATGTGTTAAATTGAT
The DNA here is from genome assembly GCA_022829025.1 of Squalius cephalus. NCBI lineage: Eukaryota > Metazoa > Chordata > Actinopteri > Cypriniformes > Leuciscidae > Squalius > Squalius cephalus. The sequence goes on from CM040805.1 coordinate 34,572,085, forward strand.
AAAAAGTGATAATAAAGAAGATTTATATTAAAAAAAAAAAATTTTATTTTGAATAAATGCAGTTCTTTTTAACCTTTTATTCATCAAATATATTAGGCAGCAGAACTGTTTCCAACACTCATAATAAATCATCATATTAGAGTGATTTCTAAAGGATCATGTGATTGACTGGATGTCACATGTGACACTGAAGAATGGAGTAATGATCCTGAAAATTCAGCTTTGCATCACCGAAATAAATGATAATTTAAAGTATAATAAATTGAAAACCAATTATTTTAAATTGTAATAATATATCACAATATTACATTTTTTTCTGTATTTTTGATCAAATAAATGCAGGCTTGATGAGCAGAAGAAACTTCTTTCAAAAACATTAAAAATAGTAATGTGTCCAAACTTTTGGCCTGTACTGTATGTCATTGCTGAAATAAAGTCAATATGCCAAATCTACATTTATAATATTCTGACAACCACCTTTAAAACAGGTAAAGAGAAAATCGCATGATAAATCAAAGTTACTGCTGTAAATACTAATATAATAAATCTGCACACAGTGTCATACACAATGCAATAAACATGAATTTAACAACATAAGATGTAACATAAAACCTAACAAAAAATTAAGAAGACATCAAACGTGAAGGGTCACACGAATGTCAGTTTTATGTTTATGAACTACTATAGATGAATTGTTCTTTTTTTTTACTTCCAAAAACAGGATATTTACTGTAAACTTACATGAAATACTTTATTAGATCTATTACAGTTTTTCACCGTATAGACCGTATAGGCAATCGTTAACCAATTAACAGGTTTTTACTGTCAAAATTATATGTTTCATTTCATTTCATTACACAATACGGCAGATTACTTGCATTATAAAGCATATCTATAGACATCAGTGATCGAGACAGAAAATAACATATGTGACCCTGGATCACGTCTCCAGTCACGAGTCGCACGGGTATATCTGTGGCAATAGCCAACAATACATTGTACGGGTCAAAATTATCCATTTTTCTTTTATGCCAAAAATCATGAGGATATTAAGTAAAGATCATGTTCCATGAAGATATTTTGTAAATTTCCTACCGTAAATATATAAAACATGTATTTGTGTGAGTGAATGCAGCACAATCGCCAACATGAACAACTTTAAAGGAGATTTTCTCAATGTTTCGATTTTTTTGCACCCTCAGATTCCAGATTTACTAATAGTTGTATCTCGACCAAATATTGTCCTATCCTAACAAACCATACATCAATGGAAAGATTATTTATTCAGCTTTCAGATGGTGTATAACTGTCAATTTCAAAAAATTGACCCATGTGACTGGTTTTGTGGTCCATTTGTGCAGTGAGAGAGAATGAAGTGTCATAAGTGGCTGAATCTTATGAAAGTGTGTGTGCAATATGAGAGTGAGATTAACTTTGGCAGGATAACTTCTGGACAGGGTTAGTTAGTTTCAGAGAAGGAAATGTTCCTCCCTCCTGGGTGAAGATCGCATCTCATAATGTCCTTTTGAATCTTCTGCTGAATAATTCATAAAATCCACAGCTGCTTTTCATAATGAATGCTTGGGGAATATAGTAATTAAGTTCTTCTTGGACTTAGAAAATGTTCATGGACCAATCATGCACATAAACACTTTTGTTTTAATACTCTATTAAAAAAGAAAATAAGCATATTCACAGAAAACCAGAGATGCTTTTGTTGAAGTGACAAAATGCTCAATTTCTCCAATTGAAATACATGAAAGAGATCGATCACAATGATATAAAGCCTTGTTTTTTATTTATTTATTTATTTATAATTACCAAATTGACTAAAGCAATGACAAATATCTGTCAATCAAAATGACGCTCTTCCTCCATATATTTGTCTTGTTTTCCAGTACAAATATCTAAAAACATTCCTGATGACGGAAAATGGCGGAAGATATTATATATAGACTAGTCTTGTTTTCTGAAAAATATATCCAATTGAATTGACTTTTTACTTGATAAACAAGAGCAAATGGGGTCAGAAAAAGGCTCCATTTTGGCACCTACTCTGTTCTCATTATACATGTTGCCACTTGGCTCTATTTTTAGGAAACACGGAGTGTCTTTTCATCTATATGCAGACGACACTCAAATCTATCTGCCTTTTAAACGTACTGTCACAAAGGGTCTAGAAAACCTTTATTTGTGCTTAAATGAGATAAAGTCCTGGATGTCTACTAATTTTCTACTCTTAAATGCTAGTAAAACTGAAGCTATTGTATTTGGGCCTCCAGTAGAAAATGAGAAAACATTGCTTAATGCGGAAAATATTTATTTTGAGATCAAACCTACTGTTAAGAGTTTAGGAATTACCCTAGATTCCGCCCTTAAGCTTGATAAACATATTAACACAGTGGTTAAATCTTGTTTTTACCACCTAAAGTTGTTATCCAGGGCCAAGTCTTTTCTATCGTCGAACGAGCTTGAAAGAGTACTAAATGCCTTTGTGCTATCCCGCCTTGATTATTGCAATTCCTTATATGTGGGATTGCCGCAGTTTTCTATTACTAGACTGCAAATGGTCCAAAACGCTGCTGCCAGATTCTTAACCGGGCTCCGCAAACGTGAACACATCACGCCAATTTTACGGTCGCTAAACTGGCTGCCGGTGCGTTATAGGGTCGATTTTAAAATATTGCTGTTTGTTTTTAAAACCTTAAATGGTCTCGCCCCTTCATATTTATCTGAACTTTTGACAGCAAACATGTCTGTTAGGTGTTTACGTTCCTCCAGCAGTCGAAATCTGTCCCAGCCTCATTCTCGATTGAAGTCGCGAGGTGATCGTGCTTTTGCTGTTGTGGGTCCTAGGCTGTGGAATACCCTCCCAATTTCCCTGAGAACACTGACCTCCTTACTTGAGTTTAAACACAAACTAAAGTTATATCTTCTCGAACAGGCATTTCTTTGATTTTTTTGACGAGGTTTTATATTATATTATGTTTCTGTCTTTCTGTTTTCTGTGTATTTTATGTAAAGCACAGTGGTCAACGTTGGTTGTGTTTACTTGTGCTATATAAATAAAGAAAGAAAGAAAGAAAGAGAAAAATAATCTTGTCTTCCCTTCTGAATCCATTGGTAGATATTTTTCTTATTTTAAGCACAAATACACTTAATTTTGATGATTTTCCTCTAACCGAGTCATTTTGCTTCTCAAGTAGATGTGTTTAGATTTAGAAACTGAAAAACAAGACAGAAATACTGAGAAAAAACACTTTTGCAGTGCAAGAAAAATGTAACTTGTTTTCCCTTTAATTATATATATATATAATTTATACTGGCTTTTGGAGTTAATCTACTGGATTCTTTGGATCACAAGAACAGTTTCTGACAAACTCAAGGCCAGCTTTTCATATTCTTTCACCGCAAAATATTTTCTGCATAAGTCTAGACATCAGGGAAGAAAACAAAGTCCATTTTGTTTCACAAATAAAGAAATTAACTTTTCTTCATAGTTTCTTCTTACTTTATTTTAATATATATATATATATATTATATAATTATTATATATATATATAATTATATATATATATAATTTATATATAAAATTATATAAAATTATATATATATATATAATTTTTTTTTTTTTTTACCCGATTTGGCAGGTATTTGTTCTTGTTTTAAAATGATAAACTCACTTAATTTTGACTTTTCTTTTCACATAAATGTATCTTGAATAATGTTTAGATATTTGTGCCGGAAAACAAGTGGAAAAAATAATGAGTATAAAATAATTTTATAGGGCGTTTACTTTGTCATAATGATGTTTTTATCCCACTTCCGAGATCCGTGATACGAGAGACATGATCAGTGGCAGAAAGTGTGTCTTTTTTGCATGTTTGTGTGTTTATTTTTCCAGTGTTCAAACATCTCGACGTCCCTCTGTTCACTTTCACGAAGCCCACTCAGAAACTCCCAGTGCTGCCAGATCCATGAATCAGAGCCCTCCAGAAACACTTCACTCACATTTACATGTTCATGCATAAACAAACACATGCAAGAATTGCACAGACACAGAAACAATTACAGGGTCTGCGTTGTTTATATTGTTGTTTTTTTCATGTACAAAAAACGTTGAGACAGCCTCCTGCATACTGTTTTGCACAGAAGAGGCGAGTTCAGATGTAAAAATCCAATATATTTTCTTGGAAAACTGATTTATAATAATAATAATAATGTATGAATCTTTTACAGTAAAACATACCTGCGATAAGCTCTGAGGATGTTATGCATTGATGTAAGCATCTGTAGAAGCCATAAATGGTGTGTTTATTCATTTTTTAAAAATGTGGCAAAATCTTAGATTATACAATACCATTCATAATATTTTATGTTTTTTTTTTTTTTTTAAAGAAACCTCTTCTGCTCACCAAGGCTGCATTTATTTGATCAAAAACACAGTAAAAATAATAATATTGTGAAATAATTTAAACACATTTTCTACGTGAATATTTTAAAATGTAATTTATTCCTGTGATCAAAGCTGAGTTTTCAGCATCATTACCTTCAAAAAATAATTATTCTAACCCTGGTTCATTCTAACTTTGTTTAACGCACACATTAATGCCACAAAAGCCTCTCTAATCCTCCTTTCTTCTGAATTACAGTGAGAAATGTTCCTTTTTAAAAGCAGGGTTTGATTGCTATATGAAAAGCCTAATGTATGAGATATTATATTTCAAACATGAATATCTGACTTGTGTGTGTGGAGAATAGGAAGTGTCATGAATCATTAAAATAAAGTATGAAGAAACTATGAAGAAAAGTTCATTTCTTTATTTGTGAAACAAAATGGACTTTATTTTCTCCCCTGATGTCTAGACTTATGAAGCAAATTTTTTGCGGTGAAAGAATATGAAAAGCTGGCCTTGAGTTAGTCAGAAACGGTTTTGTGATCCAAAGAATCCAGTAGATTAACTCCGAAAGCCAGTTGCTTATCCATCAGTCTGTCTGTTCTGGAGTCTGATGTTCGAGTGTGCCCATACAGAAAAAAAAAATATTGAAATATATTTTAAAGTGTCAAAAATATATGTGGCATATATTCCAAATACATTGAAATATATTTGCATTGTTGTTCACTTATATTTATCATTTTGAAATATAACAAAAATATATGACGTTAAGTGTGAAATATATTTACATTTATAACATGTAATGTAAAATATATGACAAAATATATGGTCATAAAATGTTTAGATTGCTAAAGAAGGGTTGAAAATGTATTTTGATATGCATTTCAAAACATATATGTTGTTAGTAAATATATTGACATATAAATATATTCACATATTTAACTAAAATATATTTTCAAAAAAATAAAAAATATATTTACATATATTTAACTAAAATATATTTATTGGGCCAATTTCAAATATTTGCATATATTCAGAAAATATATTTCAAATATATTTCTTTTGTGTATGGGTGTAACTGTCTGTGCTACTTTTACAAATACCGGGTTACACTGAGTTGCTGATTATATAGCAGCGTTTGCTTATGTTTCACCCGTTTCACTTGATACGAAGCCTCACAACAGAAAAGAGCCGCAAAAATGACTAAAAATGCCCCCAAAATTCAAGATGTCCCTGTATGAGTTCTAGTTTTTAATATTTATAACAGGATATTGTTAAGCAACACCACATGAGCAAGAGTGATGTTTTCCCCCTAATATCAGCATGATTGCAAATGTGATCTTGTTTATTGTAACTGTTGTATAAAATCAATAAGGTAATATTAAGTTTTTTTTTTATGGAAAGTAATGCATTAGTAATAGAACAAGCTAATGCTATGAATGTCAAAGGATTAGAAAGCAAAATTTCAAAGCAAGTGGCATTTCCAAACAATAGAGCTTTTCTCTTCCCTATACCTTCATTTTTTTGTAATTGTTGCTAAGTGTCTTTTACTGCTTTCAAAACTATTTTTTTGTAATTTTTATTTTTTTTTTGCTCTCTTTTTCTTTTTTTAATGCCACTTGCTTTTTTATTAATATTTCATATTTTATCTAATGACATTCATGCATGAAGTTTGCATACATTATTTTGGGGCCACTGAACAATCACGACCTTTTTCCTCAGTTAATTCACAACAATGTCAAAACTTGCACAGTAAAATGCGAGACTTATTTGAATATATTATGAATAGAGCGTTTTTTTAGTTGCATAGGCCTACTGTTTTCCTTACAGCTTCGAAAAATAATTGTTAACAAGATTATTGGACTACGTATTACAAGAAAATACTATTTCAGTCTCTCTACGTGTTGCTTGCCATTTCTTTGTAATTTGAGTGAAAATGTTTTCAGAGTAAATCCTACATCAATTTTTCTTTTCAGAGCATTTTCTACTAGATAAATTAAAGAACAGCTCACCCGAAAATGTAATTTCTGTCATTATTTTCTGCTTTTATTCACCCGATGTCATTCTAAACCTGCATGACTTTCTTTTGTGGAGCGTAAAATAAGATTCATTGCCGTGTCAATACAATGGAAGTCAATGGTGCAGCGTTCTGCAAAAGAAAGAAAGCCATACAGGTTTGAAACAGGATGACGTAAGTTTTATTTTTGGACGGACTGTCACTTTAAATAATGTTACCATGGTCTAAAATGACTCATACCTTGATATTTTGGTCATGCTTCTTCAAGCACTTCCTGTTGTTAAAGCTGATCTTCCTGTTTCAACTCAATTCCCCAGCAGTGGCTTTTCTGCAAGTGTGCGTCTTTCCTTTGTTTATCATAGCTGTTTTCCCGCGTTATTATTGGAGTCTGGAATAGTTTTCCTCCTTTTCCTCTTGTGTCTGGATCTCTCGTTAGTTGTGTGTGTGGAAACAGTGCGAGCGATTGACAAGGTCAAAGGTGAACGCAACTGGACCTAATTTCCTCTCTCATTGTTTACAGCCGATATGAGAATGACTTTTAAGACCGAGGCGCTTGAGAATGTGAAATGAATGACGCCGACGGAGGCCAAAAGCTCAATGGGTTTTTGGGGGAGATTGCGAAAAAGCCCACGAGACGCGAACAATGTGAACATGCGCTGGATGATTGCTCCCCATATAAGAGAACAAAGCTGAATCACAGAACCTAATTGAAAGTGTTGCATCTCTTTTCAAGGCAATGAAGCAGCTGATTAGAAAGATAATTGAGTTGGGAGACTAGATCTGGCAGGGGACTTTAGCACTAGTCTTGCATTTGGCAATATCGTAAACCGTGGCGCTGACATGATGCAAAAACAGATTGCATGAGAGGGCTTCATTAGGGACTGTCCTTTAGCGCAAGACTCTGATTTCTGTGTGCATTTGCATATTTTTCCCAAGCTGAAAGCACGTTCCTGCCGTCTCGCGTGTCATTGATCCGACACATGTTCCTTTGTGTCAAAGGATTGCGCTCGAGAAAGCATCTTCTAAGATCTTTGGAAATGGAAACTTTAATTAATTTCTAACATCCTTCGAGAGTGTTGTAAGTCAAGCGTCGGTTAATGAGGTGCTTTGTGCATCATTCCATCCGCATAACATGGTTTATTTACAGTTTAATTAGTTATGGATGATTATTTCTGATACAGAATTTAAAAAAATGTAATTGTGACTTTTTAATCTCACAATTCAAACTTTTTTCTTCTCAGAATTGCAAGATACAAACAGGGTTGTAAGATATAAACTTGCAGTTGTGAGGAATGAAGTTAGACAAAAAGTCACAATTACCATTTTTATTTTTTTAAATCTGTGGCAGAAAAAAACAGACAAAAAACAGAATTGTACACTTGATTACTTGATTTTAAAGGGGTGGTTGAATATGATTTGACTTTTCTAACTTTAGTTAGTGTGTAATGTTGCTGTTTGAGCATAAACAACATCTGCAAAGTTACATCGGTCAAAGTTCAAAGCAAAGGGAGATATTTGCTTTTACAGAAATCGCTTTTTAAGGACTACAACAAACGGCTGGTAGAGACTACACCACATTCCTCCCGGGTTACTGACATCACCAACCCTAGAATTTACATAAACCCCGCCCCCTGAACACGATTTATAGATTATCAAGACAGAATATGCTAATCAATGACTAGAAGATAACTACACATCAGCTTCATAAATTCACCAACTAACCATTCAGAAATGTCCTGTTGCTTCTACATGTTTCACTTCTTCTTGAGTCTCTCCATCTTTCTGACTCCGGTTTGAACATAAAAGGCTAAACGTTTTTAAAATTTTCAGTGCATGTGTGTGTGAGGTAAAAGAACTCAAGCTGTTGAAGCTCCGCCCCCTGTGCCGGGAGCAGCAGCTCATTTGCATTTAAAGGAACAGACACAAAACGGTGTGTTTTTGCTCACCTTCAAAAAGTGACAATTTTAACATGCTATATAAAAATATCTGTGGGGTATTTTGAGCTAAAACTTCACACACACACTCTGGGCACATCAGAGACTTATTTTACATCTTGTGAAAAGGGCATTACACCACCCCTTTAAACTCAAAATTCTCAGAATTTCGTGATTTAAACTCAAGAATGCAAGATGCAAACTCAGAATGGAAAGATATAAACTCGCTGAGGAGAATAGAGTGAGATAAAGTTGCAGAAACAAAATACAGAATTGATGTGATGTAAACTCAGAATTCTGAGTAAATTTTCTTAGAATTATTTGCAATTTCATTCCTTTCAAAAAGAATTGCAAGACGTTAACTCACTATTCCAAGTTTATACTCCCAGTTGTGAGAAATAAACTCACAATTCTGAGGAAAAAGTCACAATTCCAGAAACAAGCTTCTATAATTAGTGATTATTTTTCACACTAATAACAGTTTTCTCACTAGTTGAAAGTAAAAGAGCTTTCACTTCAAAGAAATCAAACCTATTGCGGTCTGTAAATATTAGTCACAATACATGGAATTATGATAATAATCAGCACACAGACTTCACAGTGTGAAATAGAGGCAGGAAATGATGTCAGATTCTGGCTGCATTACTGAGACGATCAGATCAGAATCATCAGGATGCATGAGGAAACCAGAGGCATTCGGAGGTCCTGTTTTTCTCATGCATTGAAGCCTGTGTGGTGTGGGATTTGTAGCCCAACATGGCTGGATCTGGGCCAAACCCGTCCAGAGAAGAAGGACATAAGAAAAATTCCACAACAGATAAAAATAGAGCATTTATTGTATCCCCACTGCCAGGTCTCAGACAATAGGCCCTCATCAGAGTCTCTTGTTTGACCTCTGAACTCTGTTTCCAGCCCTGAACTACACCAGAGACCTTGTCAGACAACATGCTGTGGTTTCTATTTGTGATTCACTGATCATGGGAAATGGGGGAATCATAATGTTCTGTGATTTGTTTTGTTTGTCTCACTCGCTCACTGAGTCACTCACACACTCACTGAATCACTCACTCACTCACTGAATCACTCACTCACTCACTGGCCTACTCATTGACTCACTCACTCACTCACTCACTCACTCACTCACTGAATCACTCACTCACTCACTGGCCTACTCATTGACTCACTCACTCACTCACTCACTGAATCACTCACTCCCTCCACACTCACTCACTCACTGAATCACTCACTCACTCACACACTCACTCACTCACTCACTCACTCACTCACTCACTCACTCACTCACTGAATCACTCACTCACTGAATCACTCACTCACTCACTCACTCATTCACTCACTCACTCACTGAATCACTCACTCACTCACTCATTCACTCACTCACTCACTCACTCACTCACTGAATCACTCACTCACTCACTCATTCACTCACTCACACACTCACTCACTCACTCACTGAATCACTCACTCACTGAATCACTCACTCACTCACTCATTCACTCACTCACTCACTCACTCACTGAATCACTCACTCACTCACTCATTCACTCACTCACACACTCACTCACTCACTCACTGAATCACTCACTCACTCATTCACTCACTCAATGTTTTTGTGAATCTCATGAATGAATGCACTCATTATGAACACTCATTATGTAAAACAATTTTTTAATCTCATTAACATATTATATCTGGACATTTTTTTTATTTATTTTTTTGCTTATCAAAAATTTACAATTATTTTTTTCATTTTTAAGATTTGAAAATATTGGATATGTTATTGCTGTTTTACATTGAGTATCACTGGTTTCACTTTAGAATAGAAACAGTGAGAATTAAGAGTAGACCTAAAAAATGCATGTGGTGTTCAACTTGCCTGCAAGCTCTAATGCATTAATAATCAAGCAAAACTTGAGCATTTTAATGTAGACATTTCCATGTGCGTTGCATTCTAGTGGGGATGGATGGATTCTGACCTTCTGAGGCCCCGGGCTCCAGTCTTATGAGGCCCCTCTTGTCGAACACACACTGTTTTTACCAGGGAGTTGAAAGGGAAGTTTGTATAGTAATTCAATACTATCCCAGCTTAGAGACAACAAAAGGTTGTATTATATGCAAAAATAAATAGTTTCAGTTGTGAGAAATAAAGTCACAATTACAGAAATAAGCACACTATTCGTTTAAAGAGGAGCTATTCTGCCTTTTACACTTCTTCATCTGTCTTTAGTGTGTAATGTTGTTGTTTGAGCATGAAAAACTCAAAGTTCTTCTCTATATCAGTGTCAATGTTTCTGAACTCCTGAAACGCCTCCATTGTATCTTGAGTTTCTTCCGGGAACGAACACGTCACAATATTCCTCATTATAATAATTCATGCGCAGAATAAAGGGGCGGGGCCTGGTTGAGTTAGTTAGTAGTGTGTTAAACTGGCGGTTATGGGAAGGGACGAGACATTTCCCAAACACACTCGAAGCGCTCAACCAATCACAGCACACTGATCCAGCCGACCAATCAGAGCACAGTGTGCTTTTCAGAAGGAGGGGCTTCATAGAGACAGGAAGTAAACAGAGCGTTACTGACAGACTGGGAAGAGAGGAGCCGCAACAATGGAGAATATGAGGAAAATAATCAACATTCAAGCAGGAAAACCTGTTCTAGAGCTCGAAAACAACAGCAAGACTTTGTAAAAGGGCATAATACATTCCAAGGGAGACAGTAATGTAGACTACAACAAGCGGAGGTGTGTGGGACAAATTACATTTGTTGCCAACAAATTTTACTCTCACAGATCCTTGGCTATCAGGAAACTGCAGAGCTCTGAGCTCGAGGCCCCTGACTGTGACCCCTGACCCTCATAATCCATGCATTGCTCTCTGGTGGATGGAGCTGGTGTGTGGCGTGCATGATGCAGTTTAAGCATGAACTTTCACATAGTTCGACATTTATAGCAGGGTATTGTTAGTTTTCTGTAGGACGTTTCGACTTTTCTCTAACCTCTTCTAGGCGGCATGTTTTGTTTGTGGAGGGTTTTAGATCGTGATAAGAGTCGTTTCAGGAAAGCATCTCAATTTTGACAGCGCTTTTAAGATAAATCCTCTTCAGCAGCCATCAGTCCTGCCTAAATGCAGACATATTCTGTCTGACTATAGATTAAGATACTAAATTTGATGGATTACAGTGTGCATTCATCAGATACTATGTACTTTTAGCTATAGCCTACCATTCCTGAATTAGAAACCAACCTTCTCTCTCTCTCTCTCTCTCTCTCTCTCTCTCTCTGTGTGTGTGTGTGTGTGTGTGTGTCTGTGTGTGTGTGTGTGTGTGTGTTTTACAACAAGTCATTTAGGTTTCTTATAGTCAATAAGAGCCTTTAATAGAGTTATGACATAGCTGCTCTTAGTCACCATTGACAGCCCTTATAAGCCTCTGTTTCCCACAGATAGAAGAGACCGAGGTTAGCTGTATTTCTATAAAATATTTCTTGGGTTCAGGTTTAAGTGCGTATAGACACAAATCCTAATGTCTGGAGTGCAAAAAAGCTACATGTACGCCATTATATCCCAGAGAGAGAGAGAGAGAGAGAAAAAAGATGACCTTTTATAACAATAGGCTTTTTTAGCCTGTAAACAGTTCATTCAAGAATATATCTGTTTCTGTTTTGTGCAACAAAAATTGAAAATATAAAAAAAATAACAGATTAAAAATTAACTTGACAACTTGCCCCAAACTGCCTTTGACCTGAAAACACAATTCACTCCTGGTTTTATTGTTCACCTGTTCAATTTAAACATGTGCTAATTTAAGGCAGTTTTGAAGGCGTTTAAAATCAACGTACAAAGTATAATTGGCCCTTTGCCTCATGATGTCACAGTTACTGAGATATAGCCCTTGTGACAACTAGCCCCGGTCTCCTATAATAACATTTTCTAAATGGGAGTTTTAATACAATAACCACAGAATTATCCAGAAAACTAAAATTTTAAGTAATATTCTTTCCACTTTTTACCATTGAGTGAAATCAATGATCAAGTACTTGCATTTAATAAACACTAAATCAATTAGAGGATTCGTTCGCATTTGACGTTTATACTATAGAATTTAGAGTCTAAACTGTATGGAAAATATACAGTACAATTTAATATTTAATGTGCTTTTTTACATTTATACATTTTATAGACTATATTTACAGGGAGTTTTGGTAACATGTAAGTCAATTATTTCTCATTTAATACATACAAACATTATGTACATCAGTGGCACCAAGAACACGAGAGTTGCACTTAAAAATGTCTGAATGCCATTGCATTATAGGAAAAACAGTCAAACCAGGTGGCATATTTTAAAGAAATATAGCTTAGTTGGGTTTTAAATGATAAAATAATAGATATACTGTAAGCTGACTTTACATAAAACCACCCAAACACCAGTTTATTAAAAGACATTGAGTGTTTCTTCAGCTATGGGCAGTTATTCATAGTTCAATAAAACATTTAGTATAAATCTTAATGGAACAAGGGAATGGACCATTTAACTTATGTGATTCGTATTCGTAAATGAATACATATTTTTATGAATACGAATTACATAAACTAAATGGTCCATTCCCTTGTTCCATTAAGATGTATTCATTTCAAAATGTTTTATTAAGCTCTAGTTCTCGTTTAAAATTCGTAATTCATAATATGAATAATAGGTAAAGATTATTCAATTCAATTCGATGGAATTTTACAATAAATCTTTGAAACCTAAAAAGGTTTCAATATTTTTTTCAGGAGTGAACCTGGATCTTCAACACGATCTCATGATGAGAATCCAATATTTTATTAAATATTATGTTATATAATATTTGACATGCATTAAAACGCATTTGAAGAGAAGCAAAATAAACGAAGACTTGTTGAATGTTTTCCAAGGCTGTTATGAGTGAGTGAATGCCCATGGCTGAAGAAACACTTAATTGCACATAAAGAAAACGGCCATATTTATTTAGCAGATTCCACTTGGTTTGCTGTAATTCACACATATAAATCGTGTCCAACTCGAGTCTCTCAGGTGCGGTGCGTCGTCGAGCAAATTATTTTCTTAATAGACTTCCTAAAGTCCCTGTTGAAAATCGTGTAAATGATGGGATTGACCGAGCTATTACAGTATCCGATCCAGAAGAAGAGTTTGAACAGTGCGACGGGCGGCACGCATCTCTCCCCACAGATGGCCTGGAGACTGTATGTGAAGAAGAACGGGAACCAGCAGAGGACAAACACCCCCATCACCACAGCCAGCACGAAGGTGAAGCGCTTCTCTCGCATCTGAGCCACTTTGGTTTTGGACACCACCGAGAGCTGTTTGCTGCTCTGCTCCTGGTGGGAAGCCCAGGAGATCCTGCAAGTCCTTTGCGCGCCGGAGCGCGCGCCGTCCACCTTGCGCTTGGAGAAGCGCGAGCTCTTGTGTTTGCTGTCCGAAGTCGCGCTTTCCTCCAGATCGATATCATCCAACTCCTCCTGTCCCTGGTTGCTCTCCGAGCTGTTGCTGCTCGGAGACTCCTTCTCAAACTTCGCTTTACGCACAAAGCACGTCTCGGATTGCGAAGGCTGCCTCTCCAACCCGTTCTTCGCCACGAATACGGTGGACGAGCGCTGTTTGGCGACGCGGTATATTTTACAGTACACCGTGATCATGATGAACCCCGGCGCGAAAAACGACACGACGCACGAGGAGAGGATGTACCAGGTCTCGTCGTTGATTAAACACTCCGTCTCGTCGTGTTTGGTCATGATGAGGGGTGGGAATGAGATGACGGCTGAAATGACCCACACCACCGCGATCATGGTTTTAATGCGCTTTGGTGTTCTCTTTAAGTTGTAGCTCACCGCTTTGGTGACGGACCAGTACCTATCCAAGCTGATGGCGCACAGGTGCACGATGGATGATGTGCAGAACAGAACATCCAGAGCCAGGTAAAACGCGCACCAGGTGCTGCCGAAGTACCACTGTCCCATGACCTCGTTGGCGAGTGAAAACGGGATCACGAGTGTGGCCACGAGGATGTCCGCGCACGCGAGCGACACGAGGAAGAGGTTCTGTGGCGCGCGGAGCGCGCGGCTGGTCAGAACCGCAACGATAACCAAAACGTTCCCAACGATGGTGACC
>CM040805.1:34591597-34609097 GCA_022829025.1 Squalius cephalus
AGACAGCATCACCGTGAGTCACAGGTTTGATCTAAAACACAACCAAACATATAATTGTGTATCGTTAGGGGGAAAAAAGAGGCTTTTAGGAACATTACCCATATTTATTTTTATGGCTGACATCAAAGGCTGTGCATCTTCCAAAATCAATGGTATTGCATTGACATTAAATTAATGCATTGATGTAGGCTAGATTTTAGAATGGATGCAGCGCCTGCCTAAAACAATAACTTTTCGGCTTTTGAAAACATTAATAAAGCTGGGAGAACAGGATCAAAATGTCCATCAGAATGTGAACCCTAATAAAGGTTGTCAAAATAGTGGGGAAAAAAACATTAAACGTCACTCTTAACGATAAACTCACTCACTAGTCGCTTTCTCAGCCTCGTTGTGTTCATAAGTGCGCTCTTGCAAACATGTCAGGGAAAATGTTTTGAAATAAACACTGAAAGAGTTGTTGAAGCTTAATGGTGATGTTGAAGTCATGTGACCGTGGTGAGAGCCTACGTTTAGCTCTTGATTGCAGGAACTTGTATTTATTTAGGCATGGAAAATTTATAAAAGGTGAATAAAACGTGTAAGAATCATAAACTTTTGTTGTACAGCTGGTATTAAGATGCGTTTTGGTGAAACTTGCGCTTGTCCACTTTCGACCACTTCCAGAGGGAGTGAAAACACATTTGACCGGATTGCTTTCGTAGTGTAAACGCTCATGTGGTCGAATGTGTTCAAACATCTGCAAAAGTCCGTCTTCTCTCCGTCTACTGACCTAATGCATAAACATTATAGGAAGAGCTCTAGCCAGACGGGATGTAGCCTACACTTAGTCGGATGAAAACCCAAGTTTGGTTTGAAGATGAAAAACATACCAAGCACAATGTTCTCTCATCATTCCTGGTTTCTAACACACACTCACTGTGTTCGGCTGGTGTTGCGTCTGTCAGAGCAGAAACTAAAGCTGATGTTCTCTGTGTGTTTTTCTGTCGTCTCCAGTCATGTTTATATGAAAATTGCGTGAGCTTATTTCATCCATTAGATGAGCCCATACATTTACCCGTCCATTAGACCCTCCCCTCGAAGAAATCAGGACAGAAGTGTTTAAAAGTGGACAAAAGATTAAAACACCAGGTGTGAACGGGAATGTGACCCTCGTTTACTTGTGATCCGATTGAACAAAACACATCTTATATCAGGTGTAAACAGGGTCTTTGTTGAGGCAGCCGCGATGATGATGCCTTCACGATGATGATGCCTTCACTGTAAAACCTAACACTGAAAGTCACTAAACGAAATTATATTTAAAAAAAAAAAGTTAATTTAACTTAATAAAAAATGTGATATTAACTCAAAAACTGCAATGCATTAAGCAGAACTTAAACCGAATAAGTTATGAATAACCTATTTGTTATTTTAGCTCTAAATTAATGGAATGAACTTAAAATATTCAAGTTACATACTATATACTCAAAATGACTGACTAAACCAACACTAAATTATGAGTGAATATGACTCAATATATGTAAGTTCAAAATACTATGTATGTATTTGTTTTTAAACTTAAATGGTTTGAAGCAATCAGTTTCCTCGATAAGTTTGAGTTGAGTTAACTTATTGGGTTTTACAGTGCACATCAAAAAATACATCATGACTCTTATTATAAGGTAAAAAATGATAAGGTTGATTTTAATTCAGCAACTTATAGACTTCTTCGGTATACTTAATACTCATGCTGTTCTTTAGTGAACTATTGCAAACATGCAATTCATATTTCTTTAAGAAAAACCAAAGCACATACATTATGATAACTGAAGACAAAAAAAATTCTGTTTAATGTTATTTTTTAGTTTATTTTTATATTATATTTTTATATTTAGTTTATATTTTTATTTTTTATTGTTATGCAACATAACATGAGGAGAGTAAAGATGGAAAGCTCCTAAAGCTTGCTTCCATATAAATTCACGGATAATTTTTTATCTAAGTTATCATGCTTTTCATTGAAATTACAAGTTCATGATATTTCCTCATATGGAGTCAGTTCATTACGTTGCATTCGGAGATCGACTACTTTTGACTGAAAGAATTCCAGCCACCGGAAACACAAACTGATAAAGTGAGTAGTACAAAACCTTTCTTTTTAGTAAACTCTGTGTACACAAACACTGTTCTCACTGCTGGAGTTCATGTGTAGAGCCCCTGGTGAGACTTCCAGCACAGTTTCATGTTGTGTCGAGCCTTCTTAGTGTTTTAAAAATAGCGATTTTGATATCATAGTCGTGCCCCAAACACTCCCATTCAAAAGGCATTTTAACCTAAAACAAAAATACGGTTAAACTTAAAAGTGGCGTTTCCATTCTAACTATGCTTTTACACGAAAGTTTGACTCGGGTAGATTAACAAAAGGAGCCTAGGTTCAATTTTGGCGAGAGTTACCCTTTAATCTTGTTTCTATCTTAGTTAATAGTAGAAGCTGAAGTGTAAATAATACTCATTAGTCCTGCATTACTTCCTACTTATTAATGACAGACCATTATTTTAAAGTGTTACCCGTGAACCTTTCCTCTCATAGTAAATTCATTATTTTAGTTTCAGAAGTGATAATCGTGGCTCATGCAGAACTGAATGGGGTCGCTGGTTTGAGCATTTGTTTTTTCTAGAATGCTGTTAATTGCAGTAATTATAAACTATTTAGAAAAAGTGTTAAATCACTTTTTTCCCAGTACTGTATAGGCTTCAGTGCATTTCCAGGATTATGTTCTGAGCTCTGCAGATTTCTGCTGGCCGTGTTCATGCTGTTCCTGTTGTTTTTCTTCTTTCAGCCCACTGGTGGATTCACATGCTCTTCTGACAGGAGGTGGGTGTAAAACACACACACACAGACACACACACAGACACACACACACACACCTTCCCCTTCCCTCATCAGCGCTCAGACAAGCCGAGGCCAGAAAAACTCTCTGGAAAAGCTTCCCAAAACACTAAACAATGCATAACTTCCCGACTGACACCGCATTACTTCCTTATAATGATAATCGACTCCATAATCTGCAGTTTGATGCTAGTCAACATGCTTTTTTTTTGTGCATTGTTTTTTTGTGCATTGTTGTGCACACACTTTTACTTAAACTTAATCAAACTTAATGTGATGTAGTCCATATTACTCACAGTAATAGATAGATGCATGAACTAGCAGCTCGTTGCGCTGAGTTTTCATTACGCTGTGATTTGAGAAAGTAATCAAGTGCTCAGATGATTGACAGGTCAGGCCAGTGAGAAAGTTCACGCATCAGTAATTAAACATTTATCGTGAATCATTGGTGTAGTTTTTGTTTTGTGTGTTTCGGGTTCACTCTGGGTCACTGAATCCTTTTGCATTTTGCATTTTGTTTTGTGTTTTTTAAGGCATATATAGTGATGATCAAGTATGCTATATTATATTACATTACATTATATTATATTATATTGCTGTCAAATCAATTTATTGCATCTATAAGTTTGTGTTTATATAAAGTGTGTGTATATATTTAATGTTTATGTATATTTTATGTGTGTGTGTACACATTTATATGTGTGCATATATACAGTATACAGAATACAGTACACACACACACACATAACACATTTGTTTTAAATGTTTCCTTCTACAATTATGTTTAAATTATATTTGAATGTCACTTTTTCTGATTTCATGTTGTATTAGTGCAGGTGTGCATGTGTATTTGTTGAAATTGCATTGTAATTTTAGCTAATTGCTTTGATTAACCCACATCCACTGTTTTAAAAGAGCTATTACTATAAATCCTTCATTTCTGTCCTGCGTGACGGGATGAAGCAGCCGGTGTTATCGCTTCATTCTCTGAGGGAACATCAGCCTCACAGATGAAGAGATGAAGAGGGAAAAGTTTGAGTCCAGCTTCAAGATTCCTCTGTGAATCAGTCTGAAGAAACATCTCTACCTCTCCATCTCTCTCTCCATCTCTACCTCTCCATCTCTCTCTCCATCTCTACCTCTCCATCTCTCTTTCTCTCCATCTCTACCTCTCCATCTCTCTTTCTCTCCATCTCTACCTCTCCATCTCTCCCTCTCTCTCCCTCTCTAACTCTCCATCTCATTCTCTCTCTCTCTCTCTCTCTCTCTCTCTCTCTCTCTCTCTCTCTCTCTCTCTCTCCCCATCTCTCGGTTTGCTCGCTCTGTCTGGCCTTGGGTAGAGGAATGTAGCACGGCGCTGACAGCTCTCCCTGATGCTTATTTTTGGATTCGAGGAGAAGCTGTAAGTGTTGTTAGAGAGAGAGAGAGAGAGAGAGAGCGAGAGAGAGAGAGAGAGAGAGAGAGAGAGAGAGAGAGAGAGAGAGAGAGACACACACACAGGTATATCTGACACTGGAATGATGTTCCTGCAACACAGTTTGAGCTCATCATGTTGTTCGATTATCATCCCATTTTCCAGGAATAACAGTGTGCTTTAAAAATACATGTGTCAGAGTTACAGTCAAATCTATCTATCTATCTATCTATCTATCTATCTATCTATCTATCTATCTATCTATCTATCTATCTATCTTTGTTTAAAAATATCTAACCGTTTGGCAGTCTAACTAAATAAGTCATGACAGAAATGGTTATTATTACTTATGGTTCATTTATTACACAGTGTTGTTACAGTAAAGTGTGTGCGTGCGTGCGTGTGTGTGTGTGTGTGTGTGTGTGTGTGTACCCACCAACTTTGGCGGGTAACGCTGTCAAATCACGAGCCAATTTGGCGTGATATAGGCTATGTTTACTCACTTTGCTGGTGAAGTTCGTGTAGGCCTAAACCAAATCTGTGCGAATTTAGCGCAAATACTCGTGAGCCTTCATGATATTAAATACAGTGTATTGCGCAGAATCTGCGCATTTCTGGCTTACTTGAACACACACGTCACTACACAACAAATATCGGCGCGCTTGTTCATTTGCACTGAAGAAATAGCGAAGATTAAAAAGTGTTCTTTGTGCTGTATGGATCTGTCCACCTAAAACACATTTCTGGTGAAAAGGATGAGAATGAACGAGGAAGGGAGTAGATTGCTGGATGACAGGATTTTGTTTGAATAAGAAATGTATAAAATGTAAGCTGCAAAAAATATATGAAATCCAAATATATATAATTTGGATTTCATACATTCTTTGCAGCTTACATTTGATACATTTCTTATTCAAACAAAATCCTGATTTAACAAAAGAAGACAAAATCTTATTTAAAAACAAAATCCTATATAAATATGTAAGCTGCGTGACGTGGTAAATCTGGTTAATTCTTCTATTTTGTTGGCTAGTAGAAGTCCTGAATGGCAGGTAACTTAAAAATTTAGTAGCCAGTGGCCAGTGGTTGAAAAGGTTCATTTCAAACCCTGTATATATACCTGTTAAATCCTGTCTAATATGTGTGTATCTCGTTTATTAAGTTTCACATGAGATGGTTATCTCACCTGGAATTAAGGCACAGCTGTATTTGCATAATGTGCTCATGCCCAAACATGATGGAAATGCTTATTTCCCTATTCATCTAACTCACAGTAATGACGAATTCAAAAGCAGAGAGACTTTTATGAAGAAATATGACATAGAAATCAAGTAGGCCTACTCAAGGCTATACCCAAATTCCTCCAGAAGAAAACTCATTATAGTCACAGAATCAGTACAGTACTCTGAGGCCGATAACAGAAATGCTGAGCTGCATTTATCAGTCTGTGTATGTGTGTGTGTGTGTATATTTCAACACACACACTGTATGCATATATTTAAATCCATCCAGACAAGGAAATCTGTAGTTTTTCCTAAAGCCTTTGCCGGTCTCTAGTTTGTAGTTTCCTTCATCTGACCTGTTGACTCGAGACACACAGACGTCATTACTGCATGAGCCGAGGTTAAATGTGTTGCTCAGAGCCACAGGGAATAACATCATTTAAATAGCAGTTTAAGCACTTCAATTATATAGTCAAATATGTGTTAATCTGTGTGAGTAATGCTGGTTTTTGAGGGTGATATACTTGATTCTTGAGCATCAATTTCCAGATTTCACAGATGTATTCTGTCTTTTAATGCTCAGAACAAACAACTCTTAGGATTGATTGCTTATTGATAAAGCATTGCACTAGTAACACCATGAGTTTGATTTTCACAAAAACTGAATGATACAAAGAATTTTATAATATTTATGATTTTTAAGTCATATGTGGCTCACAATTCAGTTTTTACTTTCTACATTCGGTTTGGCATGTATAGTTCTCTTAAAGAATTTATATTATTAAATATCAATGAGAATTTTTTTTTGCATCAAATCAAAAGTGAGAGTAAAGACATTTATAATGTTACAAAAGATTATAACGTCGTTCTTTTGAACTTTCTATTCATCAAAGTATCCTGAAAAATAAAATGTATCACAGTTTCCACAAAAATATGAAGCACAACTATTTTCAACTTTGATAATAATAATCATAAATGTTTCTTGAGCATCAAATCGTCATATTAGAGTGATTTCTGAAGGATCATGTGACTCTGAAGACTGGAGTAATGATGCTGAAAATTCAGCTTTGATCACAGGAATAAATTACACTTTACTGTATATTCACATAGAAAACAGCTATTTTAAATTGTAAACATTTTTCTCAATATTACTGTTTTTACTGTATTTTTAAGTAAATTAACGCAGCCTTGGAGAGCAGAAGAGACTCTTTCGAGAACATTTTAAATATCTCCCTCAAAGTTTTGAGTTCATATTTGATTGAAATGAATTCATTATTTATTTAAAACACTTCTCAGAGGCTTGCGATGTTTCTGGTCTCTTCATAAAGCCGGAACCTTCCCGATCTCCGAGGAATAAAATGCAGTGCAATTCAATTCAATTCAAAAGCTCTATTGTCGATCCCCACAGGGGCAGAAACATGTCTTTAGACAAAGGCTCAACAAACAATACAGTAGCAATTTAAAATAAACAAATAATATTCCATCAAGGAAACAATCTCAGGCATCACTAGTTTACTAAACATGAGCTGTCTGCTATAGATGAGGGTAAGATGAGCCACTCAACTCCAGAAATGAGAAGTTTTTTGCTGACATCATCATAGATCATGTCAATCAATAGCTTTTCGGTCATTGATTTAGTCTGTTTTTGCTTAAATCTTGCAAATAATTAATGCAGTAATTTAATGCATGTTAATATTAAATGCATGGAAAAAAATGGCAAATTACAATAGATGAAACATTAAAAAAAAGTATGAAAAATGGCAATAATTTCTGATAAAATCAAGAAAGACCAACCTTACATTATTAGTTTATTTATTTATACATTCATTCATTTGAAATATATAAGTAAATATAATAAATATATGTAAAATGGAAGGTTTTTTTCCCCTTAAAACAGACCTTTATTATAGCGTATAATTATGTTGAAATTGCTGTTGTTTTTTCAGCCAGAAGTTTACATTTACATTTATGCATTTGGCAGACGCTTTTATCCAAAGTGACTTGCAATGCAATTCAAGATACACATTTACATTCTTATCAGTTCTCACTTTCCCTGGGAATCGAACCCATGACCTTGGTGTTGCAAGCACCAACGCTCTACTATGTGAGCTATGTGACATGTAAGTGTCCTCATAAATCCCCTCCGGTCTTCCCTATACGGCTGTAAATTCACTGTGATTGTTTGTCGTGTGTGTTTGAAATCCCACAGCCAGCGTTCAGTTCAGTTATCAGGCCAGTGTGAATCCCAGTGGAGTTTCCCATAGATTCAGACCCAGACCAGTGTGAATCCCAGTGGAGTTTCCCACAGATTCAGACCCAGACCAGTGTGAATCCCAGTGGAGTTTAGATTCAGACCCAGGCCAGTGTGAATCCCAGTGGAGTTTCCCATAGATTCAGACCCAGGCCAGTGTGAATCCCAGTGGAGTTTCCCATAGATTCAGACCCAGGCCAGTGTGAATCCCAGTGGAGTTTCCCATAGATTCAGACCTAGACCAGTGTGAATCCCAGTGGAGTTTCCCATAGATTCAGACCCAGGCCAGTGTGAATCCCAGTGGAGTTTCCCATAGATTCAGACCCAGGCCAGTGTGAATCCCAGTGGAGTTTCCCATAGATTCAGACCCAGGCCAGTGTGAATCCCAGTGGAGTTTCCCATAGATTCAGACCTAGACCAGTGTGAATCCCAGTGTAGTTTCCCATAGATTCAGACCCAGACCAGTGTGAATCCCAGTGGAGTTTCCCACAGATTCAGACCCAGACCAGTGTGAATCCCAGTGGAGTTTCCCACAGATTCAGACCTAGACCAGTGTGAATCCCAGTGGAGTTTCCCATAGATTCAGACCTAGACCAGTGTGAATCCCAGTGGAGTTTCCCACAGATTCAGACCCAGACCAGTGTGAATCCCAGTGGAGTTTCCCACAGATTCAGACCCAGGCCAGTGTGAATCCCAGTGGAGTTTAGATTCAGACCCAGGCCAGTGTGAATCCCAGTGGAGTTTCCCATAGATTCAGACCCAGGCCAGTGTGAATCCCAGTGGAGTTTCCCACAGATTCAGACCCAGGCCAGTGTGAATCCCAGTGGAGTTTCCCATAGATTCAGACCCAGGCCAGTGTGAATCCCAGTGGAGTTTCCCACAGATTCAGACCCAGGCCAGTGTGAATCCCAGTGGAGTTTAGATTCAGACCCAGACCAGTGTGAATCCCAGTGGAGTTTCCCATAGATTCAGACCTAGACCAGTGTGAATCCCAGTGGAGTTTCCCACAGATTCAGACCCAGGCCAGTGTGAATCCCAGTGGAGTTTCCCACAGATTCAGACCCAGGCCAGTGTGAATCCCAGTGGAGTTTCCCACAGATTCAGACCCAGGCCAGTGTGAATTTACCAACCACTGAACTCCAGACATTCATCCCGACTGGGAAACTGGCTGGACTCCCTGTTCTTCCAGCCTCAGCAATGCATCTCATCCTGGCTTCGGTTACCACTGTTGAACAATTACTCCTGGATTTATATTTAGCTGTGCTTTCATCAGTCTTTTTATAGGAGTGCATCTTTTTGCAGGAAAGACAAAAAAATCACATTGTTCTTTGGATTTGTTTATAGCTTTCTGTTCAAAGTATGATTCTTGCATTGTTCAACCTTCTTGAAGTAATTCAAAACAGATTGAATACAGTTTGAAAAGAATAATCATGTTCTTTCATGTAAATAAATATCTCAGATATTATGCAAAAAATAATTGTCTCCCATTTAACTCATCAGACATCCAATACATTTCTGAGACGATATCAAAACGTTATTGAGATTAAAAATAAAACGTATAATATCACTGCATCTGATTTGC
This sequence comes from Squalius cephalus, assembly GCA_022829025.1. Lineage (NCBI taxonomy): Eukaryota > Metazoa > Chordata > Actinopteri > Cypriniformes > Leuciscidae > Squalius > Squalius cephalus. Next base: position 34,600,937 of record CM040805.1, read on the forward strand.
CATCACTGCACTGTAAAACAATCATGTAATAATTTTGTCACTTCCATGTTGCTGCTATAATCATAACCTTGTTTTATTTTGATTAATTGCATAGTTCTGCGGTCTGTTTTATGGATAATGATGATTTCTTGGGTAAACTATATCATTGTTTCCCAGTGAATACTGATGTATGCAGGAGCAGAGAGGGAATGAGCTGCCGGAAATCCGTCCATCATCCCGTGAGAAGGGATTCCTGATGCGTGTGCTGGGACCCGAGGCTGGAGATATACACTCATACTGCGATTATGGGATGTATGGAGCATGACCTGCCAGACTGATGGGGAAAATGGAAGGGAGGCATGAATTAATGGGGGGGAAATGGCAGAAAGTGAGGGAGAGAAAATGGAAGTGATGTGTTTGTATGCAGGTGTACATGTCTATAGGTGACTGATTGTAGATTGTTTATTTGTGTATGTGTTTATGTTTGGAGATGATTTGTGTGTTTATTTTAATTGTGCATGTCTGGGTATGTGTATTTTTCTCTCTCTAGCTATTTTTATTTCTGGTAAAAAAAAAAAATATATATATTTTTTTTGTGAAATGTCCCTGATCTTCTATTGTTCACTCCTCCACTGCCTCTCTCCGTTTCTCCATGCCTTCATCTCTCGCTCCGTTTCTCCATGCCTTCATCTCTCGCTCCGTTTCTCCATGCCTTCATCTCTCTCTCTGTCTCTCCGCGCTGATGTGTGTGTCCACGGCCCACTCCTGTCCTGAACCATCTGGAGGAGTGTGTCTGAAGCACTGCCTGTGTTGGGGTGTGTGTGTGTGTGTGTGTGTGTGTGTGTGTGTGTGTGTGTGTGTGTGTGTGTGTGTGTGTGTGTGTGTGTGTGTGTGTGTGTGTGTGTGTGTGTGTGTGTGTGTGTGTGTGTGTGTGTGTGTGTGTGTGTGTGTGTGTGTGTGTGTGTGTGTGGTATTGAGGATGACAGGTCACTGTGAGACAGCAGGTGTCGGACACAGATTCTCCAGCCAGACGAATCGACTTTCTCATGCTGATTTTCTCATTGGATCAAAACTCTCGCTCACGTTCTCGATTCAGATTCTGAACATTGTGTTCTCTGATGAGGTGCAGCAACACTTCAGAGCGAAAAGTCTTAGGTCATAATGTGTTTACAGAAATGTAGCAAAAGAAACTGCAATTTTAAATAAGTGATTTTATATTTTGTAATTGTATGAACTTCAAAAAAAAAAAAAAAAGAAGAAAAGAAAAAGAATGGCGCCTTAGAATATTAATCATTTCGTTTTACACGACCATTTCACTCCCTTTCTTACATTTAAATTGCTCATTTTTGGCTGCTGTGCCTTTTCAACTTCTGTGCAAATGTTCTTTTCACTTGTGAAACCAGGCTTTGCTGTCAGCTTTAATACAGTGTTTAACTGCTCCATTCATTAATAACAACCTCTCTCAAAGCCTAAATTACACTGTGACGCTCAGACTCACAAAGGTCACACAGATGCGAATGCGATTGTCTTAAAAGAACACTGTACTCTTCTGTTTTAAAATATCAGGGGAAATTACTGTATCATATCTGACACACATATTTCAAAGGCTTCTAAATGATCAATATGAACAAAACCGTCTGTCGTCTGATTAATAGCTTAGACTTTTAGAAAATGTTGATAATGTTAAAATATGACTTTTAGTCTTTCTGCTGTCAAATCTGCACTGATTTATATGAAGAAAACATAAGAATAACTCTGAGATTGTTAGCAATATTTTAAAGGGTAACTCTCGCCAAAATCGAACCTAGGCTCCTTTTGTTAATCTACCCGAGTCAAACTTTTGTTTAAAGCATAATTAGAATGGAAACGCCACTTTTAAGTTTGATCGTATTTTCGTTTTCAGTCAAAATGCCTTTTGAATGGGAGTGTTTGGGGCACGACTATGATAGCATCAAAAATCGCTATTTTTAAAACACTAAGAAGGCTCGACACAACATGAAACTGTGCTTTAAGTATCACCAGAGGCTCTACACATGAACTCCAGCATTGAGAACAGTGTTTGTATACACAGAGTTTACTAAAAAGAAAGGTTTTGTACGACTCACTTTATCAGTTAATGTTTCCGGTGGCTGGAATTTTGTCAGTCAAAAGTAGTCGATCTCCGAATGCAACGTAACATGAGGAGAGTAAAGATGGAAAGCTCCTAAAGCTTGCTTCCATATAAATTCACGGATGATTTTTTATGTAAGTTATCATGCTTTTCATTGAAATTACAAGTTCATGATATTTCCTCATATGGAGTCAGTTCATTACGTTGCATTCGGAGATCGACTACTTTTGACTGAAAGAATTCCAGCCACTGGAAACACAAACTGATAAAGTGAGTAGTACAAAACCTTTCTTTTTAGTAAACTCTGTGTACACAAACAATGTTCTCAATGCTGGAGTTCATGTGTAGAGCCTCTGGTGAGACTTCCAGCACAGTTTTGTGTTAATTTGAACCTTCTTAGTGTTTTAAAAATAGCGATTTTGATGCTATCATCTTCAAAAGGCATTTTGACCTAAAACGAAAATACGGTCAATCTTAAAGGAGAACTTGGTAACTTTTTTAACTTAATAAAACTGTCTAGAATTCATTTGGATGGTTAAACAACCTGTTCTGGTGATATTGGTGACTTTCCCCGCTCCCTCCAGCGTTCCCAGGCGGAAAACCAACCTTGCAACTTGGGGACTACCATCCCGGCAAGATAGAAATGGGAAGTCTCGTGAGAAGCGAGAACGAGAACGAGCGCGAAACACGAATTGCTTTACGGCAATTCGACATAAACACACACGCATGTATGATGTATTACCAGATTACCCACCTCGGTAGACATAGCTCCACACGATACAGTTGGCTTGCTCCGATCAAAACAAACGCACATGAGCAGTGATAGAGAGGGGGAGGAGGCCGCCGCAACTGAGTTTTTTACGACCGTATTGTGAAATATACGCCCCCCCCACAGCTGTAGGGGGAGCTCGTGGGGAAAACATGCGACAACAAAAGGAAAAATCAGCGAAGAAGTGATATATATATTACTCCATGTTATTTACAGCCGGAAAACTAAATCCATTCCCACAATGCACCTACAAATGAATGTGTTCAAAACCAAAGAATCAGTTTTAATCAATGAAATTAAGTGAAATCAAGCTCTACAAACCTTTATACACATAAATATATGACAGAGCACTTTGATTCATGACTGTTTGTGAGTGGAGTCACGTTCGTTATTCATGCATTTGTAGAGAACGAGAGAGAGACAGATCTCATAAACTCAGGCTCCTGCAAAAATATCACGGATAATTGAACAGGTTATGCTTTTTATATACACGCTTGTGATTGCCAAGAAAAATTATTTTGTATTTGACTATGATAAATGACATTTAGTCTGATTACTGCAGTGAGAGAGGGGAATATTTTGTCCATGTATGGGACGGTGTGACTGCAGACTCGTCTGGGGTTCGAGGTTCATTTGAGACCTAATTTGATTTAAACTGCATTTAAAGACATGTAAGAGAAAGATGTGTTGCCCCTGTTGCACAGAGAGAAAACAGATCCGGAAATGAGTCGGGTTTTCTCCTAAACTATTGCTTGGATGCTGAGTGGTTGCTATACAGTTGCTAAGACTTAAAGGCCCAAGTAAAAACCCTTGCGATAAACCATGGTTTTATTGTGGTAAAAGTGTAGTAATGTTTTTTTTTTTTTTTTTTTGGCAGATTGATTACCATTTGTATAACCACGTTTTACTACAAATTCCATGATTAAACTATGGTTTTATTTGTAGTAAAAAACCATGGTTAATTCGTGGTTACTATTGTTTTTTGGTTTTATTTGAAGTAAAACCATGGTTAATTTGTGGTTACCATGTTTTTTTGGTTTTATTTGTAGTAAAACCATGGTTAATTTGTGGTTACCATGTTTTTGTTTTGTTTTTTCATTGTAAAACCATGGTTAATTTTCATAAGGGGCATCCTCAAATCTCTCTCTGGTGTGTGGCTCAGGCCTCTCTGTGTGTGAGATTTATGAGATACGGAGCAAATACCTGTCAAAGTTTAATACTTAGGATTTGTCCAAATCACTGACTGACCCTATAGATACAAGCACTAATAGTGTCGTTCCCTTAGCAAAGTGCATTTCTGTCGGTCTTGAGCATGAATGTGTCCCTCACCATCTGTGTGCAGTGTAATGACATGATTCAGTGAAGCACACAGCCTCATTGAAGTACCATTTTCCAGGCAATCTCTAACAGTTTATCCTGCTGAAAAATCTGGCTTCACAGTGAGATCTAATTATTATAATTTTGTGTGAACTGAACAAGAATTCTCTAAACATGTTTCCAAGAAAAGTTTTGTTGACCTTTATTATTTAACACTCTCATGCATAGAGGTCACTACAGTGGACCGCTATTCAAAATGCATTTGATTGCATATGTATGGGTTTTAATGACATAGTTGCACATCAATCACTAACAGTGAAAATAGTGCATCATCCTATACATTGTTACCAAGTGGCAAACCGTTGTATGTGGAATGTTTTTTTTCTCCAAACCAAGATGGCCGACGGCCAGCAATAAATGCCAAGTTGCTCAGGAATATCCATCCATTCCTTATATCCTAGGATACTTTTGCAGGTAAAAAAAAAAAAAATTGTAGAATCAAGTAACATCTAAGGAGTCATATCATTGTTAAAGGACATTGTTTACCGAACTAGTCCTTTAAGTTTTCCATGTATAGTTTTTAGATTGGGAGGACATTTTTATTAATTATCTGTACACTAAATAGGTGATCATGCATCACTAGCTATTCCAGCTACAATTCATACTGTAACTGTTGTTCTTGAAATCACTGCAATGCTGTTGTAATGCGTTACTTTACTCGTTACCAAAAGTAATCTGATTACGTAATGCATGTTACTTATAGTGTGTCACTTAACTCGTTACATCAAAAAGTAATCGGATTACTTAATGAATGTTACTTGTAATGTGTTACTTTACTCGTTACATCAAAAAGTGATCGGATTACTTAATGAATGTTACTTGTAATGTGTTACTTGTTACATCAAAAAGTAATCGAATTACTTAATGAATGTTACTTGTAATGTGTTACTTTACTTGTTACATCAAAAAGTAATTGGATTACTTAATGCATGTTACTTGTAATGTGTTATTTGTAACATCATAAAGTAATCTGATTATGTAATACGTGTGACATGTAATGTGTTACTTTACTCGTTACATCAAAAAGTAATCTGATTACATAATGCACGTTATAGTGTTACTTAACTCGTTATATCAAAACGTAATCTAATTACACAATGCACGTTACTTTTAATGTGTTACTTTACTCATTACATCAAAAAGTAATCTGATTGCACAATGCACATCACTTTTAATGGATTTCTTTACTTGTTACATCAAAAAAGTAATCTGAATATGCAATGCACATTACTTGTAATGCGTTTCCCAAAACACTGCTCATTTCAGATGAGACTGAAAATACCTGATCACTAGTTTTTCCACAGTCTGAGAACATTAATAGATCAATATAGATTTCAGTCTGAGGTTTTCTCATAGAGGAGAGCTGTGGTAGAAATGTGTCCATTGTGAAGATAATCAGAATGATCAGCTAATAAGTGTAATTTGACATACTCTGGTCGACTGGAGGGGGCGCGAGTTGGGTTTCCACAGATCTTTGATGTCAGAACATGAGGATGTGATTTCATCAAAGACAACGTTCAACTTGTATGAAGTTCTTCTCCATCTGCTGGTCAAATGGGAAACAACTAAATTGCGTTTGCAATAATAATTCTTTTTGTATATATTTTATAGTTTTAACATGATTTTATATCATTTTATTCATTGGTTTGTTAAATACACTGTGTTATTACTGTATTATGTTTAATGTTTGGTTAATGTTTAACCAAAAATGCAAACTGTCCACTCAAGTGGACATCAGAAAATCTCTTTGAAAAATGTGTTTAAAAAAAGTTCAGATATTATTTTTCATGTCGAAGCAGCAATTAAAACACATAAAAAAATAAATAAATCCTGATTGAGGTTTACATAATTCATGCATGAGAGGGTTATGCTGATTGTTGATTGTAATAATTATGTTGACTTATTTTTAAACTTTTACAATTATGTTTTCATTATTATTTTTTATAATTAGAATAGTTTTTTTATTATTGGTGGTGATAAAAGTATATTTTTATACTTTATCTATTGGCTTTTTGCCTTAGATAAGAAATAGGCAGAAATGATTGGGGAAAGAGATGAATGGGGCGAGGACATACAACTTGCATTCCTACAGATGAACAGTACTGAATAATCATAATAAGTGTTAGTCCTCAGTAATTTGTCTCATGCTATGTCGTAATTAACATAATTTTGTGATGACAACACTTGCCGTTCTTTACGTCCTCAGACTGGGAATTCTGTATTTCTATGGCAACACTATCAATGCCTAAATTAATATAAAGGGCTCAAATGGTACAATTGGAGCTCTCAAAAAAATCCAGCTTACAAATTGTAATTACAAAGGACGTGAACGTTGAAATCTCATAATTACGGTAATCATGACAGAGCGTGAACAGAACGATTATCTGCAGTTAAAGGCATGGGTGTCAAGAAGCAAAATCTAAGGAAAGACATTTTTCAAAAAGAAAAATTTACAATTTCCATTCAAATAAAAAAATAATTGTAGTGTAGTGTTTTTTTGTTGTTGTTGTTTTTGTTTAAAAAATTACACACACAAAAAAAACATATTCAGAATTATCATATTCATATTAAGTCTTTTTTTTTCAAGTGTATTTGATTTAAGAAATGTTAAGATATTTTACTGAAAAACAAGACAAAAATATTAAGGAAAATATTCCTTTTTTGCATTGCATGTCTATTATTGTAATGCAAATATTGTTGTATGTTTAAAAAAAAAAACACTGCATTTGATTATTTGACTATAATGTAAAGACTTGATGCAGTTGATTCTGTTTGAGAGCATCTGTGTGTTGCATCTCGTCTCGGGCTGAACACAAGAGTGCCAGGCGTGTAAATCGATAGGAAACAGCTTTCAAGTTCAGCATCGCTGTTGTCATTCTCACAACAGACCATAATAACACAGGGTCACTAATTACATCTGGTTCCTGTTCCCACAGTTCCCATCATCACACCCCGGAGGCTGAATGTCACTGATAATTGGTTCCTTTTACGTCACATCAATAGACAGGCCTAATCCAGCCATTTCACCACAGAAGTATGAAGTGAGGTATGCAAGTATGCAACATGGGTCATCATGCATAATAATTCCGGGATGTTTGGTCCCATAATACACAGCTTTCAAAAGTCACAACAAGGCTAAACGCAATGCAATGGCTTCCTCTAGTGGACAGTGGAGGTAAATTGTAATCTCTGTGTTTGCTAATATACAATAAGCATAACTATTGATATGATTTCATAAGGTGTTTGTTCAGATTATTAACTCAGTCTTAAACTTGATAAAAAAATTAATAAAAAATCCCTTTTAAACAATATCAACCATCCAGTGGTGGAGCTTTTTCTCATTTTCTATGGAAACGAATTAAAATTGTTTAACATTATTGTTTCAAAAAAAAAAAAAAAAAAGTCTAGCAGAGGAAAATCTTTGTTTGTGATTCTTTCAGAAGAATCTTGAAGTATTATTGGACTTTTTAAAAGCAATGCTAGACGGATAAATGAGTAACCTCCTGCTTCTGGGACCTGGGAATAGACTTTTGTCCACTTTAGTGGATATTATATTTTAGTGAATTTCTCTGATGCCACACATGTCACATGTAACATGTCACGACATGTGCGTCCTGTAAAGAGCAGATTCAGGGCTTTTCAGAGACACCAAATGTTTGGAGGTTTCACCATGAAAACAACTTCTCCTTGGTCTTTAGAAATGTCTGACATTAATTTAGTGATCAAATGTTAGAACTCTTATGGAAATATTATAATATATTGAAATTATCATTTAAATCGGACTACTTTTCAAATTGTATTTCATAAAACAACATATCACAAATTAGATATAGATACATTGCATTGAATGGGAATATTAATTTATGGCCATTTTACCCACATATTGCATAAAGTAAAATTATTTATCAATTAATTCCGTTATATCT